>JAAGEH010000017.1:101143-135357 GCA_011751065.1 Lasiurus cinereus | reverse complement strand
TTAATTGCAAAATAATTGGAAGTGCAGCTGGGAAGGCTGTTGTCCAAGAGTCTCCTGTTTACGCTTTTACGCCTGGATATATCTAGTTGCAAATGAGTTTTGTTTTTTTTCCTGCTCTTACATGCACACGTGGGTGAAGTTGTCAACAAAAAAGCAGTTTCTCCGTCAGATGGGCACTTGCACCCCCGGTCTGGGGGGAGCGTCTACACCGGTGCGCACCACGGAGTAAATATATAGTAAATTAAATGCATGTTTATAAGCATAACAGTTTGTAAAGCGCGGGCCCCTGGCGACATATCGTAGGCAGTTTAGAAGCAGTTATTAATTCCGTATCGCTTTCCGGTGACTGTTTGAAGTATGGCCCTAAATTGCTTTCTCTAAAGCGTAGGGAAACGTGTGACAAAGAGGATCGTTAAGTGTTTTTGCAGGTTGATAGATCGTTGGAGACCGCAAAAAAAAGATGCACAGAAAGAAAAAAAAAGTCTGGTTGTGGAAGTGCCCAAATGTGTACTTGAATGTGTGTGTCCTTGAACTCGGGTGTTTTTCTCTTTTTTTTTTTTTTTGCGGCTTTTTTGTGTTTTATCATCATCGTAAGTATCCCACGTGAGTGCAAAGCAAAAAAAGCACTTATGTGTAGTGATACATCATCTTCAGATGCAGTAATAATTGTAAGTGGTGTAATGCTAAAATAGTCTTTAAGTTATTTTTTTTAATTTTTACATTGCAGTTTACTTTCAATATTGTTTTGTATTGGTTTCAGGTATCCAGCATAGTGGGTAGGCAGTCATATACGGTACGCAGTGTTCCCCTTATATTTTCAGGACCCACCCGGCACCTTACATAGTTATTGCAATATCACCGACTGTGTTCCCTGCGCTGTACTTTATATTCCCTCGACTATTTTGTAACCGCCAACTTGTATTTCTCAGTCCCTTCACTTCTTTCATTTAGTCCCCCAACCCCACATCCCTCTGGCAATTACCAGTCAACCCTCTGTGTCCGAGTCTGTTTCGCTTTTGTTCTTCAGATTCCTGAAATTATCCTTCTTAATTCTTTGGTCAGACTCTGCTTCTAGAAGGACAAGTGTTTCGAGGACTTGGGTCTACAGCGTCTGTCTCTGCAGAAACGGGAAAGAGTGACAAGGGACTGCCACCAAATTCCAAGAAACAGAGTCCACCAAAAAGTAAGATTTTAATGGCGGTCATGGGGGGGGGGGGAAAGAAGGCAAATAAATCAATCAGCTTTCCGGGAATAAAAAAGAATTTTACTGGCTACCTAATTTATGATTGTTCATCTCCGGCAGCATCCAGTTTATAATCAGACACAAGATCTGTAACAGATTTTAGACCAAACGCATCAGGAATGTAACGGTCTTTTACTCAACATTTAGCCCTGAACTGGTTCTGTCTGTGTTTACTAAATGACGTGTGGCAATGGGATGCAGAGTGTAAAGGCTCTGGGTATTCAGATGGCCCTAATACACACCCTGCACTCCCAGGAGGTGACCACAAACCCCCCTTTATTTCTCTTTTCCTAATTGTGGCTTTTTTCAATATTTTGAGACTCTTCAGTAGTCTCCCAAGCTTTGTTCAGCCACAGTCCAGGACTGCAGGCATCAACATTTTGTGACTGTGACGAGAGATAAGAGCAGGCACCATTTTTCATTATATGACTAAATTTGATGGAGTATGATGCCTGCTTTATTTTGAGCTCTTTCTACAGTCATTTTGACTTTTAGCACCGGTTTTTATTTTACTTTTCCCCTGAATACCAGGGGAAGGTTAGAGTTAGGGTTAGGGTTAGGGTTAGGGTTAGCAAATCCTCATTGAAGGAAAAGGGGAAATGTTATAGTATGTTTTAAATACTTCTCTTCTGGAAATTTTATGTTCTATCCCCCCACCTCCACCCCTCCCCTCGTTGTTAATTGATTATAATCTAGATTCATTGCATTTGGTCTTAACTGATGAAACTTTACTAAACTCTTAAAAATATATGTATATGGTATCTGTAGTCTCTTGGCAAATCTTTTGTTTACTTTTTTATTATTGGGTGACATTGGTTAATAAAATTATATAGGTTTCAAGTGTTCAGTTCTATAATACATCATCTGTGACTGTTTTCCCCACTCCAAGTCAAGTCTCCTTCCATTTATATCTCTTATACTCTCTTCTACCTCCCCCTACCCCCCTTCCCATCTGGGAATCACCATACTGCTGTCTGTGAGGGCTTTTTGTTTTTGTTTGAGCCCTTCACCCAGCCCAGAAACCCTCCTCCCTCTGACAGCTGTCAGCCTGTTCTCTATCAGTGAGTCTGTTTCTATTTCATTTATTCATTTCTTTGGCACATATTTAATATGCATGTGGAGTTTAGAATGATAATTTCTGTTTGTCTTATTTTCATGACAATACCATTTTCTCAGTTTAAAAGTGTTTTGATTCCTTTGTTAGCTCCCTCCTTGGCCTGCACACAAAAACATGAGTACATTGTAAGAGATTGGCCCCCTATTGGAAATGCCAATCTTGCCAACTGCCTTTCACATGCCATTGATCTCAACTAAGAAAACACCTTCTAGCTCCTGTACACTGGAGGCCTGATTTTGACAGGAACATTATTTAATTCTGTCCTATACCTGCTTCATTTTTAAATCCAGTGTTCTCTTTTTTTAATCCATAAGTGTGTGTTTGTTTTTAAATATATTGTACTGATTTTTTCACAGAGAGGAAGGGAGAGGGATAGAAAGCCAGAAACATTGATGAGAGAGAGACATCGATCAGCCGCCTCCTGCACGCCCCCTGCTGGGGATGTGCCCGCAACCAATGTACGTGCCCTTGACCGGAATCGAACCTGGGATCCTTCAGTCCACAGGCCTACGCTCTATCCACTGAGCCAAACCGGTTTCGGCAAATCCATAAGTTTTAAAATAATTATCTTGTACATAAGGACTTTATTTATTTTTGTGTGGACACAACCATAATACCATTACCAAACTTAAAACACGTTTATAAGAATGTCAGTTAAATTCTGTGGGTGCCCAGCATGTTTCTAACATTCTTTCATTGTTTACTGATGGATGACCAGTTGAGTTTCATCACTAATATTACCCTTGGCCTTGGAGAAGTTTTATCTTTTTCTTTCTGGGCTTTATTCCCCTGCTTGTTCCGTAAGTTTATTATTGTCTTTATCTGAAAATACGCGTAACAAATTGTGGTTTGGTTTCTTAGCTCTCAGCCGCCCGTTCCTGAGCTCTGAGGACGCTTGCCTTCTTCTGAGCTACCAACTCTTTTTTTCTAGACACGTTGGAATGTCTAGAGACATTTCGGAATGTCTTCTTTCTTAGGCCTCTTTACATAGACAGGATTCTCTTGTATGGCAGTACCAGATTTCTTTTTTTTTTTGTTTTTTTTTTCAATTCTTTCTTTTAATTTAGTAAATCTTTATTGTTCAGATTATTAAAGTTGTTCCTCCTTTTCTCCCATAGCTCCCCTCCACCCGATTCCCACCCCACCCTCTGTCCTTACCTCTCCCCCCCACCCCGTCCTCATCCAGAGGTGTACGATTTTTGTCCAGGCTCTTCCCTTATCCCCCACACTTCTTTCCCCCCTAAGAATTATCAGTCCACTCCCTTTCTATGCTCCTGAAATCTCTTATACTCACCAGTTTATTCTGTTCAGCAGATTTTTTTTATTCACTTGATTTTTGGATTCACTTGTTGATAGATATATATTTGTTGTTCATAATTTTTATCTTTACCTTTTTCTTCTTCTTCCTCTTCTTAAAGAATCCCTTTCAGCATTTCATATAATACTGGTTTCATGGTGATGAACTCCTTTAGCTTTTTCTTATCTGTGAAGGTCTTTATCTGCCCTTTAATTCTGAATGATAGCTTTGCTGGGTCGAGTAATCTTGGTTGTAGGTTCTTGCTATTCATCACTTTGAATATTTCTTGCCACTCCCTTCTGGCCTGCATAGTTTCTGTTGAGAAATCAGCTAACATTCGTATGGATGCTCCCTTGTAAGTAATTAACTGTTTTTCTCTTGCTGCTTTTAACCTTCTCTCTTTGTCTTTGCTCTTGGCATTTTAATTGTGATGTGTCTTGGTGTGGGCCTCTTTGGATTCCTTTTGTTTGGGGTTCTGTGCGCTTCCTGGACTTGTAAGTCTATTTCTTTCACCAGGTATGAGAAGTTTTCAGTCATTATTTCTTCAAATAGGTTTTCAGTATCTTGCTCTCTCTCTTCTTCTGGCACCCCCATAATTCTGATGTTGGGTACTCTTGAAGTTGTCCCAGAGGCTCCTTAAACTATCTTCATATTTTTTAATTCTTTTTTCTTTTTCAGTTGAGTGTTTTCTGCTTCATTGTATTTCAAATCTTTGACTTGATTCTTGTGATCTTCTAGTCTGTTGTTAGATCTCTGTATAATATTTTTTATTTTAGTCAGTGTGTATTGAATTTCTAGTTGGTCCTTTTTCATATCCTTGAGGGTTTCACTAAATTTATTGACCTTTTCTAAGAAATTCTTGGAAAACTTTATAACTATGGTTTTGAACTCTATATCCAGTCATTTGCTTTACTCTATTTCTTTCATTTGTGACCTATTTCTTTGTCTCCGCATTTTGGCTGCTTCCCTGAGTTGGTAGAGTAGCTTTGTGTGGTAGGTGTCCTATAGGGCCCAGTGGCTCAGCCTCTCCAGTAACCTGAGTGGACACTCTTGATGCACCCCTTTGTGGGATGTCTTGTTGTAGGTAAGCCTTGATTGTTGTTGGTATTACTGGGAGGAATTGACTTCCAGGCTGTGAGGATCAGCTGTGTCTATGCTGGGAGAACTTCTATGCTGGAGACACCCTTGCAAAAGCCTCTGTGCTCAGCTTGGATGGGGCGGAGTCTCAGGGCGGAGCAGACAGCATTGGTTTCCCATCAGCTCTGCCCTAATAGGCCCCTGTGTCTCAGTGTCCTGCAGTAATCGCTGCAAGCACCTCTGAGAGAAAGCCGCCCTCCAGTTCCGCCTGCTGCCAGACTGTCCAGTTTCTCCCCCAGTGAGTCTGGTTCCCCAGAGTCTCACCCGGAACTGGAGTTCAGTGCAGTTGGGAGCTTTTTTCTCCCTCCTGCTTGAGAAAGCCAGCTCAGGTGCCTGCCATCTCCGTACACGCGCCTCGGTACCTCTGCCTTCCGCAGCTCCTTTGAGTCTCTTTTCCTTCTAGTTGTAGAACTTCCACTCAGCCAGCCTTCCTGTGGTTCTGGATGACGTCCGTCCTGTCTTTTAGTTGTAGTTTTGAAATTGTTGTGCGAGGTAGCAGTTTAGGTGTTTACCTATGCCGCCATCTTGGTTTCTCCTTTTCAGTACTAGATTTCTTATACATCTCCTTTGTGTCTGGAGTTAACATTGTTCTTTATGAACTTCAAGAATTGTTTTTTGGTAAGCAACTTTATCTTCTTCCATTAGGTAACACATATAATGTGCAACGTTTTGACCTATGATGTACTTTTGCATTGAATCCCTTGCTTTCTGAATCATAACCAGGGAATCACTTAGTACGGTGAGGGATAGGCAAGCCTCCATCCATAGCTCCCTTTAGGGCCCCCCAAAAAACTTTATTGCCAGTAGTAGTTCTGACAAGCCTTCATCCAAATAGCAGGTGAAGGCACCGGGTTGACCAGCAATGCTTTCCACATTCTATTCACCAGTAACCACCTCCACTTGGCCTTCTTAGATCTTGCCCACACCAACTCTGTTGAATATACTGTAGCATAATTTGTCAGGCCAACCTTCACTCCATACTTTGGGAGTTCATGAGTATAAACTGCACTAATATTCTGTCTCCTTCTATACAGGCATAAGCATACTGACAATTCATATCTTTGCTAATTACACTACTATCACTCTGCTTTGGGGTGTGTTGTGCTTATTTTTGTCCTGGACTGCCAAGCATTTATGGGCATAGTAATCCGTTTTTCCCCCCTCATCACCCTCTAAATTTCACTTGATATCTCTTGAAGTAGGCCTTATTTTTGGCAATTTTAACAAATCCTGTTTGCAGAAGAGAGATCCATATTCGTGCCTCTGAAATTTTATATCTACAATCCTGCTTCATAAGCTTATGAAATTGGGTTAATGGATTTTAAAATATGGCAGAGCCAACCATTCCCTTTTTATAAATACGCCTCTGTATGTGAATGGGAATGAGGTGCTTCTCCTGTGACATTTTGGGGTGCAGTTATGAGAAGGGAACCCTTAGCTGGGAGTTGGCCTTGGCTTGTAGCTTTTGCCTCTGGATACAGCAGGCCCCTGAGCCTCAGACCCTTCCTGCCTTAGTGGAGTCAGCATTCCAGAATTTGAAAAATAGTGATCCCCATGTGAAGACAAGTAATGCTTCTGAATAGATGTGTGCAGGTGTCAGTGTTTCCCCAAAGCATCAGTGATTGGTAAGCATGAGACAGCGCTGCTTATCGCCCTCAGGTGGCACACTGCCAGACTAAACCCCTGCCAGTGGTGGGTGTGCTTTATTACTTTTGTCTTCCAAGGAAAGTCACTCCAAACTAAAACACTGTCAGATCTATCGGCACCCTGCTGCTAGGCCAGGTGGGCTATCTAAGGCCTTGGAAATCAGTTGGTCTCGTCCTGCCAAAGCATTAGAGGTGAGTTAATTCAATGTTTGACCAAATACAGCAGGCTCATTTTTGTTATTTTGTATAGCCCACAAATGATGTTATAAATATTCAAATGGCCCTTGGCAGAAAAAGGTTCTCTACCCCTCTGTAGACAAACGGCAGAGATTTCATGGAAACACAGGTCAAGTTGTGCTTACCTTCAAAGTGCTGGCCATTGTTCCTCCGTGTGACAGTGCTGTGTTCCAGGAACATCGTTCTACATTACTGAATGCAGATCTGGTGTGGCACTTTGGTACAGCAGATGCCGGAGGCGACCATAGACCAGAGTGGCAGGCTTCCTTCTGAGTCACAGAGGATGCTGGCCGGGCTGCAGCGGGCCAGAAATGGACTCTCACTAACAAGCAGAACGCAGTAGTTTAGTCTGTTAGCCTTTTCATGGATTCTCCCAGCAACTTCTCATGAGAACTTGAAAGCATTCTTATTTCGTATGATGGAAGTTTCCTTTTCAAACAAAATTTTTAAGTTCTGTCATTGTTAATCTCATTTGAAATTTTCTTTCCATTTTTAGTAGGTGATGAATCACCCTATAAGGCAATTTTGATAACTTATTTACAATTTAAAAAACCTCCATAACAAATTTTGGAAAATTTAGGTATAATTTTTCTACTCAGAACCCATCTAAGATAAACCTTATTTTAAATTATCTTTTTTTTTTTAACCCCATCCCCTTTTCCACCCAGCCCTCCCATTGTAACCATCAGTTTGTTCTCCGTGAATTTGTTTGGTTTTGTTTGTTTATTTGTTTTTAAATTCCACAGTATTTGTCTTTCTCTGACTTATTTCACTCAGCATAATACTCTCTAGCTCCATCCATGATGTTGCAAGTGGCAAGGATTCTTTTTCTTTTTTGAATTGTTGAGTAATATTTAATATATGTACCACATCTTTATTCATGATCGATGGGCATCTAGATTGCTTCTATATCTTAGCTATTGTAAATACTGCTGCAATATCTTTTCAAATTAATGTTTTCATTTTCTTTGTATAAATACTCAGAAGTAGAACTGATGGTTTTTATGGTAGCTCTATTTTTAACTTTTTTAGGAACTTCCATACTGTTTTCCACAGTGGCTGCACCAATCTGCATTCCCAACCAGAGTGCACAAGGGTTCCCTTTTCTCGACATCCTCCCCAACATCTGTTTCTCTCTCTCTCCCTCTCTCTCTCTCTCTCTCTCTCTCTCTCTCTCTCTCTCCCTCTCCCTCTCCCTCTCCCTCTCCCTCTCCCTCTCCTTCTCTCTTTTTATCCTTACCCAAGGCTATGCTTTTTTATTGATTTGAAAGAGAGAAAGAAACAGGAACATCCATCTGTTGCCTCCTGTATGCTCCCCGACCAGGCATTGAACTCAAAACCTAGGTATGTGCCCTGACCAGGAATTGAACGCTCAGCCTATTTGGTGTTTGGGACAAGGCTCCACCCAACCCAGCCAGGGCATTTGTTCCCTTTTGATAATAGCAGTTCTGACAGGTGTGAGGTAGTATCTGGTAGTTTTGATTGGCATTTACCTGATGTTGAGCATCTTTGCATATGAATATCGGCCATCTGTATGAACTTTTTGGAGTAGTATCTGGTTAGGTCCTCTGCCCATTTTCTAATTGGATTGTCCGGGGTTTTCTTTTTTTCCTCATTTTTTAGAAAATTTTTGCTCAGAGTAGAAGTGGATTAATGGCACAGGTGTGGAGGCTATAGGGGTTTGGAGGCCAGCATATCCTGTACCTTGCCATTAGGAATATCTGAACTCTGGTTTAGAGAGACAAGGAGAAAGGGAGAGTTCAGGTGTGTACCCACTTCTTTGCCTCATTTTTATATTTGGCATGATCCTGGAGCTCTGTGTGAGTTCTGAGAGTTAACTGCATCAGCACCTGCTCTGGGCGGTCGGGATGCAGATCCTATGCTGGCATCTGGCCACAGAGTTAGACGTGGCAGGGAGGAAGTGGTGCTGGAAGTGAAGGTGACAGCTCTACACAGTCACCCATGCTCTAGTTCAGTCACATCCTTCTACCCATTAACCTCTGGCCTATTTCTGATTTATTATTCTGTTTTCTTTCATTATTTTCTGTCATTCTATTCCATAGAAGTCTCTGAGCTCAGAAGACAATTAAAAACCTTTTGGATACTGTAATATAAAAAAGCTAGGAATACAGTTTTTTCTCTTTAGAGACATATTTTTTTTAGTATAAAATTGTCTTCTAGACGTGAAAATCAAGACTCTGGATTTAGAATTTGCTCATTTGTAATATTTCTTAAGTTTTTACTTTAGATTTGAAAAGTAATTTTAATTTATAAAAACATGTCCTATATTTTTCTTTTAATTTGTATACTTACAAAAGATTTACCCCTCTGAGAAAACTGAAATTAGCTCTAATCAATGTACTGTAATTTCATTTTTCATAATTGACTTGACAAAATATGACTTTTATTATGTTAGCACTTACTAGATTTTTTGCAGTAAACCTGTTGCTTTCAATGATGTATATGATATTAAATTATTTTAGACTTTTGTGGTCTTATAATACTTTGCTTTCCTTAGATAAATCTTCAAGTGGCTTATGATTTTGAAGGACTTCTTTTCCTCTTAGGGCAATTTTACCCTCTCTCTGAGCCCCCCACTGTGTATGTATGTGTGTGGTGTTTTGTGTGTGTGTTTGTTTGTTTGTTTGTTTGTTTGTTTGATTAACCCTCACCAGAGGATATTTTTCTCTTGATTTTTAGAGAGAGTGGAAAGGAAAGGGAGAGACAGAGAGAAACATCGATGGAAGAGAGACACATAGATTGGTTGCCTCCCACACATGACTGGAGATCGAGCCTGTAACTGAGGTATGTGTCCTTGATTGGAATCAAACCCAGGATCTTTCATTCTGTGAGCTGACGCTTTATCCACTGAGCCAAACCGGCTAGAGTATGAGCCCCTCACTCTTAACACACATGGATGTATATACCCCAAGCCCAAACCAGGCTTTTGTCTACCTTTGCTTTGCTATTTTGTTCAAAAAGTTCAAGTTCATACAATATGGGTAACTTCTTTAATACATGAAAAGCGCCAGTGTTTTTAGGGTTTTAAGAAATTATACATTTGTAAAACTTGAACAGTCATCTGAAAATATCTTTATATTATAGTTTAACCATCTTAAATTTGGATGAAATAGTTTAAAAATAGTTACCAAAGAAGCTCTCTTGTGAAAAATGGAAACGTTTATTTCTGTTTTTAAAAATCCCATTTTTAAAATTTCCATTTACCAAGAAAAAAAGCACCTACATTTCTTACTGTTCTCTCCTGTGGTTTGGCTTTCACTTAAGAGTGGGTTGCCCTGAAACGTCTCTTGGGATTATTACGTTGACGATGTTATAAATGAGAGGTTGGTATATGATGAAATGCCTGTGACATTGCTGAATTTAGATTGTTTTACTAATTATTAAAAATAATCCTCTTTATGCCATTTCCTAGATGTAGTGGACCCAAAAGAGAGGGGCAAGCTACTAACCACTCCAGCAGCAGCTGAATTACCTAAAAACTTAACTTCACCCAGTTCTCACTCATCAGTTGCGAATCAAGGTGGGACAGTAGCTAGCCCTAACCCTGGTGACAACGTGCTATTCGCAGATGACGGGGTTGCAAAGTTTTTGTCAAGAAAGACTTTGGTAGCGTTTCCTGAAAAGGTTCCATCTTCATTCAGAAAACAGGGCTCTGATTCAGAAGCTCTTCAGAAAAGCAAGAGAGTGACGGACAGTTCATCTTCATCGTCATCTTCATCCAGCTCCTCTGACTCAGAGTCTGACGAGGAGAAAGAGGGCTCAGAGGTTGATTCTCAACTGGTGAGCAAAGGCAAAGGAAGGGTTTTGAAATCAGAGGCCTCCCCTTCATTTGAACAGAGAGCCTCCAAAATTTCAATACCAGCAAAAGAGAAAACCTGGTCACCACAGCCACAGCTGGACCTCCCCGTGCCCGAAAAGCCCCGTCAGGCAAAGAAAGGGACCCCCATTCTGCCAGTAAAGGACAAGAAAGATGAAGCAAAACCCACAGTACCCAAGTCACAAGTAGGTGAAGAGGTCATGAAGCAAAAGGTAAAGGAGAAAAACCTGCAGAAAATCGTTAGCTTAAATAAAATAGATGAAAGCCAGAAGCCATTTGAAGGGAAAAAGATTTCATCTGACCACCCAAAATCAAGGTTATCTACACAACCGAGTGGTGGCCACGTGCCCACTCAATTGACCAAAGAAACCACCGCAGGAAGACAGCTACCAGCAACTCGTCCTGAGGCCAGAGGAGGAAGCTTAGAAAAGCAAGTCCCAGAGCCCGATGGGGAGGTGCCTTTCTTCCCACTGAAAAAAGAAAATGTGGGGAAGCAGGCCATAGGCGGACTCTCCAAGGCTAAGGAAGAGATTTTGGAAGACCAGGTCCCAGTGAAGAATTTGAAGCCAGTTCCTGTTCCTAATAAGGACATTCTCCACGAAAAGACAACGGGACTAAAGCTTGAGGCAAAGCGTGAAATCCTGGAAGACTCAGCAACCCAAGTGGGAGACCAGCAGGACACACAGGGTACACCTTGGTTGTTGAGAACTCTCCTTGTCCTTCGGGGTGCTTAGACTGAAGAACTAGGATCTGAGGCATACTAGAATTAACCAGGTTCAGTAGGAGAAACATTGCCTGTAACTCTCAGATAAGCAGAGGATTTTATGAATTAGGAATAATACCCACCTTATAAACAAAACCCCTGAAACGTTTGACAAGGAAAGAGTAGGCCCTTGACACTGTTCCTTAGTGTAATTTTGAACACTGGCCATGTAGCTCATCACCCTTGACTTTGGAGGGTGTGCCAGTGCCCACTGCATGAACTCGCAGAGCAGCCCACTGAGTGGAAAGGGGCGTCCTGTTTAATTGAAGGTGATAGTTATGCTCGGTCTGATGGACCGCATGAATCTTTTCACTGGACTTTTCCTTTCCTGCTTCACTGAAAAAACAGTGGGCTGCTTCCCTTCTCTATAATGAATTTTTATGAAGGGCTTTTTTGCTACCACAGAGTTTTATTTTTTTATTTTTTAAATATATTTTATTGATTTTTTACAGAGAGGAAGGGAGAGAGATAGAAAGTCAGAAATATCGATGAGAGAGAGACATCGATCAGCCGCCTCCTGCACGCCCCCTACTGGGGAGGTGCCCGCAACCAATGTACATGCCCTTGACCGGAATCGAACCTGGGACCTTTTAGTCCGCAGGCCGATGCTCTATCCACTGAGCAAACCGGTCTCGGCTCTACCACAGATTTTTAAAGGGAAACTGTTTATTCTTTTTATGTGACCGTTTACTTATACATTGAACTTCATAAAATATAGTGTGCTTTAGGTAGGTCATGGCAAAACAGTAAAGGAGGTCTCCAATTTTAGGGTCTGTGTCTCGTCAAGACACCTTTAAAATGCATTACTAACAAACCCAGCTCCTTCCTGTCTGCTATTCCTACTTTTTAAAGAGTGTGCATTTTTTCCTGATTTATGTTACCTGGTCATTGTTATTGGTTGCGTTCTGTTGACAGAATTTACGTGTTTCCTTCCCTCCTTTTTCTCCGTTTGTCATTAATATGCCAAGCGCCAGCGCTTGCCAGACTGCTCAGGACCTCAAGAACTGCATTGCCTAACGCTCCCGTGTCAGCCGTTGAGTTGTAATGAGGAATGCCGAAACCTTCAGGAGGAAAGCAGAATTTGGGGTTTTCAGATTGCACATCTTTTTGAAAAAAACTTTGCTCCTCATTTTTCATGGATGTGGGAATTTTCCAATATTCTCTTTGCCCTTTGGAGGCGAGTGATGCCGTCCAGGAGCGCAGGGGCTGTGTGTGCGCGGTGGGCTGAATGGCACTAAGTCCACCCGGCTCCGTGCCTTCCACGCGGATCAGTTTTTGATAAGTGTTAGTGTTCACCTTCACTTGGAAGATGCCCCACACCACATCGAAGATACTCGACTCGTGGAGATTGGAAAGGTGTCAGCTCTTTAAGACATCATTTTTAATACAATAAAAAAAAAGAAAACCCAAGCTTTGGTATGAATCCAAATAGTGGGAAAATATTTAATATTTTGTGCAGCCCAGAGAGCTCCAGTGAGAACTTAACCCGGACCTTAGCCGCCATCCCACGCAAGCTTGATCCTCCCGTCTTACTGTCTTGCATTCCACCTTCCTGGCGAGCGATGTTTCTTTTGCTTCACCCACACACTTCTAGTTTTAAGATTACCACATATCTAGTGCATGGGTTTTAACTTTTTTCCCCTTAAGGAAACAAAACTAAGTAATTGTAGTCTATGAATCTAAAATATATCAACAACGTTTTTTAAAAAAAAATGCTACACAGCCCATTTCCAGCACCTCTGCACTGTTATTATTAAAACAGTTGGAGCTTGTTTAATTTTCTTGTATTCAGAGACTTAGAAGAAAGTCACTGCTTTTGAACATTTTCTTCTGCAAATGTTTGTTTCTGTTTACTTCTAGTAGATCTTATCTTTTTCCCCTGCATCTTTATGTGACCTCAAAGTCCCGCCTCCATAATGGTTGTAGGCATTTTCAGAGTTCTGACAAGTCCAGGGTCTACAAGTACAAAAAGCAACTTGTTAAGACACATTATGATAACTATTCCATTTCATAGGCTATATGTTTTAGAATAGATTTTCAGCTAATCTCTTGATTGTGGTTTTGAAGATACTGTTGCTCTCATGGGCTTTCCTTTTCTAATGAAACACTTCATAGCAGGGAGGGTTCTAACAAAGCTCTTTCCTTGTCCGAGATGCTCACTGTATGCTCCCCCCACAGAGCCTGCCCCAGCCGCCGCCGCACCAGCCGCCGCTCCCCCTGAGCCGTTTGACAACACCACCTACAAGAACCTCCAGCATCATGACTACAACGTGTACACCTTCTTAGACGTGACTCTGGACCTCTCTAGCCGCAGGTTGCCTCAGCCCTCTTCTGGCCGAGAGTCCCCTCGCCACTGAGAGCTCAGTTTAATGGTCACTCTGTGCTGTCCTCTGCATTCTTGCCTGCGAAATAAAGTCTGCTCGAGTCGTCAGGCCTGGCGTGTCCTTGGTTTCCCTTTTATGCCTTCCCAGTGAATGGCCAGTTAGCAGCACGATGGCTGGTCATGTATTTATTCAGCGTGTGTTTAGGGATTTTTCTGGAAGGCTCTGGCTCACTGAGCACCTCCATAAAACTAGAGAAAGTGAGTGCTTTCTAACTGTGGTTCTATGTTGAGCCCTTCGGCAGTTGAGCATTAATCTGGGTTACCCACTAACCAAGTGTTGACAAATGGAATGGCAGCCTCTAATTTTATAGAACTAGTTCTTAATAAATTAGGAATAGGGATTTGCTTATTTTAACTACTGCATTGCAAAGAAATAGTATTAAATTAGAGCCTTTTATTATCAGGAGAAATCCTTTTATTCACTTGAATTAGGTATTTGATGTCAACTCAGAAGCTTTTAGTGGGGGGATTAGCTGGAGGAAATTTGTAGGGTCCAGCAGCATCTTTGTTCCCAAGTGGCCACAGCCGAGCCAACTAAATTAGCTACGGTGGCTGAGTAACCTTCCATCCTTCAAAACGTTACATGCCTTAGGTGTGTGTCATGCAGTGTGCACCAGGCACCCTGTGGGAACAAAGTGAGAGTGCTCTGAGACAGTAATAAATCTCGCTGAGAGTGCTGCTGATTTCAGAGCTCAGAGAAAAGACAGCATCCCGTCTTTGGGCAACACTTAAAACAGCCCGACATGGACAGTTCGTCTGCACCTACACGACCGTTTCATGATTGGCTTTGTTCTCACAGAATCCCTTGTTTATGAGCTTCATTTCATATGAATCCTGGTCCTTGGCCTCCAGTCAGTTTAGCAAATACTGTGGATTTGTAACTCATGATTCACATTCCTGTAATCCTGCATTTCTTAAAATTAGTCCGAGTCAGAACACCAAAATTGAAAACAGCCCTGAAAACTAGCCTAAGATTGTCTGCCTCAGATTTTCTTACCACCCAAGAGGCTTAGCAACTCAGCAAGTATTCTAAGCACATTTTTTATTATAAAACTACTAAAACCACATTACCAAAGGGAAAATGGAAAGTAGTAAGATTACCTGAAATCCAGTATGCTAACCCAGCCATTATTAACATTTTACATGTTCCCCCAGTGGTGGTGGTTTTAGTTAGATGTAAGAGTGTATAATGTACGTACAGTTTTCTTCTGGGCTGTTTTTTTCATGTAATAGCTTGCTTGTCAAACTGGCCCTCAGAACCCCTATAATGTGCTGGGGTCTCAGGATGGTAGGGGAAATAGAATATGAAGCCACAGAGTATGTTTCCTGAGACTGTTAATGCCACAGACTTGAAAGTCTATATAAAAACTAGAGGACTCGTGTACGAGATGCATGCACGGAATAGGGGGGTTCCTTAGGCTAGCCTGCACCCTCTCCAATCTGGCACCCCTTGGGAGATGTCCAACTGCCAGTTTAGTCCTGATCACTGGCAGTCAGACATCCCTCTCACAATCCGGGATCGCTGGTTCCTAACTGCTCACCTGCCTGCCTGCCTGCCTGATCGCCCCCAACTGCCCCACCTTGCTGGCCTGATAACCCCCAACTGCCTCTGCCTGCCGCCTGATTGTCCCTAACTGCCCCCCCCCTCCGGCCCGGTTGCCCCTTGCTGCCCCACCCTGCCAGACTGGTCACCCCCAACGGCCCCCTCTGCTGGCCTGGTCGCCCCATGCAGCCTGCTGTTCAGTCATCTGTCTACTTTCGGTCGTGACGGCCCCTGGCTTTTTATATATTAGGGTGAGTATGAGTATATTTCAATTGGTGTGAAGTTTTCCCTCGGAATCAATCCTGTGGGGTTGATTGTCAGTCTCCCTGGGACTTTGGTCCCCTCTCCTCTGCCCAACGAAAAGACTTAAAAAACAACAACAGGCAGTGCCTGGCGGGTCTGCGTGTTAGAGCCATTGTCGCTAATGACTCCTTCATGTCCCATCTGCTGGCGACACGATGGTTGCCCACTGAGTGCAGTTTGCAATCTGTGTTATTTCCGTGTTCTTGTTTGAGGAGTACTGCCAGAAACAGCAGTGCGAATATAACTTGTTTTGTGTTTGGTATTGTCTCCCTAAGATGGATTGCCAGAAATAGATTTGATGGATCACATGTGATTCATGAACATTTGTCTTATTTTTGTTTCTGGGAGATGTTTTAAAAATATAGTTTTAATGATTTCAGAAAGGAAGGGAGAGGGAGAGAGAAATGGAAACATCAATGATAAGAGAGATTCATTGATCGGCTGCCTCCTGCAGGCCCCAGACTGGGGATCAAGCCTGCAAGTGCCCAGACTAGGAATTGAACCATGTGAGCTCCTGGTTCATCGCTTGATGCTCCACCTGAGCCACGCTGCTGGGCTCTGCGCGATTTTTTAAACCAGTTGAATAGGTTTGAGCTGAACAAGGTAATTGTTTTATCTTCTACATTTTTCCTGTCACCTGCACTCTGGCTTCTTTCTAGACATTTGATCTCTCATATCGGTCAAGTGCTCTGATGTTTACTGGCAGCTGGCTAATCACTGGAAATGGCAGATGACGGGGATGGGCGAGGTAGGCTGGAAGGGTGTCGGATTCTGCCTTCAGGCACGTGCTTTGTGTTTTAATGGTTCCTGTCCTCTTGCCTGTGTCGAGCATTCAGAACCCGGGAAGTGCTCAGCAGCTTGCTACCCAGCACAGTCTGACCTGGGCCCGTGCTGGCACCAGGAAGTAATCCGAGGCCTGTGAAATGAGCTCCCCCACAGCACAGAACTTCCTGCACCCCAAAGGATGCTGCGGGAGAGAGAGATGCTGCTCAATCGGTTTGTCCTGCGGAAGCAGGGAGTGGCCGGCTTTTTTAGGCTTTGCCACATACCTCCAGTCAGTGTTGCACAGACTTCTTGTAACCCTTTAAAAACGTTAAAATCACTGTTAGCTTGTGCGCCTTTCTTTACACAGGGTTTCTCCGAGGGGCCCCCAGTTTGTGAACCCCCGTATTAAAGGACTGGCCATAGATCACTGAATTGAATAAAAGGGCTGGCCAGAGAGAAGACTCAGCCAGGGGTGCGTTCTAGGTGTCGAGCCCCCCTGGTTATACCTCCTCTCCCTGGCCCTCTGGCCCTTTTCCCTTCTCTTGTCCTGATTCTAGAAGGGATCAGAAACAACACCAGGGTGTCAGAAATTAACAGCTAACTTGCTGTTTCTTCTAGAGCAATTTTCACTCTGATGGGCTTTAATAAACATGACTGTGTCTCCTAAGTGAGGCCTAGTCTGGGACTGTGGGTTCAGAGATGATCAAGACAGTCTCTCCGGGGAAGGGAGGGAAGTTAGTGAAAAGCACCAAGAAGTAAGGTGCCAGGTGCCATATCCAGTGACAGCCGGTGATAACGGAAGTGAGCTGATTCGGGGGGAGGTGAAGGTGGGCGTTCATCACAGAAGGCTATGTGGGGTGAAATTGTGGAGGGAGCCTGCAGGGTCTTCAAGGCATCAGGACGGGATTGCAGAGGCCTGGGTGCTGAGACATCCGCTGGCTGGTTTTCAGAAACTCAGTCCTCCGGCATTGCTGGAGCCCCATGTGAGAGGGGACTCAGCCGGATTGAGTCATGAGGGCTGAATCATGAGGCTTGGACTCTGCACTCTGTGAGTCAGCCCGGCTGCCATATCAAAATACCACAGCGAACGGCTTCACCCACCAGTTTATCCTCTCGCCGTTCTGGAGGCTGGGAAGCCCAAGATCAAGGTGCTAGCCGATGCAGTTCATGGTCAGAGTGCTCTTCCTGGCCTGCAGTGGCTGTCTACTAACACCACAGCATTGGGGATCGGCTTCAATATGTGAACTGGGAGGGACACACACATGCAGGCCATGTCAGACTCTAACCTGTAGGAGAAGAAGTTAGTGTAGCTCTCCTCTTTTATAGAAAGAACCAAGCTGGTCATTTGTTTGAAATACTCTGACAAAAAAAGGAGGGAAGGGGCTGTAGCAGAGGAGATCAAAGAATGGTCAATGCCAAAACCGGTTTGGCTCAGTGGATAGAGTGTCGGCCTGCAGACTGAAAGGTCCCGGGTTCGATTCCGGTCAAGGGCATGTACCTTGGTTGCGGGCACATCCCCAGTGGGGGGCATGCAGAAGGCGGCTGATCGATGTCTCTCTCTCATTGATGTTTCTAACTTTCTATCTCACTTCCTCTCTGTGAAAAATCAATAAAATATATTTTAAAAAAAAGGAAATGCTGAGACTGGGTGATGGGCAAATGAAAGCTCATGATTCTGCTTCACCTTTTCAAGTGCATGGGAACTTTTATAACAAAAAAGTATTTTTTTAAATATTTTTATTGATTTCAGAGAGGAAGGAAGAGGGAGAGAGAGAGAGAAACATCAATGATGAGAGAGAATCATTGATTGGCTGCCTCCTGCACACCTCCACTGGGGATGTGCCTGCAACCCAGGCATGTACCCTCCCCTGGAATCGAACCTGGGACCCTTCAGTCCGCAGGCCGACGCTCTATCCACTGAGCCAAACTGGCTAGGGCACAAAAAAAAGTCTTTTTAAACCCTGATAGGAATATGGAGAATAAAGTTGGGAAGGAAGAAACTTGAGACAGAGAGAGGAGACAGTCCCCCTTGCAATTGCTCTGAGCAAGCGTGGGTCCTCCGCTGGGTGGCCAGGTAACTTGGAGGTTTGGATCGACAGAGCCCCGGAAGATCATTCTGGTTTCTAACCTTTCTAACAGTCTATGAATGCACCTGTCCCGTTACCCCTGGCCAACAACACGTGTCATGGTGTCTGATATTTGCTAGGCTGATAAGGAACTTTTATTGGAGTGCGGGTGAGCTTCTATTTCCTTCAGGTTGACAGGCATACAAGCCGCTTTGATAACAACCATGTGCGTCTGTCTCTGGTTCTGTCTGCTCTGTCCATTATTTGATACCGTTTTTCATTTCCAGCCCGTTTTCCTGTGGTTATCTAAAGACATCTCCAGCCGAGACCGGTTTGGCTCAGCTTGAGGACTGAAGGGTCCCAGGTTCGATTCCGGTTGGGGGCATGTACCTTGCTTGCGGGCACATCTCCACTGTGGGGCGTGCGGGAGGCGGCTGATCGATGTCTCTCTCTCATCGATGTTTCTGACTTTCTATCTCTCTCCCTTCCACTCTGTAAATAATCAATAAAATATATTTAAAAAAAAAAAAGACATCTCCTATTTCTTTCCCATGTCTTTGGACATCTACCGGTTGCTGGTACATACTGCTTTGGTCTGCTTCTTTGAGGATGTATCCACACCAGGAGCCTCCTTCATGGGAGAAAAATTGGACAATGACACCCAGCCAGCTCGGAGATGATTAATGCAAAAACTCAGGAAGTGAGGAGCCACGGTAAGAAGCCTGGGCTTGGCCATAGAATTCCTCAGCAAATAGAACTGGGATGAAACAAATACGGGATGGTGGTTGCAAAACAGGACGAAACTGGTACAAATCCTGACCAAGTGAAAATCATAGAAACCGAAGACTGTGGAGGCGGGAGCCAGAGGCCCGGAGGCTGCCTCACAGAGAGGACCCAGCTCATCTTTCAGAGCGAGGCAGGCCTGTCTGTCTAAAATAGCACCAGCGCAGGAGGCTGCGAGGTCCCCCCCCCCCAACCCCCCGGGTCCAGCCTGCTGCTTCGTTTCAGGGGGCTTCATTAGGAACCAGGGTCTTCTGGGGAGAGGGAGGGAAGAAATGAACCCCCCAAAAAAACGCAGTTATTTATCTGAAGTTTAGAAATCCTTTCATTTTTACTCCAATTTCTTTTTATCCATTAAATGTAATGATTTAATGCTTTGTATTTTTTTCTTTTGAAAGATCAAAAAGTGCTTTATTCAAAGTAATGTCCGTTGCTAGTTACACATTTCCCCATCTTTCAGGTAATTTGTGGATGACATCCTAACAGGACTTTTTGTTTTGAGGCAGACCATTCAGAAACCCAGTTTTCCACTTCTTCGTATGTTGTGAAGTGCTCAGAAAGTGCATGTACCATCGTAATGCTTTGTATTTTTTAAAATGTCAAAATAAGTTCTTTTATGTTCGACGGGCTCTTGTACAGAAAATACATTGTGTTAATCCTCTCCCGGGGATATTTTTCCCATTGATTTTTAGAGAGAGTGGAAGAGAGGGAGGGAGTGGGGAGGAAGAGAGAGAGAGAGAGAGAGGTCGAACCCCAACCAGGGCAGGGAATCGAAACTGCAACCCAGGTATGTGCCCTTGACTGGGAATCGGACCTGAGACCCTGCGGTATGAGGGCCAATGCTCTAACCACTGGAGCCACACTGGCCAGGGCAGAAAATGTTTTTGAGTTATATTTAAATTAAAAAAAAACTATGGTAAAATTTGAACAAAATTTTAAATCAAAACTTTAAAATGTTTTAAAGGTTCTGTCTTTTAAGAAATCTATTTTTTCTTAAAGCCTTTTTGTAAATATTATTAATCTGTTTTTTTAAAGATATATTTTATTGATTTTTTTACAGAGAGGAAGGGAGAGGGAGAAAGAGTTAGAAACATCGATGAGAGAGAAATATCAACCAGCTGCCTCCTGCACACTCCCCCCACTGGGGATGTGCCCACAACCAAGGTACATGCCCTTGACCGGAATCAAACCTGGGACCTTTCAGTCCGCAGGCCGACACTCTATCCACTGAGCCACACCGGTTTTGGCTACTAATCTATTTTTAATTGGATTTTACAGAGAGTCAAGTAGAGAGAGAGAAAGAAAAGCAAACATTGATTTGTGTTCCACTTATTTATGCACTTAGGGTTGATTCTTGTACATGTCCTGATCAGGGATCGAACTCTCAACCTTGGTTATCAGGATGATACTCTAACTAACTCTGTTACTGGCCAGTGCTTTATTACTCTATTTAGTAGTCATATTTTAATGATCACTTCTAAACTTAAAAAGTAAAATTTTATTGGACATGCATTTCTTAGTGAGATGTATTAGAACTATTCTTTTCAATTAGTTTTTATATTCATGAGTGAATATTACTTAAGGCTAGAACAGTTCATGAAAATTAATAGCCAAAAAAAGAGAGAAAGTATAAATCAGTATCCGGAATGAATTTGGATTTCGTGGGGCCTACAGCTTATAGAATTAGGAGAGCTCTTTTTAACAACAAAAAAAAAGTGCAGGATTAAGAATTCAAAGTAAGGTATATAAAAGTGAATATTATTTAGAATGAGGAAAAAAAATCTTACACATTTTCAAAACTGGTAGATACCATAAACCTCCTCACAAAATCCAGAAAAATAATATTTAAAAAAATATATTTTATTGAATTTTTACAGAGAGAAAAGGAGAGGGATAGAGAGTTAGAAACATTCGATCAGCTGCCTCCTGCACGCCCCCTACTGGGGATGTGCCTGCAACCAAGGTACATGCCCTTGACCGGAATGCAAACTGGATCCTTTCAGTCCGAAGGTTGACACTCTATCCACTGCGCTAAACCGGTTTCAGCACCGGAAAAATAATATTTTTATTAACTGCTTGACTTACCTCCATATGTGTCAGGCAGTAAATAAAAAAAACTTTTGGCTGCATACCTTTCAATTGCTTTGTCACATGACAACTTTGTAGTACCATTTTGCTGCAATATAAAGGTACTTCAGTCTTTCCCCTTGCTTGGTTGGTCAGAATTGGTACTTTGATCATTTAGATGCCTTAAAAATGGGACTTCACACACGGATGCCCTTGCTGCTTGTACTACAAACATAGGAATTATGGTAATTTTATTTCACACGGTTCCCATCAAAAAGGAAAAAGTGAAGTCCATGTTTACCTGCACAGGCTGCACTGGGGAGTGGATTCCTGCAGGAGAGGAATTCCCTCATCCCGGTATGAGGGGGGCCCAGATCCTTTGCTTACAACTTTTATATATATATATATTTTTTTTTATTGATTTTTTACAGAGAGGAAGGGAGAGAGATAGAAAGTCAGAAACATTGATGAGAGAGAGACATCGATCAGCCGCCTCTTGCACGCCCCACTGTGGAGATATGCCTGCAAGCAAGGTACATGCCCCCGACCGGAATCAAACCTGGGACCTCTCAGTCCGCAGACCGACGCTCTATCCACTGAGCCAAACCGGTTTCGGCTGCTTACAACTTTTCATGATGGAAGGAATTCACCACCAACTAGCTTCTGCCAGGCTTTGCGAGTCCCAAAACCTGCTTCCTCTTTTCCTCCACCCACTTCTGGTGCCAAGCATCTCAGGACATGGTCATCTCATGTTCATGATCATCTCATGTTTGTGGCCAAGTCACATGTGTGCGGCCACATCACATGTTCACCTTTCATGTGCAGATGCACCAAAGGGGTGAGCCGGGGAAGGAAAGAGGGCAGTTTCACTGCACTTTTCTAGGTGGTGCAGGCCTCACTGACCACCTGGACTCCTGGTGGAAGCTGCCAGAAGGTTCCTGGGCCACGGGGGAGCTCCCTGGCCACTCTGCCCTAGGAGGCCGCACTCTCCTCCCCCTCTCTCCCCTCCCCCTCCCAGCAGCGAGACCCACACTCAGGGATCAGCTCCAACCTCTCCACCTGGGCACCCTTGAGCCTTAGTCTCCTCCTTCCTTTTAAACGCTGGCTTTGAAATCGTACCCATCGAAGCCCAGGCTCCAAGCATATCTTGATGTTTTTAGCTCCTCACAAGCCTTGCCAAGGTTTTTATTTTTAAATGTGGGGCTTAAAATATATCGTCCTCAGCTCAGAGCCAGCCAGAGGAAGCCAAAGGAAAGCGCCGTCTTCTTCAGCACATATGGCCAGGCACTGCCGCGGAACGAGGGGGTGCTGGAGGGGAGAAAGGAGGCTGGGCCGAAGTAAAAACGCAGCTTTAGCGCATGGAAACGGGCAACGCCTCATGCCACCAAAAGCCGTGCTCAGAGAGAGAATCTTTCAACTACAGCGTTTGTGCAAAAGAGAAAAAAAAAACGAAAGACATTCCCCAAACAGACCCAGGCACTGGGGACCTGGATGTCCTCTCTGAGCATGGCCACCGGACGGACACGGGAAGGGAGGGAGCGGTGTCGCCCACAGATTTAGGACGTCATTTAGGACATAGCTGGACCCGGGGCGCACTGCTCTGAGCAGGGTTCATCGCCAGCATGGGCCCCCCGCCTCTGCCTGAGCTCAGTTCCTTTCTCTTTCTCTGCCTCCCTTTTCATCATGCCTCGGGGTCCCTTTAAAGCATCCTGATTGCGCCACCAAGCTACACCATTGCAGACTCGGGTCATCTGCACGCAGGGGACAGCTTCAACAGCTTATGGCGCTTGGACCATTTTTCAGGTTTATTTTCCAGCCTCTTTTGATGTTCTCTGTATATATATATTTTCTTTTCGTCCCAATCCTTTGGTTATTTGGTCTCAAACCCATAATTCTCCCTTCCGCTTTGAGCATGCTGCGAGTCGCCAGGTCTCTCTTCTGCTTCCAGGGCAGGCTACAGTTTTTTTTATTTATTATTATTGTGATGAAGCAGTTGACCACATCGAGCAGGGAATTTTCAGTCGTGTTGCTGGAGAGTCGACGTTTGAGAGATGTACATGGATTTGGGAGCCAGAGCATCATGCGTCAAAAACGTGCACAACCGAAGGGGCCGCTCGGTGGTGTAATTGGAGAGGCATTAGGTGAATCTATAATGCATCAGCCTGCGTAATGGATAGTTTTTATTCATCATAAAATTTTCAAATGGCTCGCAGATGTGCGGCCCTCGCAGCTGTTGCTCCCTCGCTAACGGCCTTGGGCTCTGACTCAGAGCGAGTCTGCGCCAATGGATGCTGGCCAGGACTGCGGTCCTTGTGATACCCCCCCCCCCCCGGAGGACATCAGTCATTGTCAGCGGGGCTGACGATGACAAGCCCATCACGGCTGAACGGGGAGGGGCTGGCGAAGGAAGGCGGCTGGACATGGGCATGGAACGAAGGCTGTGCGAAGCCGAATTCAAAAAGAAAGACACTGACCCCCAAATTCTTCCCATTGATGTACCGACTTCAAAATTCGTACCGTTGAGGCGAGACCGGTTTGGCTCAGTGGATAGAGCGTCGGCTTGCGGACTGAAAGGTCCCAGGTTCGATTCCGGTCGGGGGCATGTACCTTGCTGGCGGGCACATCTCCACTGTGGGGCGTGCAGGAGGCGGCTGATCGATGTCTCTCTCTCATGGATGTTTCTGACTTTCTATCTCTCTCCCTTCCTCTCTGTAAAAAATCAATAAAATATATAAAAAAAAATTTCGTACCGTTGATTCACCCAAATCTGTTTCTATTTACACAGTCTGCTGCCCCACCCCCTGCCAAAGCAGGTTGCCAGGAACCTCAGCTTGAAGCTGGAACTGCGGTTTGGAGAGGGACGTCCTTGCCCGCAGCCACTGCGCCCTCACCTGCCCGTGCAGAAGGTGTCTGCGTTCTATGGCATAGACCCCAGGATGTTCCCCATCGCCCCCGCTTCCTGGGGGACCTGGCTCACACTTGACCCCGGAGGAATCACCCCCGGGTGCTAGCAAAAATGCCAATTCCTGGCTTGGGCGGTCAGGACCAAACATGCAAGTGAGGAGACTGGCTCTATTCTGGCTGCCACAGGAGGGAGAGGCCGCATCCGAAGATCAGAGCCCTGCCAGGCTGGTCTCGCCTTGAACGTTTACGGAAAGGCCAGGCCAGTCCCAGGCAAGGTGACTGTCAGTGTCAGTGTCAGCCACGTTGCAGGCAGTCGGCTGAAAGGGAAATGTGCGTCCCCGCGTCTAGCTGGTTTCATGGAAGGCTGATCCCAGCCAAGCATTCGTGAGACAAAGAACAGGAAATGGGTGCGGGCAGGGGCCGGTCCTATGGATAAAAGCATCTTCTGCGAGTCCTGTCCCAGTGGTGAGGAAGCGCAGACAGCGAGTCTTACCTAAATTGCACAGGCAAGTGGGGGGCTCTCAAGATCGCTGTTTCACGGGGGTTCAGCTAAGACTCATCCTTTTCAGCGCCACCAAGCTGCATTTTGGACAGATGTCCAGGGCCTGGAGACAGGTGGGAGTGCCCCGGCTCTGTTTTGGGGTCCTGGCGTGGTGCAGGTGCTGCCTGTTACTCCAGTATCACTTCACCATTTCTTTTTTTTCTTTTTTTAAAAAATATATTTTATTGATTTTCTACAAAGAGGAAGGGAGAGGGATAGAGTTAGAAACATCAATGAGAGAGACATCAATCAGCTGCCTCTTGCACGCCCCCTACTGGGGATGTGCCCGCAACCAAGGTACATGCCCCAGACCGGAACTGAACCCGGGACCTTTCAGTCCGCAGACCGACGCTCTATCCACTGAGCCACACCGGTTTCGGCTCTTTACCATTTCTTGGTTGGTGTTTGCTGGCCCATCTCCTCTCACCTGAACTTCCCGACCAGAACCACCCAGGATGTCCCCCCAACAACCCATGGTGCTGGGTAGGTGGCAGCTGCTCCCAGAGGGCACGGGCTACTTCCTGCTGCCTTCTCCCTGCTCCCGTGCCCGGCCGGGGCCAGCGGAGTGCAGAAAGCACACAGACCGGCAATCTGAGGACGCTACCGGGCACGGGCGCCGAGCTGTGGCCTGTGGCCACGGGATGCTGCAGTGCTGGTTCCTAACGCTGCTTACCAGGAGCTGTTTGCCCATCGAGGGAAGGACAGGCGGGGAGCAGTTCCCAGAATCCGGGAGGCAGGTGACAGCATGAAGCTGGGAGGAGGGACCTGACTCACAGTGACCCGGGGTAACCCCACACACGCTGTCCTCCTGCACTGTGACCGCCGACAGAGCCTCCCGTGGGCCAGCCCCCCTGGCGGCCACGGGGAGGGAGCCCGGGCAGGTGGCCCTTGGGGCACAGAGCAGGTGGGAGGAAGGGATGGTGACCGTGTGTGTTCCTCAGGAATTCACATCTAATATGACTATTTTTTAAAATATATTTTATTGATTTTTTACAGAGAGGAAGGGAGAGGGATAGAAAGTCAGAAACATCAATGAGAGAGAGAGACATCGATCAGCTGCCTCCTGCACGCCCCCTACTGGAGATGTGCCCGCAACCAAGGTACATGCCCCTGACCGGAATCGAACCCGGGACCTTTCAGTCCGCAGGCCGACGCTCTATCCACTGAGCCAAACCGGTCTCGGCTATGACTGTTTTAAAACAGAAATAAAGCGATAACAGAGAGAAGCCGTGGACTCTCTGTGACCCCTCCCTTAGCTCAGGGTGGCCTGGAGCTCCTTCCCTCGAGGTGCCTGGGACTGTGCCTCACCTGTGTGTCCAAGGGGGGAGGCCCCCAGGTCCCCGAGGTGCTGTGTTGAGATCTGGGGGTGAGTGCGGGACCAATCATGACCAGGTACCTTTGGGCCAAGAAGCGTGCTGGGCTGAGCAGAGCGATTCTGACACCCACTCTGGAGGTTGGTGCAGGCCAGGGCGGGAGGGCACAGCCCCCCACGGAACCGCCTTTATTTTAGACCCCCCTCTCCCCCAGACTTTAAGGGTTCCAGGCCACTGGTGCTTCTGGCCAGCTGGAGACTAGGTTCAGGGGTTCCCACCACCCTCTGGTTCAATCATTTGCTAGAATGACTCAGGGCTCAGGAAAGCGCTATAGTTTTACCAGAAAAGATACAAATCAGGCCCAGCCCAGAGAGGGGACCCACAGGGGGAGGTCTGGGCGGGCCTCCAAAGCAGAGCCTCCGTGCCCTCAGGTGCCAGCCTCCTCCAAACAAGAAGCTCATTCGGATTTCCCATGCTTGGAGTTCTCATGGCGGATTTATCACGTGGGCACGATTGAACTACTGGTCATGTGACAACTCCCCTCCCTTCCCTAGAGGTCAAGAGGTCAGCCTGGTATCACCTGGCTCAAAGTCCCAGCTCTCTGAACCCCTGATGGTCTTTCCGGCCTGATGGGCCCTCATCCTGAAGCTGTGTCGGGGCTGTCAGGATCCACCTCATTAGCATAGACTAGTGTGGTCTGAGGGGTTAAAGGTTGCCTCCAAACGAGGGACAAAAACAGGACAAATCCCTTGCTATCCTAGGACAACAGCTTCCAGCAGCACCTCAAGGAATAAAGGAAACTCCCACATCATCTCTGAGAGATGGCATGAGAGTCACACACCTGTGGGGACACTGGAGGGCGGTGACCTGTCGGGCACTGTTGCCTTGAAGGCCCAGGTACCCAAAGCTCAGAAGAAAGTCAGGAGAAAACCCCAGACATTCAAGGTGTCTTATGGGAGATGGCCTTTGCTGTAAGCTCTCCTTGCAGAATGTCGGCTTTGCCGATGCAACAAAAAAAGTATTTCTAGTCGAAACCGGTTTGGCTCAGTGGATGGAGCGTCGGCCTGTGGACTGAAGGGTCCCAGGTTCGATTCCGGTCAAGGGCATGTGCCTTGGTTGCGGGCACATCCCCAGTGTGGGGTGTGCAGGAGGCAGCTGATCAATGTCTCTTTCTCATGATGTTTCTAACTGTCCCTCTCCCTTCCTCTCTGTAAAAAAATCAATAAAATATATTAAAAAAAGAAAAGTATTTCTAGAGCTGCCACTGACCAGAGGTCGCACATTTATTCTTTATGACTCCATATGTTTGGATTTTAAATAGCATTCTTCTGAGTAAATGTCACTTTGGGGATTTAACTTCCTTGCTATTCTTTAAAGGGACCCTGATTTATCGTTTCAGGAAGTGAACCCTTTTCAATTTATTTAAATACTCAGGGGCTGAGATAAATCCATCGATGTGAGTAATCCGTTCGAATATTGTTGCCACAGCTGTCCTTGTGTGGGTGACACACTTTCTGTGTCACTGAGGAAGTCAATTTGGGAGATTAGTTTGATTTCACTTATAGGACCAGTGTTAGAAGGAATCAGCTTCTGGTACCTTCCTTCCCCACAGACTCACTGTAACCTTTTGGGTGAGATTCTTAACATTTTAGTGCGTCTATTTCCCCATATAATAGATTTAATAATGCTTGCTTCTACTGCAGTGAAATAACATGATATCTGGGATTTCTTTTAAAGTACTTGAGGGAGGAGGGGAGAAGGATGGGAAGCAGATGAGAGAAAATTGGCAAAGTATTAATAATTTTACAGTTGAATGATAAGTACACAGTGGTTCATTATTCTCTCCTACTTGTGTGCATGTGAAAAATTTTTTTAAAGGGTTAGAAAATAGCCTTGACCGGTTTGGCTCAGTGGATGGAGCGTCGGCCTGTGGACTGAAAGGTTTCCAGGTTCGATTCTGGTCAAGGGCATGTACCTTGGTAGCGGGCACATCCCCAGTAGGAGGTGTGCAGGAGGCAGCTGATCGATGTTTCTCTCTCATTGGTGTTTCTAGCTCTCTATCCCTCTCCCTTCCTCTCTGTAAAAAATCAATAAAATATATTGGAAGAAAAAAGGTTAGAAAATACTAACACCGGCCATTCTCCCACAGAGAATGCATAAACTGCATCTTGTCCTTCGCGCACCTCGGGCCCTTTAGAGGAAGATGTCACGTGAACACAAGCCCGAGCTGTTACTCTGTGGCCTTCAGATTATTACCTCACACCTTGAGCATTGTTGACAAGGAGACAGAAAACAGCGAGGACCCATGGGAAGAATGGCTATAAAAGAGAGAGATAAACCTTCCAGAGCATGGCACGCTACCCAGAGGAATTCATCGTATGACAAACTGGAGGCCCATCTGGGCGCACTGGTGATGGAGGAAATAAATCTGCAATAAATCAAAAAGATATTGCCTCGTAGATGACAATTTATTTCTGAAGATCTGTGTGTGTGATATTTCCCAGCCTCCTAAATGGTAAATAATACATTTTTATTTACACGCCAACAGTTCCCAGATGAGCACACTGAATAAAAAGAAGCTGTTACAGAAGCTGGTTAATTCCTGCCCACCGACACCCAGGAACAATGATTTACTGAGTCTGGGGAATCAGCGAGCTAATGGGGGAAGCTAATACATTGTAGAAATCGAGCCGATCACGGCACAAAGCTTATATTGTGCCAAGTGCAGGGGCATTGTATAGGAAGGTACAGCCTTGAACGATGTGCTGTAAGAGTCATCAACATACTGTCCCCACCTGAAAGGAGGACACTTGAGAAGACATATCGTTGGCTTCCCACAAATCCCTGAGCTTTCTGTAAGAGTAGAGGGAGAATTAGCTAAAGACTAGCGATACATCTGCTGTAAAAGACTCAGCAAGGACCAGAATGCCTCATTGTTATGTGGAAAACATGCCTCCATTTCTGGACGTGTGTTCGCTTCAGACTGTAGCGCTGGCTGGAGCTCGAGGTTTCATTCCTCCCAGCCTCAGTGATGGGACCCGCAACTCGTGATAAACAAATTATTCTGCAGCTCAAGGACTCCCGATTCTTCTAAGAATAAACATGAGTGTACAGAAAAAGGCTTCGGTAGTTCGGGGTCGCTGATGACAGGAACAAGGCAGGAGCTGATCTTTGTTAACAAACCCTTTGGTCGAGAGATGATCAGACGGTGTGAGTAAGGCTTACAGAGAACTCTCTAATAAGCAAGAAATCGTTTTAAGCCGAGACTCAGTGGATAGGGCATCAGTCTGCGGACTGAAAGGTCCCAAGTTCGATTCCGGTTGGGGGCATGTACCTTGCTTGCGGGCACATCTCCACTGTGGGGTGTGCAGGAGGCGGCTGATCGATGTCTCTCTCTCATCGATGTTTCTGACTTTCTATCCCTCTCCCTTCCTCTCTGTAAAAAATCAATAAAATATATATTTTTTTTAAAAAGAAAAGAAAAGAAATCGTTTTAAAAAGAAAGTGTGGGGTCCTGACCAGGAAGCTCAGTTGGTTAGAGCGTTGTCCCAATATACCAAGGTTGCAGGTTTGATTACTGCTCAGGACACAAACAAGAAGCAAGCAATGAATATATGAATAAGTGGAACAATGAATGAGTGTTTCTCTCCAAAATCAATAGTTGTTTTTTTAAAAAATATTTTTATTGATTTCAGAGAGGAAGGAAGAGGGAGAGATAGAAACATCCATGATGAGAGAGAATCATGGATCGGCTGCCTCCTGCCAGTCCCTCATTGGGGATCGAGCCCACAATCCAGGCATGTGCCCTTAACCTGAATCGAACCTGGGACCTTTCAGTTCACACGCTGATACTCTATCCACTGAGCCAAACCAACTAGGGCAGTTTTTTGTTTTTTTTAAAGAAAAACTTGACCGTGGCCAGCTTGGCTCAGTGGTTGAGTGTCAACTTATGAACCAGGAGGTCACAGTTGAATTCTCACTCTAGGCACATGGCTGTGTTGTAGGCTCAATCCCCAGTGTGGGAAGTGCAGGAGGCAGCCTATCAATGATTCTCTCTCATCATTGATGTTTCTCTCTTCCTCTCTGAAATCAGTAAAAATAAAATTTTTAAAAGAAAAATTTGAAAACCCTTACATATAATTACCCAAACCTAAGCTGATTATAAAAGATCCATCTCGTTGTTAAACAGGCCTGTAACAGTCCTTATTAGGCAAGAGTTTGTGTTCCTTCTTCACACTGAAAGTAGAAAAGGAGACACCCAGTACTGGGGTGAGGGCTGTGACCCTGTCTTCATTGCCCCGTGGGCTGCAGCGAGCCTTGCCTGGAAAGTTTTTTCCCCTTAAAATGACCCAGATTCCTGCTGGCTCTAGAATCCGTGAGCACATTTTGATTTCCGGTAACAAGTTTATTCTTTAATCTTTCCACTGATTCTGGTTAATATTTGCACATAACAAAGGTTTTTTATTTATAGACAAATATATGTGGATGCAGCAAAACAAAAAAGTCCTGCCCAGCCCAATAGGCATCAAGAGAGACGGTGACACAGCCACCAAGAAGCTGCTTTCTGGGTCCAGCCCAGGCTCCTCTCTCTCTCTCTCCTCTCTCTTTCTGAAAATATGCTGCAGAAAACGAAACTCTGATGTCTCCAAAGATGGGAAACATTCCAGAAGATTAGGAAAATTGCCAAGAATGAGGGGGCAAGAAGAAAAAAAAAATTTTTAGCTTGATATTCCTTTTGTTGTTGCTATTAATCCTTGCCTGAGGATATTTTTCCATTGCTTTTTAGAGTGGAAGGAAGGAAGGGAGGGGAGGGAGGAGAGAGGGAGAGAGGGAGAGAGAGAGAGAGAGAGAGAGAGAGAGAGAGAGAGAGAGAGAGAGAAAAACATAGATGGGTGGGTTACCTCCTGCAAATACCCCAAGGCCAGGGATCAAACTTGCAATTCAGGTGTGCCCTTGACCGGGAATCAAACCTGCAATACCCCAATGCATGGAGCAATGCTCTAACCACTGAACCCACCAGCCAGGGCTTGATGCTCCTTTTTGTGCTTTGTGCTGTCCCCAGTGCAGGAGAGCAGGGCACCCGCTCTACTTCCTATCCCTTGGGCATCCATCTTACGCTCCCCAGGCTGGGCCATAGCAGATCAGTGCAACCAGCTGGAGTACAAGGAGGCAGAGGAACCCTCAGCCAGAATGTGGGTACCTTTTCATCTCTCTGCCCCACTCAGCCAGGTGGTAGATGGAGCCCCTTCAGGTGGGAATGTCCCAGTGGGGGGTGTTGAGAGGGCAAGAGGGTAACTCTCTGAAGGACACACTGACCACTATGGGCAGATAGGAAGCAGCACTATCGGGTTTGAAAGCATGTTTTCTGTGGCTGATCCTTAGCTTATGATCCTCACAATTCTTCTAGAAGAACCATGGGAGGAGTGGCTGACTTGGTCACAAGCCTTCCAGGGTTGTCCAGCCTCGGTAGAGGAGGAGGAAATGGTGCAGAAAATAAAAGAAGCAAGTCTGCTCTCCCGATGGCCCCAATGTGCCATCATAGAGGTCTAAAAGGAGAGGAAAAGGAATACTGTCTTTGTCAGCATGCTCTAGAGCAGCGGTTCTCAACCTGTGGGTCGCGACCCCTTTGGGGGTCGAACGACACTTTCACAGGGGTTGCCTAAGACCATCGGAAAACACAGGTATTTACATGATAACTCATAACAATAGCAAAATTACAGTTATGAAGTATGGTTGGGGGTCACACAACATGAGGAACTGTATTAAAGGATCGTGGCATTAGAAAGGCTGAGAACCACTGCTCTAGAGAAACAGAATCAAATGAAAAAAATATATGCAGCGGTATCTCGAGATATGAGTGCCCTAACATGCGAGATTTTTGAGATAAGAGCCATCGAGTGAGCGATTTTTGCTTTTAAATACGAGCAACATTTGAGATACGAGTGATCGCGAGGACTGGCCGGCTGCACACGACCCACCAGTTTACCGCGACTCGAGCGTCTCATAGTTTCCCACGCCTCAAGGTTACGGAACAAATTAAACTCATATCTCAAGGTACCACTGTATGTGTATATATATGTGTATATATATATATATACATATATATGTGGTATATATATATATACCACATACACACACACACAGATCTATATCACTATCTTTCAAGAGACTGATTTTAAGGAATTGGCTCATGCCATTGCGGGTACTGGCAAGTCTGAAATTTGCAGGGCAGATCGGCCGGCTGAAAATTCTGGTAAGAGTTGATGCTGCCATGGTCTGCTGGTAGGATGCTTCAGGGGACCTCAGAGTGTTTTCTCCTAAGGCCTTCACCTGATTGGACGAGGCCCACCCCCATCTTGGAGGGTCATCTGCTTTACTCCCAGCACACCGATTTAAATGTTAATGTCATCCAAGAAACACCTTCAGAGCCATTTCTGCGTAGATCTGTGTCTAATCACCCCACTGGACGCTCTAGCTCAGCCAGGTGGGCACGGAACACTAACCATCACCGCTACCAAAGCTCAGGAAATAGGCCGCGCCACCTGCACGCACTTGTGTCATTTCACACTTCTGGCTTCCTGGTTCACAGGTCAACACTCAAGGGACAGAGCCACACCAGCTGGGCAAGGTGGGACCGTTTCTGCAAAAATGAATGGTCAAAGCCAGGTGGCACTCCGTGGTGGAGCCTCTCCACCTATGAACCTGGAGGTCAGAGTTGGATTCCCGTCGGGGCACATGCCTGGGTTGTGGGCTGGATGCCCACAGGAGGGGGTGTGCAGGAGGCAGCCCGTCGTTGATTCTCATCATTGATGTTTCTCTCTCCCGCTTCCTCTTTTAAATCAGTAACATCTATATGGACGCATTTATATACCTCTGCATACATATGTGCACACCTCCCATATAATAAGAGCATAATATGCTAATGGGACTGGGGGTCCTTCCAGGCGAAGCCAGGGTCTGCCTGCAGCCTGAGAAAAGCTGGTGCCGGCAGGAAGGGGTTGGCCTATTCTTGCAGGGATTTCGGGCCTCGGGCCTCTAGCACATGCATATTTAAATGCACGGCTGGTGGGACCAACCCCACGCGCCTCGGGACCAGGGCAGGTGGGTACTTCCTTGCAAATTCTGGAGAGCAAGGCCGCCGCGGGTGGGGCACCCACGGGTGCACGGCGACAGCCTGTGCAAGTCCACCTGGAGCTAGGCTACCCTTTCCGACCGTCCCCCCAGCGAGGTCACTCCACCTGCTGACCGGGCCTGCAAGGGTCACCTGCGGGACAGGTGCACGCAAGGCCCAGCGCCCCCATCCGGCGGCGGCGGCGGGGGCTGCAGCACACAAAGGGGGCGCCGCCGCGCAGGCCGAGCGGGGCCGGGGCCGGGCGCCCGGGAAGCCCACCTGCGAGGGCCTCCGAGGGCAGCGCGGGCCGGGCCCGGGCCCACCTGTGAGCGCAGCGCCAAGTGGGGGCCCCGGCGCCTCTTTTCCCCCCCGCGGTCCCGCCCCCCCAAAGCCCGCTCCTCGGCTGCGTCCGGGCCGCCGGAGAGCGCGCCGAGGGGCGGGGCGCGCGGCCCGGCCACGCCTTCGCTTGCATAGTCATGAGGCGGGAAGCGCGGCTGGCTGGGGGCGGGGCCTGGCTCGGGCGCGAGGCGGGGGCGGGGCCTTCCGCAGCCCGGCCCCCCTCCTCCCGCCCCCCCCCCCCCTCGGCCTCATTCTCCACCCCCGGCAGGGCAGGCCCCGCCCCGCGCCGCTGCGGCGCAGGGACGGGGCGGGGCCCGAGCCTGGGTGGCCCCGCCCCCCATCTGAATATTGATGCGGCGCGCGTCGGCGTCGCCCTCCTCCCATTGAGCGAGGCTGTGTCGCGTGGCCCAGCGTCGGCGTGACGGTTGGACGCGGGCGCGGCACTGCGGGTCCCGATTGCTGCAGCCGCTTGTCAGTGTGATGAAGATTGGCACCCAGGTAAGCTGTCACTCAACCGCTCCGCCACCGCCGCCGCTCCGCCGCCCCGTCCCTATCAATCACGCTGGCCCGCCGGCGCCGCAGCCGCCACCCTCGTCGCCACCGCCCGGGTCTCCCTGGGCCGCAGTCGCCCGGGAGGGCCGCGCCGGACCCGCCGCCCGGGGCAGGGGGCGGGGAGGGGGGGTGCTGGTGGGGGGAGGGGAGCCAGGGACTCGGGGAGGGGCGTTTTCCGCTGGGCAGCCGCGGGGGGCGCGCCCGCCTTGTTTCTCAGTGTGCGTTTACGGGCGGCGGAAATTTCTGGAAGCCGCCGCCGCCGCCGCCGC
>JAAGEH010000017.1:33849-91143 GCA_011751065.1 Lasiurus cinereus | reverse complement strand
TGGATAGAGCATTGGCCTGGAGACTGAAAAGGTCCCAGGTTCAGTTCCGGTCAAGGGCATGTATCTTGGTTGAGGGCACATCCCCAGTAGGGGTGTGCAGGAGGTGGCTGATTGATGTCTCTCTCTAATCAATGTTTTTAACTCTATCCTTCTCCCTTCCTCTCTGTAAAAAAAATCAATTAAAAAATATATATTTAAATCTGATGATCAGAATAAATTAGTGAATATAATAGAATCAGGGCCATAGAAAGGGAGTGGACTGACAATTCTCAGGGGGAAAAGGATAAGGGGTGCAAGAAGAGATGGGACAAAAATCGTACACCTATGGATGAGGACAGTGGTGGGGGAGGTAAGGGCAGAGAGTGGGGTGGGAACTGGGTGGAGGGGACCCATGGGGCGCTGGGAAAGAGGAACAATTATAATAATCTGAACAATAAAGATTTATTAAAGCTCAAAAAACATAAAAATAGGGCCTAGGTAAATAGCTCTTAAGTCATAATTAGAATAATAAAGGAATTTATGTGAATAAATATTGAAAGCTAAGTCTAAAAATCTTTGCTTTTGTGACCAGTTCCCATTTCTTCATTGCTCCTTTATTTTTCCCTTTTGCTGGCATTTGAGCCTTTAGAAACTGCTTTGTTCAAGTCAGTATAGTCAGTATACAGAGCTTAATTCTTTCTTATGGGTACCACCTGGTCCAGAAGCAGTTCTGAAGCCCAGATGCCACTTGGAAAGCAAGAAGTGCCTCCTCGAGAGCTTCTGTGCGCCGCACTCCCTGTGTTCTGGGCTCAGGAGCACTGTGTGGTAGGAGAGCAGACTCTAGCTCCACTGGGAGGTACTGGGCCCTGTGGGTCAGAGGTCAGGGAAGGGGCAGAGCTGCAGTAGGACTGCGCCCAGCAGCCTCACTGGTCTTTGGCTTATTAGGGCTTCTTTCTAGAAGCCACTTCCCCCAACCCCCACTTTTTCTTTGTCTTCATATCTCTTTTGAAGGTGACAATTATAGTGCAGAAAATGAAGATGAGCTGGAGTGTCTTGTTTTACCTAAGAGCAAGGACGTTATCAAGAATTACTAGGGTGTGTTAAAGGCTCTAGGAGGTAACTGAAGTTGCTTGCATTGGCCAAAGATGGGATCATTTTGGGGAAATATACACACACACTTTTTTAAATTTATTTTTATTTTGTATTTTAATCCTCATTCGAGGATATTTTTTCATTGATTTTTAGAGAGAGTGGAAGGGAGAGGGAGAGAAAGAGAGAAACACCGATGTGAGAGGGATACATCAATTAGTTGCCTCCTGCATGCTCCTGACGAGGGCCAGGAGCCTGCAATCAAGATATGTGTTCTTGCTGAAACCGGTTTAGCTCAGTGGATGGAGCGTTGGCCTGAGGACTTGAAAGGTCCCAGGTTCCATTCCGGTCAAGGGCATATACCTTGGTTGCAGACGCATCCCTAGTGGGGGGCGTGCAGGAGGCAGCTGATCGATGTCTCTCTCTCTCTCTCATCAATGTTTCTGACTCTATTTCTCTCCTTTCCTCTCTGTAAAAAAATCAATAAAATATATTAAGAAAAAAAAAAGGTATGTGTTCTTGACTGAAATTGAACCTGGGACCCTTCAGTCGCAGGCCAAAGCTCTGTCCATTGAGCAAACTAGCTAAGGCTAAAATACTTATTTTTAAGATGTTCAAACCCATGAGATCATAATGCACTGAAACAGCGTCACTGTTCACTATTGGAGAAGGATAGGGAACTAGCACGTTGTTCTGAAAATTGAGAAGCAGAGGGAAAGAAGCAACTCCTAAGAAACCCCATGATTGGGGCTGCCGTGTGGAGAATGGACTTGGAGTGGGAAAGCAGGACCAGGGGAAACTGTTCTGAAGGCATTGCTGGGAGGTCAAAAACGGGACGCTGATGGGGGAGCTTGTTCAGTTTGCTGCGTCATAGCATCAGGGAGATATTTTTCCTCTTTAGTAACTTGTGTTACGGTGTTTTGGAGGTGCCCACTTCCAGACTTTGTCAGGAAGTGCCTTTACAATGTTCTTCACATGAACACCAGGCTGTCATTTTTTTCTTTGGACTTGTTAGTGTTTGCAGAGCAGAGTTACATGCGTGTGCAGCGTGGGCATCCTTGCCATGATTGAAAGTCACTTGTGGTGTTTACCTGATGTATTGCCTTTTTCAACTATTAAATGGTGTTTCCCATTTTGAAGGACACCATAATTCACAGTTTGAGTTGATGAAATTAACATCTGCAGGCATCAAAATTGAACGGGTTGTCAAATACTGTCCTGCTTTTCTTACGAGTTCTACAGTTATCTTAGAAACAAAGTTATTGTGTTCTTAGAAATAATGTGTAGAGAAGTGGGGCTTCAGAGCCAGAGTCTGACCTCACAAAGGTATCTTAACCTCTGTGTGTTCCGTAAGATGAGGACAGCATTACAAAGCATCTGCTAGAATGTTGTGGTTCCTATTAGTGGGCACCCATTTTTGGCAGAAAACAACCATTTTATGATGCTCATGGGTTTGAGGCCAGGAATTTGGAAAGGATGCAGTGGAAATGGCCTGCGCCTGCGCCACAGTGGTTGGTCAGCTAGCAAGACGCAGGGGCTGGGAGTGGCTTGATGACGGGAGTCTTTTAGAGGACTTTCCTCAAATTTGGAAGTTGATCCTGGCTTTTAGCTGGGATCATTGACCAGGACTCCTCTGTGATGACTCGACGTGTGACCCGGGCTTCTTCACAGTTTTGGGGTGGGGGAAGGAGGAGTGTGCTTTCTCACAGATGGGAGGGGGGGCTTCTGCACAGCCTGGGGGCGTAGGGCATCAGAAGTAAGTGTCCAAAGAAGGTAGAAGCTGCTTCGCACTTATGACCCAGCCCAGGAGTCACACACCATCACTTCCACTGCTTTCTCGAGGTTCCAGCTGAGTCTCTAAGGTCAGCCTTAAAAGTGTCTTATGTAGGTCTTGAATATAAGAATATATTTCCTCTCTCATTTTCCCTTTCCTACGCTCACAGCCCCATTGTGATACTGACAGAACAAAGTGAAGATTAAACGTAGAACAAATTCTCTGTACATTTCTTCGTTAAACATGGACTATAGATGTAGCTAGAACTGTGACAGGGAGCTTTGAGACAGTGTTCTTCCAAAGCTTTAGAGATTTTACCTTGCAAGTGCTTCTGCTTTATCCAGCCCAGGCCACCCAGAGTCAAGTGTGCCTATGTTTAAACAAGAGAATACAGGATTGACCACAGGTACAGTGGCTGGGGATTGAGCCCACAATTTGAAAAACAGCACCAAAACCCCAGTTTCACCAGCACTTTGCAGGAATTAAGAGAGATTTTTGTAAAAGAACCAAATTCTAAAGCTTCCTGCATTTTTGACAAATTTTCTTCAAGCCCTGGCAAATCTAGTGTCTTATTTCTTCTGTTCCAGTGGCCTATTTATCTATTGTGTTATTACACACTTTTATGTTATTTCTGTAGTCTTGCAGGATACTTTAAAATTTGCTATTTCTTAAATCTCTTAAAGGCAATTTAACTACTCATGGATCTTGATTCCACCATATACATTTTAGGATAGGTTTTTTTGTTGTTGTTGTGTTTTGTTTTGTTTTAGTTTCTAAACAACAGGAATTTTTATTGGTATTACAGCTACAAGATTTATATTAAGCTGATAAGAACAGATACTACACTTGATCTTAGCCAAAAGGCCAAGAAGCGATTCACAGCTGCAAGATTTATAGATAACTACATGTACCAAGAAAAACCAGTAACTCTCCTTAAACTGTTAGGACTAAAGGCCCTAGTGAAGTTGGCGGGTACAAGGTTAGTCCATACAGATTGGGGGCACTTTTTTATCCAGCCGTCTACCACAAAGTGTAATGACAGATATTTTTGACAGCAGCAGGAAAAACTAAAAATATTTTAGGAATTAATTAAACCATGAGTACAGGAGACTTCTGTAGGAGAGGACCCAGGTTCTGGACTAGAGAGACCTGATACCAAAGAGGTGTCTCCTGTCCAAATTAATCTATCAGGACTTTTCCAGCATTGATATAAAGGTGTTTCTTTCTTCTTCTTTTTTTTAAATATATTTCATTGATATTTTACAGAGAGAAAGGGAGAGGGATAGAGAGTCAGAAACATCGATGAGAGAGACATCTATCAGCCGCCTCCTGCACACCCCCCTACTGGGGATATGCTCACAACCAAGATACATGCTCTTGACCAGAATCGAACCTGGGACCTTTCAGTCTGCAGGCTGATGCTCTATCCACTGAGCCAAACTGGTTTTGGCGGTGCTTCTTATTTTGTTTGCTGCTCTATCCCAAGCACTTAGAACACAGCCTACATGGAGAAGACCTTCAGTAAACCTTTGTGGACTGAATGTTGGGCACAAATGCTAACAAATCGTGGGCCCTGCCTTTCAGTTGGCAGGCTACTATGAGACTTTCTATGCTGCTCTTGGATTTAACCACCGTGCTGATGATTGATGATGGGTGACTGTAATCGATTTCACTGTTCCTCTATGGATGACATGTAGGTTCTGTTTCCATTTTTTATTAATATGAATAAAAAACATTAGCATCTAGCTTTTCTTGCCATGTTTAATGCCCTTTCAAATAAGGCTTTTGAGCACATAAAAGATAATTTAAAGTTATTTTAAAATCAACATTTATTAAGGCCACAAAGTTATAGGCTTATTCTGTATACCTTTATGTAGAATTTGCAGGCTTTTTGTTTTCTTTATGAATTTAGTATATTTTAACCGAACTTCACCCTTAAGGCAGCCTTTGATCAACTCAAGGTGATCCAACTAAATATACCATTTTTAATGATCAGCCCCAGCCATAACAAACACAGTTGGAATCATAATTTTAAGTTTAATGGATTTGATTTTAATTTAAGCACCTTATATCTCTGACCAAACAAGTGAAACCTTCTCAGGAATGTCTAATAATTTAAAGTTATATTTGCAGTGAATCTCATGTTCTCAAGCTTTCTGATCCTGTCTACCAGGGGGTGAGCTTCTTGGTCAGGGACTTGGTTTTGTTCACTGCTGTAATCCCAGGACCCAGTATTTGTGTCTGGCAGTTGACAAACTAGTGTAAATGGAGAAATGTTTGCAATCTTCATTAATTTCTCTCTTATACCTTTTCACTGAAAAGGAAATTATGTCTAAAATCAATAATGCAATTGATTATATATTTTAAGTTAAAATCAGGGCTAAAATTTAAGATTTGTCATACTTTCTTAACTATTACAGCACCTTAAATATAAAATACGTAGATTATTATGAACACCAAAATATTAAAACCTAAATCTTTTACAGGGTTTAACATACCATTAAAGCACTAAGTCATCTCAGACAGAGTGGGCAGACCACACTGGCTAGAGAGCTGTGGCCGGGAGGAGAGATGAGACCTTGCCAACTTTAGGGCCTTCTTCTGACCTGCATACGACGCCTTCTTTTCTAGTGTCTATGACTTAGCCAGCTGGAACCTTCCCAGATTCATCCATATGTCCGAGTAGGAAAGACTTCACCACTGGATCAGTTTCAGTTAATTGTTTATATCTGGGCCTTTTTTTTTGATAAATTCTCTTATTCCAGTCAGCCTAGACGAGAAAGCTGAAAAATATTAAAATGTCAGTTTCTTATATTTGGCCCATACTTCATATTTTTGTCTGCCTTTAAGGTCATAGCCTGAATGCTACAGTCTCTGATTGATTGAAAAAGAATGCAATATTTTTGCATGACTGACTGTACATATAGTCCACATTGTTTTCCAAACCAGTCATGCAGTTTGGGAATTCTAGGACTCCTTCAAAGTTCCAAGTTTTACTTCATCTTTGCTGGCAGTATAGTTTTAAATTTAATAATTGCTAAATATTATTTTAAAATTATATATTAGTATTTTTTTAATTACTAATGAGTTTTACTATTTCCGTACATGAATAGTGGAAAATTGTGCTTATTTCATTTGTATTAGCTGGAACTCTTGAAAGGGTACCAAAGTGACAACTTCAACAAATTATCACTGGGTGAAACTTGTATAAATAATATTGTATTCTATGTCTGACCCTTGAACACCATGGTAGTATGCGTACATTGGGTTGGCAATTCTTTGACTTCGAATTTAGAGTCCCAAGTGATGTGAGGAAATTAAGGCACTGTTGTTTGAGTTTGAACATAATAGATACTTTCTGTGCAATGGGGGGAAGAAATGGGAATTAATTTATTGTTTCTTAAACTCAAATTAGCTGTTGGTTTTTATGCAATTCCATTAAAACCTATTATGATAAAGAAAGATGAGCTTTGTTGAACATCATCTTTGGGTCAGATGCTTTCAGTTATTTTCCAGTTGATGATAGGTATCAGTCAGTCACTCAGATTCTGTCTTGGGCCGCCTGAGCCAGCAATCTGAGGGCCTGTAGCTGAGCAGATCGACAGAGGCCTTGACCAGAGCAGAATGCCACCTCCTAAGGCCAAGAAGTCTGCTGAGATGAGCCTTGTGAATTCTGCTGAGACCTGTTTGCCTGCCGTCCTGCAGGTACTGGTCGGCGTTACATATATATAATGTATATATATATTATTTCAGAGAGGAAGGGAGAGGGAGAGAGAGGTGGAAATTTCAATGACGCGAGAGAATCATTGAACAGCTGCCTCCTGCACGCTCCCCCGCTAGGAATTGAGCCCACAACCCGGGCATGTGCCTTAACCAAGAATCAAACTCGTGACCTGGTTCATAGGTCGATGCCCAACCACTGAGCCACGCCTGGCTGCGTTCTTTTGTCTTTTAATTCAGAACAGTTCCCTTGCCTTTTTAAATTTGGCTTGTGGGCACATCCTCAGGATTGGGTAGATCTCGCCAGTGTTCCATTCTGTGTCCTTTTTGGGAGTCCCCTCATGTTCATTTGTGTCATTACTATTGATGTGACTTTTTACCTTTTGGGAGATGCTGTGTGAGGGCAGCGTCAGGCAAGGGTCAGCCCTGAGACTTGATCTGCAAGGGCGGTTTGGAGCAGATTTGCACTTTGGAAAGAGGAGAATGGAAGGAAGGAGGGTAAAATTAGAGGCCACAGGATCTCTTTCCCTGATCAGGGTGTGGGCCGTGATACAGACCTATCTCTGCCCTGGGGCACAGGGCAGATCACGGCACCCTGGAGAGCAGATCAGAGCACTGGGAGGAGGGCCAGGTTTTGGTCAGGGCAGAGACCATTGGAAGATACTCAGGTTGGCAAACATGTGGGGCCTCTCTCTCAAGATTTGGGGTCTCAGGGCAGAGAAGTCAACATCGTGATGACTATACATGAGCTCCCTTCCCAACCGTGGGGCTGCCAAGTCTCACTGCCCCATGGTGTAATGGCTCTTTAGTGAGAAGATATCTTCAGACTGAAAGATGGATTAGCCAACTTCATAGAATATAATGGAATTTACTAAGGGTAATTTTCTTATGGGAAGATGAGGGCTGAAGCAGACAGAGGACCAAGTAGTTTTGTGCAAATTATACAACCCCCCCTCTTTCCCAAGACACCTGTTACTGCACTGTTTTTATAATACAACTCAGGTACTAATGATTGACAAGACAAAGGGACAAATAATGCAGTAGCACCAGGAGCCATCCCTCCTGGTGGTTGACACTGTCACCAGTTTGATACATATTTAGGATCTGGCCATTACTAACAAAAGTGTTTATGGTTACATTTTAGGGAATACAGATAATCATTAACTAGTAGGCTTTGATATGCTTATTAAAGACAGGTTGGTCAAAAACCACAGTATGAAAGGACACGAAAATGATATTTGTTCACATCTACATCTATCTATGCAAGGGATTCTCTCCTCTCCCCTCCCCAGTAACAGTGCTCAGCCTTTCTGTTCCTTCGACCTCAGCTATATTAACGTGGCTGACATCCCCTCCTCAGTCCCCTCCTCCACCCATGTGAGTGGCATCTTCTGATTTTACTCTTGCCCTGCTGGCTGCCGCTCCTCATTCTGGGTTCCCTCTTCCTTCCAGCTTTCTTACATGGCCCACCCCCTCTCTCTTCCCGGGTGCAGTTTGGTGGCTTTACCTACTGCCTTAGGGTCCTGGGGTTGCCATAACCAGGCCTACTAACTGGGTGGATGAAAACACAGGAATGGATTCTCTGAGGGTGCTGGTGGCCAAACCTGAAATCACGGTGTTGATGGGGCCACACTTCCTCTGAAGGCTCAGACCTTCTGCCTCCTGGTGGCTGTGTGTTCCTGGCTTGTCGCAGCATTGCTCCAATCTCTGTCTCCAATAGCCTTCCCCTCAGTTATGTCTTTTTCTCTCTCCTCTTTTTTAAAAATAATTTTTAAAATATTTTTTATTGATTTTTTTTCTTTTTAGAGAGAGAGAGAGGAAGGGAGAGGGGGAGAGAGATAGAAGCATTGATGAGAGAGAAACATTGATTGTCTACCTCCTGCATGCATGCCCCTTACTGGGATTGAGCCTGCAACCTGGGCATGTCCCCTGACTGGGAATTGAACAGTGACCTCTTGGGATGACGCTCAACCAACTGAACCTCACCGCTGGGCTTCTGCCCCCTCTTAAAAGATATCAGTCATGGGATCCTGAGCCTCCCTTCAAACCAGGGTGATCTCATCTCAAGAGCCTTAATAATCACCTCTGTAAAGGCCCTGTTCCAGATAAGGTCCTGTTCACAGGGACGGGGGGTTAGGAGGGGTATATCCTGTTCACAGGGATGGGGGGTTAGGCGGGGTGTATCTTGGAGGGCACAGTGGGACTCCCTTTGCACATACAAACCGTAGCCTGGTGATGACTGAGTTTATATTTCTTGGATTTCTGAGCAGCGTCTCACACCTGAAATGTCCTGATCTGCTTTCTCTCCTCAGGCCATAGGACCTGTTCCTCTCCATCTGCTCTCTACCGGGACATGCAGCTCTGCTCTGCTTGTTGCTCAGGTGGGACCTTTGGACGTTTCCTTGACCCCGCTCCCACACCCAACCCCAGGCCTTCTGGGAACCCTGTGTTCCCAGTCCCCTGTCCACATGGCCCCTGCCTGTCCCTGGCAGTACTCCGCCCTCTGTGTGTTCCCCAGTCACGTAGCCCGTCCTTCACAGTCAGAGGGACCCTCCTAAGACATAAGACGAGTCACCCTTCTGCTCAGACCGTCCCAGGAACACCAGTCTTCACTCCGGTCCATGAGTCTGTGTTCTGGTTCCGTGTCTCCCACTCCCTTCACTCCTCCTTCACCACTCTGCTCAGGCACATCAGCGGGCCCATGTTTCTCCCGGCCCCCAGGCATTCTCTCTCCCCACCTGGTTTTCTTCCTCTCACCATCTTCTGACCCTTACCTGTGTGTTGCCAGGAAAACAAACCGTTATTCGCCCCTGCGTATTACATACAGATGTTAGAAGTGCCGGCTCAGCCTCCTGAGCACGCCTTTGTCATTCTGTCTGAGCGCCAGTCTCAGGTCTCAGCAGCCCCAATCCAGTCCTGGAGGCCTCAGTACCAGGATCTTCTCAGAGAGCCTGCCCTGGCACACGTCAGGGAGCCCCTTCACTCATGTCTGTTCTGACACCCTGTGTGCTGCCTGACCCTCCTCGTGTTTATGGTCCCACAGCCCCGGCCTCGCCTGTGAGGAAAGCAGGGCCTCCCTCGAACAGTGTCCTTCCTGCATGTTTAGACATTCACTAGACACTTGGGCAAGTGAATGAGTAAATCCAGATGACTGAAAAGTAGGATAGCAAGTCAGGCCCTGGGTAAGAATAAATTGATCGCCAAGTAAGCAGGGTGATGCTGAGTAGGATTTGGCGTAAGGACAGTTTTTTTTCCATATAAAAATATGTGTTTAAAAAATTACATAGATGTTGTGGAGTAGGGAGGGCAAAAAAATGCACTCTAATTGTTAACTGATGCTTTTCTGCTTTTATTTTCCAGATACCATTTGCTTTTGACTCAAGATGATTTGATGTCTTATAATAAACTTGTTAACCATGATGGCTACACAGACATTAAGCATAGACAGTTATCAAGATGGGCAACAAGTGAGAGCTTAAGTTTTTATTTCTGTGTTTTAATTCCAGTCAGTCGACTTGGTACTAAAATACAAGCAATGCTTTGCATATTAACAGTTCAACTTCCATGAGATTGCAGGTTTAATTTTAGTATATTATTAATTCAATATGTGCTCAAATTATTTTCTAAATAATACCAAGATTGCTAGTAATTTTGACTCTCAAAAATCATACTTTCTTGGGCATTTGCTTTTTTTTTTTTTTTTAAATAGAGCCACAGTCACTCCCTGGCCCAGCTACCATGCCCCAAATAAAGCTACAGCCTCAGCCCTCTGCACATCTGCTCTTTGCCTGAAAGTGAAAAAAAGTCAAATTCCAAACCTCCTTATCTCCGTTTCCCCTGTTCACAGTACAGACCAGGCGAAGGGCCTGGCTGAGCGGGGTGTGGAGTAGGTGTGCTTTGCTGCCTCCTTCTGTGCAGTCAGTGTGAGAACACAGCCTGTGGCCCGGCCTGGTGGCTCAGTTGCTTAGAGCGTCCTGACAGGCCAAGGTTGCAGGTTTGACCTTGGTTCAGGGTACATTCAAGAAGCAACCAATGAATACATAAGTAAGTGGAACAGCATAATTGATGTTCCTCTCCCTTCTTCTCTCTAAAAGATAATAAAAAGAACACAGTCTGTGGTAAGCACCAGGAGGCTTAGGAATTTGCCATTTTTATGTCAGTGTTAGCAGGACCAGTGATGAACCTGCAACCTAGGTGCTTGCCCTTGACCGGGAATCAAACCTGTGACCCTTCAGTGTGTGGGCTGGCACTCTAACCACTGAACCACCAGCCAAGGCTGTGGGTGTGGTTTCTTCTTTTAAATATACACTGAGTGGCCAGATTATGATCTCTGAATGCATAATAATCTGGCTACGCAGTGTATATATATATTTTCATGCACCGGGCCTCTAAGATACACACACACACACACACACACACACACACCTACCTAAGATATATATATATTAGATGCCCAGTACATGAATTCGTACATGGGTGGGGGGGTCCGGCCAGCCTGGCCAGGGGGAGGGACATGGGCAGTTGGCCTGCCTGCCTGCTGATCGGACACCTAGTCGAGGGAACAATTTGCATATTAGCCTTTTATTATATAGGATATACCCTGAGTGGCCAGATTATTATGTGTTCAGAGATCATAATAATCTGGCCACTCAGTGTATACAGGCAGTCCCCGGGTTACGTCGGACTTATTGTACGTCATTTCGTGGTTATGTCACTATCTCCCATTTATTTATTTAAAAAAAAAGTACCGCCGAGACCAGTTTGGCTCCGTGGATAGAGCGTCGGCTTGCGGACTGAAAGGTCCCAGGTTCGATTCTGGTCGGGGGCATGTACCTTGGTTGCGGGCACATCTCCACTGTGGGGTGTGCAGGAGGCGGCTGATTGATGTCTCTCTCTCATCGATGTTTCTGACTTTCTCTCTCCCTTCCTCTCTGTAAAAAATCAATAAAATATATTTTAAAAAATAATAATAAATAAAATTTTAAAAAAGTGCCATCATTTCAGCATAGGTACATATGTACTTTATGTTTTTTATTATTTACCACAAGTAAAGGTAAATTTTTAAATTTTTTTTACTGTTTCACTTCATCACTGCTGTGTATGTGCTCTATGTGAGTGACGTGGTGCTTATGTAGATGGGTTCCAACTTATGGCGAACATCAGTCGAGTTATAATGCGCCGTAGGAAGGGATCTCCAACATAACCTGAGGACTGACTGTATTGATTTCAGAGAGGAAGGGAGAGGGATAGAAACATCAGTGATGAGAATGAACCATTAATTTGCTACTTCTTACACACCCCATACTGTCATGTGCTCTGACCAGGAATCGAATTGTGACCTCCTTACTTATAGGTAGACGCTCAACCACTGAACCACACTGGCTGGGATGTGGGTGGCTTCTTGACAGCCCTCCCCCTGTCTGTAAGTTGTAGTTTTACGTTCTGTGACCTGAAAGCCTTGGGAAGGAGGGGGCTTACTGAGTGCTTTTTGTTTCTTAGAAGAACTGAGGTAGAGAATTCTGTTTCAGCCTGCTCTTCACCTGTAAGTCCTTTGATATTTCCAAGTGACTAATCTAATGATGGCTCCTCTGCTCTCCTTCCTGAGGCCTGACCTTACCACCCCCTTCCTCATTGCCTGGCACTCAGATCCCAGGTGCCCCTGCAACTTCCCGTGGTGCACTCACCGCTGCCTTCTTTACTCCCGGGCACCTCTCTGCCCTGTGGCCCTGTCTCTTCCCTTCACTTTTCCTCCCACCTCCCTCGGGCAGCAGCTTGGCGAGTTCCTTCCTGTTCTGCAGGTCTTTGCCTGCATCATCCCTTTCATCGAAGATTCTCCTGCCTGCCCTGGTTACTTACCACTGCACTGTTCTCTAATCTTCTCTCCTTCCCAGCAATGATCACCTTCTGACATATTCTCTTAACTGATAGTCTTCTGTGCTTACCCCTGTCTGTGCCCTGATGCATTGCAGTGTCAGGCACAGTGGGGAGGGCGGAGGTAAGTGAGGGATAGTGAACCCCTTGATTTTAATAGCTAAGCACTTTCCCATGACACAGAAAACTCTGAAAACATTAACTTATTTTATTTTTAGAGAGAGGAAGGGAGAGAAAGACAGACATTGATCTGTTCCACCCATTTTTGCACTCATTGGTTGGTTCTTATATGTGCCCTGATTGGGGGTCGAACTGTAACCTTAGCTTATTAAAATGACACTCTTAACTTCCTGACCACGGTGAGAACATAAGTACTTAATATTATTCAGTTTACATATACCAAATTTACTTAACCATTCCTGTGAGGTTGAACATTTATTCTTTCACAGTCATTAAACAAGAAACCTTGAAATAAATCTCTTAACGCTTCTTTATAATACTGTCAGATTTCCAAAAAAAAAACAACAACAACAACAAAATAAAAGACTGTGTTTGAGTGGGCATTAGTTTGTTGCTTTAGTGTTTTGTTTTATTTATTTATTTATTTTTAAAATATATTTTATTGATTTTCCACAAAGAAGGGAGAGGGATAGAGAAACATCCATCAGCTGCCTCCTGCACGCCCCCACTGGGGATGTGCCGAAACCAAGGTACATGCCCTTGATCGGAATCGAACCTGGGACCCTTCAGTCCCCAGGCCAACGCTCTCTCCACTGAGCCAAATCGGTTTCGGCTGTTTTATTTTTTGTAAGAGAGAAGAACAATTTCCCAAGTATACTGTGCCATTTACAGGCACTAGAATGGAATTGTCACTCCAGACAATTGGAGAGCCATGATCTTAGGACTGCTTCCTTGGCCCCTGGGTGTCAGGGAGGGATCATGTTGGGGCTCTCGCGTCTCCTGGAGATGAGTCCCCCACCCCAGTGCACCCAACATGCTTCCTTGAGGGCAGAGGCATGGCAGCTAGGGTCGCGCAGGGGTGGGAGGTAATCTGCTCATGGATACTGTGGCAGTTTTGTTTCATATTTTTGTAAACTGAATTCTTTACATTTAAGAATTTAAATACTTTTTCCTAACTTACAAACAACATTGCTAGTTTAAAGCAACTTAAATGATAATATCTTAAAGACTTTCTCTTATATATTTAATACTATTTCTTTAAACACAGCTGGTTTTTATTTCCTGAATAGAATGACTTTGTAAAAGAATTATAGTTTATGTATTCCTGAAGTTTAAGCATAGAGAGAGGAGGATTCCAGGCCTGTCAGAGATATGTAGCATATTGGATATGAGTTGTTTTTATGACAAGAGAAGCTTGGGCAATTTTGTTTATTCTTCTCTTACTGCAGTGTTAGCCAGCATGAGGCTATACTGCAGGCAGGCGGGCAGTAAGATCGCATATGGACCAATTCCCTTCAGGAATGTCTGATTATTATGATTTTGAAAATCATAAGCATTTCACATAATCAGTACTCTTTGTTTTTAAGTGGTTTGGAAATTTGACCTTTGGCTTTTTTTTTAACATTCAATTAAAAAGGAGTTTGTGGGTGGTATTTATATTGTTGCCAATCACACAGCTGGCAGTTACCCTTCCATTGAATTCCTGTTTGATAATAGAACACTTAATAGCAGTTTGTTTCTGGTTTAGTAACAAAAAGTGTCCTCTTCCTTCCGCAGATACAAGTAGTAACAGAGTTAAAAACGGAGCAAGATCCCCACTGCTCTGAACCTGATGTGGAAGGAGTGAGCCCTCCCCCCGTGGGGACCCAGACTCCGATGGATGCAGACAAGCAGGCCATTTATAGGTAGTGAAGGGATTGAAGCATGTGGGTTTAAAAGAATAATGAGGGTAGAAAACCGTGTTAAAGGGAACATTAGAGCTATTAACTAGGCAGAGTAAGATATGATGTAACTACTGTGGTGAAGATTTTCTCAGATTAAGATGTTATTTCTAATATCTTCCTTAAAAAAAAGTTTTGTAACATAAATCACATTTTAGTTCACCTTGTAAAAAATAATATTCAGGCCCAGATGATTTTACTGAATAATTCTACCAACCTTATGAGAAAAAAAAAGCATGTCTATACAATCTTACCCAGAAAATAGAAGATGAAGACTACTTCCCCATTCATTTTACAAACTGAGTAACACTGATATCAAAGCAATCCCCCAAAATTCATAGACAAGTATGCCTCATGAATTTGGACATAAAATCATCAACAAAATATTAGCAAATTGAATCCAGCCACAAAAAATAATAGAATAATATATAATGACCAAGTGAGTTTATGCCAGGAATGCAAGACTAGTTCACTGTTCAAAGATCAACCAATGAGATTCACAGTGTGATCATATCAAGTGATGCAAGAAAGCATTTGACAAAATCAAGAGCTAATTATTATTTAAAACTGTAAGCAAAGAGGAACTTTCTTAACCTGATGAAGGGCAACTATAAAAACCCACAGCTCATATCAGACTTGATAGTGAAAGATTGAATACTTTTTCCTCAGTTTGGGAATGAGAGATGTCCACCCTAACTCTTCTTATTTAACACTGTAATAAAAGTCCTAGCCAGTGCAATAAGACAATAAAAAGATTAAAAGGAAGAAATAACACTTGCTCAATGCACAAATGACATGATTATCAACATAGAAAATTCCAGCATCTACCAAAAGACTTCCAGGTACATAGTGAATTTAATAAGGTCACAGGTTACACGTGTAACAAACGAAAACCAACCCTATTTCTATACCTGTAACATACAAATGGAAACAGAAAGCAAAAAGATAGTACATTTACCAGAATTCCAAAAAAAAATAGGTATAAACCTATACTATAAAATGCTGATGCAAGCAAATCAAAGATGACCTTATAAATGGCAGGACATATCATGTTTATGGACTCACAGATTCAACATAATACAGATGTCTGTTCTCCTAAAATCAGGCTATAGACTTAATATAATTCCAATTAAGTTTTATCAAGATATTTTTGTGCATGTAGACAAGTTCATTCTAAATTTTATAGTCAGAAGAACTAGATCAACTAAAACAAATTTGAAAAAGAATAAAGGAGGAATCAAATCTATTTGATCTTAAGATTTGCTATCACGTTACAGTAATTAAGACATTGTGATATTTGTGAAGGGATAGACACACATAGATCAATACCACAGAGAGAGTCCAGAAATAAATCTACACAAATATGATTTGATCTTTAGCTAAGGTGTGAAAACCATAAAAGAAAAGGTAGACTTTTGGACAAATGGTGTTAGAACAATAGGATATCTATATTCAGAAAAAAAGGATCCTTGACCTACTTTGACATCTTATACAAAAAGTTACTAAAATGGACTATTGATCTAAATGTAAATTTTAAAACTATAAAATTGGTACATCCATATAATGGGTATTATATGCCCATAAAGAAGGAATGACGTACTGTTACCTGTTACAGCATCAATAAGTCTTGAAAACATGCTAAGTGAAAGATGCCAGACACAAAAGGTCTCATCTCTATATATAATCTATCTATATATAAAAGACTAATATGCAAATTGTCCCCTTGGGAGACTGGGAGTTCAACCGCTCACTATGATGTGCACTGACCACCAGGGTCAGAGCCAAATGAAGAAAGGCCGCAGCTGGCAGCTGGGGAAGGAAGGCCCTGGCCAGCAGCCAGAAGGCCCTGATCGGCCCTGATCACCAGCCAAGCCTAGGGACCCTACCCGTGCACGAATCTCATGCACCGGACCTCTAGTATTATAGTATTAAAGGAAAAGTCTAGAATGGGCAGAACTATAGAGACACAGGGGATTAGTGGTGGCCTGGGGATGGGACTTAAGGGTAAAATAGAGAGTGACTCTAATGGCTACAGAGTTTCTTTGGGGGATGATGAAAATGTTCTCAAATTGATTGTGATGGTTATACAACTTTGTGAATGTACTAAAAACCTTTGAAGAGATAAATTAAATATTACATGAATTATATTTCAACGAAGTTGATATGTCAGTGTGTACATCCCAAACATTCTCATGCCATATGTAGAGTGTACATTTTTTTTCTTTTTCCCCCAGGCATCCACTCTTTCCATTATTAGCTTTGTTGTTTGAAAAATGTGAGCAATCCACGCAGGGCTCAGAAGGTACAACTTCTGCCAGTTTTGATGTGGACATTGAAAATTTTGTAAGGAAGCAAGAGAAAGAAGGAAAACCCTTCTTTTGTGAAGATCCAGAAACTGACAATTTAGTGAGTAAATTAATGTTTTATTTTTTATTTCTTCCAAATTTAAAATCTGTTCAATAAATGTTAAACTTCCAGTTAAAACTTTAGACTGTTTGTAGTTCTGCTAAAGGGGAGAATTGTACAATTCATGAGATAACGTGTGTGAGTGTGTGTGTGTGTGTGTGTGTGTGACTTGAATGTCTTCCAGCCTTCTCCCATTACCCTTTCCTCTTAGCAAACAAGCTGGCGCAGCCTCCATCTTAAATGGGCCGGGGATTCAGTTCTCCCCTAAACATTTGGAAGGTTCCTTGGGGTTGACATGCTCACCTGCCTTGCTTCCCAGGCAGCACGTCGACGCTAAACTTCAGTCTTTGACTTTTCCTTGACCGTGGACACATGACTCTGTTCTCCAAGACTGCTCTGTCTTGAGGCTTACACTGATTTGTGGTGGATGACAAAGTTTATCAAGACTTGGGGCCCACCAGCACTGAGCAGGGGCAGGCTCTGAGGCCCCTCATGACCTCCCTTGGTTTTTCTGTCTGAAGCCAAGCTGTGTCATATAAATGCCCTCCTAAAATCCAGGGTTCTCTGTGTTTTCTGAAGGAAATGGAGAGTTCTTTTGCATTAACATCACTGCTGCACCCCAGGGGAGCGGTGCCATTCAGTGCTGTGGAGCACTGTCAGCTGTGTCTGGGGTCCTCACTGATTTCTGTGGAAGCCTGCTGTGCTAGCTCCCAGATCAAAGCCTTTGACAGGCTCTGGTCAGCAAAAAGGGTCTTCGGAAAGGTTTTTCCTGAATAAACTGCCCAGGTCCTCATTGCTATTGTTTAAATTTCTCATTACACATTTAACCCTTACTGCCCAATAAGAGATTTCAAGGTGAGTTGTCTGACTTTGAGTCTGTCTCTTCATCTTTTAAATGGAACTGACAGTGCCTGACCTTTTGGGTTTAGGACCAGAGAGTCTCTCTGCCACTGATCTGTCACACAGCCATCAGTGAGTGAGGGGCAGAAATGGCCACAGTGGCCCCAGGCTGGCAGGGACCAAGGCTCTCCTGACTGGTGTTAGGGCACAGGGCCTGGCAGAGCTGGATGCTTGGTATTCCTCATTGTTGACTCACTGGCTGATTGGTTCCCTCCACAAGTACCATGAATTACTATCCAAGGTCACAGGAGAAGGCGCTGAGGCAGGTGCTGCTATGGTAATGGTTTCATCTACTGCTGTGGGACAAAGAGTAGTGAATTAATCCAAAGTCATAAACTTAGAAAAATCTAGGATTAGGCAAAGAGTTCTTACACTTGACACCAAAGCTCGATCCATAAAAGGCAGAGTTGGTAAGTTGAACGTTACTAACCTTAAGAACCACCTCTGAGGTGGGTCTGGATCCATCCTAGTTTATAGATGAAGCAGGAACAGAGTGAGGACTGGCAACCTGCTTATAGGGCCTGAGGCAGGGGTGAAGCTGGCTGAGGTCTGGTTGGTCCTGGCACTGTACTCGCTGAGGTCGCACTGGCATTGTCCATCTTCCTGTGTATCAGAGGGAGCATGGGCCTGGTGCTGGGATGATCTGTCATTTTGCACAATATCTGATATAATTCCACTTCTGTCACTGGCAGTGCAGATGGCGATGGCTGTGCAGGGTTCAGGCTAATAACGGAGAGTCATTATGTGATGATGATTATAACTGAACATGCTGCCTTTTCTTTGTCTGAAAGTCTTCATTTTCTCTGCGTCTAGATGGTCAAAGCAATCCAGGTTTTGCGTATTCATCTTCTTGAGCTGGAAAAGGTTAACGAACTCTGCAAAGATTTCTGCAGTCGATATATTGCTTGTCTAAAAACGAAAATGAACAGTGAAACTCTCTTAAGTGGAGAACCCGGAAGCCCGTACTCCCCTGTCCAGTCGCAGGTATTTATGTTCAGGTCCTGCTCTACCTACTTCCTGGTTGCTGTAACAGCTACAAAGATGAACCGTGTTGATCCTGAGAACACCAGCCCTTTCAGAATCACTGTCTTAATGGCTGTCTTAATGGCTGTCTGGCCCTCTAGATCTCTGACTCTAGTCTGGGCTGAGAGTGAAATCCAAACACCATCCATCTGGCTTCATACAGTGAATGCAACGAGGCCCCGATCTGTATACTGGACCCTGGGTCCTATGTTTCTGAAGTTCCATCCATTTCTTTCTTTTTTTCCTTTTTTAAAAAAATTCGTGCAAGGGGCTCTGCCCTCTAGGCCTTGGCTGCCTCGAGGCCCCACAGCCTGGCCCCTGCCCACTGGTCATTCTGGAAGGTCATTCTGCTCTCCGGTCCAATTAGCATATTAGCTCTTTATTATATAGGATTTTTAAAAATTATACATATATCACAAAATGTACCATCTTAACCATGTTTAAGTGTGTAGTTTAGTGGCATTAAGCACATTAACACTGTTGTGCAACCATCATCACCATCCATTTCCAGAACTTTACATCTTCCCAAAATGAAACTCTGTCCTCATTAAACACTAACTCCCATCCCCCACCCCAGCCCCTGGCATTCTCCATTCTGCTTTCTGTCTGTATGAATTTGACTCCTTTAAGGACCTTATGTAAGGGGAATCATTTGTCCCTTTTTAAAAAATTATATGTCTTACTGTTTTCAGAGAGGAGGGGCAAAAGGAGAGAGAGATAGAAACATTAATGATGAGAGAGAATCATGGATCAGCTGCCTCCTGCATGCCCCACACTGGGGATCGAGCCTGCAACCCAGACATGTGCCCTGCCAGCAATAAAACCATTTGAGCTATTTCTAGTTCCTTTGCCTTTCCATATAAATTTTAGAATAATCTTGTCTGTATCTAAAAAAAAAATGTTACTAAGATTTTGATAGGAATTGCATTAAACCTGTATGTTGTTTTGAGGAGAATTGACATCTTTACTATGTTAACTCTTTCATCTCACACACATGGTGTATCTCCCCTTTCATTTCCTCTTTTCATTAGTTCTCAACATAGGAGTCCTGCATATATGTTTTTAGAATTACACTTCAGTATTTTTTATGTGTTTTAAATGGTATATTTTTAACTTGTGTCATGCTTGTTTATAGAAATGCAGTTGGTTTTTAAATGTTTGTCTTGTATCCTGTGGCCTTGCTGAACTCACTTAACTAGTTTTATGAGTTCTTTATATAGATTCATTAGGACTTTCTGCCTATTTAGTCATGTCATCTGCAAATAGGGACAGTTTTGTTTCTTCCTTTGTGATCTGTGTACTTTTTATTTCCTTGACTTGCCTTATTGCATTGGCTAGAACATCTAGTACTGTCTTGAGTAGGATTGGTGAGAGCAGGCATCCTTTGCTTGTTTCCAGTCTTATGGGAAAAGTATTCAGCTTTTCACTATTAATTTTTATTTTCATGGTAGTTTTTCACCCTAGATGTTCTTTATCAAATTGAGGAAGTTCCCTTCCTATTTTTCTGAGGGTTTTTATTACATTGAATTTTTTCAAATGCATGGATTGATATGATTATGTGATTTTTCCTCTTTAGCTTGTTAATATGGTAGGTTACATTGAGTTTTTTTTAAATATTGAGCAAGCCTTGCGTTCCTGGAATAAACTGCACTTAGTCATGGCGTGTAATTCTTTTTAGATGGATTCTTGAATTTTCTTCTAATTGCTAATATTTTGTTAAGCATTTTTGTGTCTATATTGAGGGATATTGGCCTGTAGTTACCTTTTTTGGTGCAGTCTTCGTCTGTGTTTGGTATTAGGATAATGCAAGCTTCAGAAAATGAATGGAGAGTACTGCCCTACTCTTCTGTTTTTTTAGGGAGGGGTTAGAATTGGTATTAATTTTTCTCTAAATGTTTGATAAAATTCTTCAGTGATCCTACCTAGACCTGGAGATTTCTTTTTATGGAGGTTTTTTTTTTTTTTTGTTTGTTTGTTTTTAAATATATTTTATTGATTTTTTTACAGAGAGGAAGGGACAGGGATAAAGAATTAGAAACATCGATGAGAGACATCGATCAGCTGCCTCCTGCACGCCCCCCACTGGGGATGTGCCCACAACCAAGGTATATGCCCTTGACCAGAATTGAACCTTAGGACCCCTCAGTCTGCAGGCCAACGCTCTATCCACTGAGCCAAACTGGTTTCAGCTTTTTCGGAGGTTTTTAAATTACAAATTTAGTTTCCTTAATAGCTATAGAGCTATTCAAGTTATCTACTTCATATTGGATTTTGTCTACTATGTCAAGATTATATGTTGAGTTCAAGGTATTCCTTTTTCTCCTTTTGATGTCTGCCAGGTCTTCAGTGACCTCCCCTGTTTCATTTCTGATCTTGGTAACTTGCCTTTTTTTCTGTTTGGTTTACTAGAGGTTTGTCAATGTATTGATCTTTTCAAAGAACTAGTTCTTTTTTCTCTGTTGTTTTTCTGTCTTCAATTTCATTGTTATCTGCTTTGATCTTTATTATTTTCTTCCTTTTGCTTGCTTTGGTTTTATTTTGTTCCTCTTTTTCTAGGTTATTGATATATGAGGCTGGATTATTGATTTGATAGCTTAGCTTTATTCTGACCAAGTTAATGTAGCCTACTTTGTGTGCACCTACCAAAGCTTACACATTCACATTGTGCCCACAGAGCAATCGCCTCTGGATGATATTCATTTATGCTACTTAATTGGTCAAATATCTGGGTGTCTGCATGTAATAGACCTCATGCTAGATGCCAGGTATAGGGATCCTCTCCCTTGTGAACCACAACCCCAGCCATCAATGCGTGGGTAAATTCACCCATTTGGATCTAATGTCAGATCATTAGAATCTCTGATGAGGTGTTTACAAATGTTTACATGGAGTGTGCTGTGAGCCAGGTCTAGGCCCAGTACTCCAAACACAATGGGCACACTGGGAGGTGGGGCTCAGATGTGCACTGTGCTGAGATCGGGGTCATAAGAAGCTATGTGGGTCCGAGGATGACTCCCCATCAGCACTCGGAGCTTCCCACGCCTGTGGGATAATCTTCTGAAGCACTCATACATTCAAGGAGACATTGGTTCTTGGAAAATCAAGAGTCTGTGCCAAGTTGAATGGGAAAGTTGTGTGATAAGATTACGTAATTTTCATCTCCCTAGTCATAGCTCCAAGACTGCTAAGGTGTGGTTACTAAGCAGTGAGATGAAAGATAATCTTTGGAAGCCAAACGGAAACTAATATCTTAGTATTGATCATTACATATACTATTTAGTCAGACTTCCCTCTCCTGGTTTCCAGATAATGGAGAGCCTGCTTCATGGAAGGCTTGTCATCTGTGCTCTTTGCCTCAGGCATCTCCTTTATTAATAATGCCATTATACCACTTGTTAGGAAGTTTTAAATATGGATGTTCTATTTTCTAATAATCCCTTCCTGTGTATTTCTGACTTACAGCAGATTCAAAGTGCCATCACAGGCACCCTCAGCCCCCAAGGAATTGTGGTGCCTGCATCCGCGCTGCAACAGGGGAATGTAACTATGGCAACAGTGGCAGGTATGGTGATGGAAAAACAGACACCTTTTCCTTGAGCTTTTGCATAAAAAGTCCTTCATAGTAGAATGGAGACTTGCATAAACATAATTTTAAATTAATGCCAGTTCTCTAATAAGAGACCCATAGCTAGGCTTCTTTGAATGCTTGTTTCCTGTTAATTCTCAATGACAAATACTTTATGCAAATTGTTTCCCTACCAAAAAATGTTGAGAAGAAAGGTTTTGTATAGGAATTGAAAGTTTATGGCAAAAGCTAATTGTAATTTTCAAATAACTATTTTTAAATGTGCTCTTAGCAAAACCTGAAAAATCTCAAGTAGTGTCATTAATTGATGACAAGCAAAGAAAAATGCAGTCTTAGTCTTGATCTAACTTATATGATAAAAACCATCACAGGGGTCCCAGGTTCGATTCTGGTCAAGGGTACATGCCTGGGTTGCAGGCTCGATCCCCTGTGGGGGACATGCGGGAGACAGCCCATCAATGATTCTGATCATTGATGTTTCTGTCTCTCTCTCCCTCATCCCTCCTCTCTGAAATCAATAAAAAAATATATTTTAAAAAACCATCATAGGAAGGGGACAGATTCTCAAGTTCCCTTTTGCACCTAGAACATTACAAATACAAGACCATCATGAAAATATAAGGAGGAGAAGCAGTTTATAACCCCCCGTAATAGCACAAAGGGAACCCTCCACAGCAAAATAAAGCACATTTGACCAAAAAGAGAAACAGAATAAAAATATTTGTCATCTGAAACCTTTGGCCAAGTCCTTTGATATGTTCTAATTGTGGGGAAAGTGGAAATTGGGGGCAAGCAAAAGGCAAGGAAGCGCAGACCCCCTGACCCAGCCGTGCCCTGTGCACTGTCTGTGAGGACAGTAGGGATGCCCGTCAGCAGAGTGTCACCTGGGCACTGCTTGTGCAGTGAGTTCACTGATAATTTACAGTGACAAGTCAGCTAGCAAAATATCATTCGAAAGATGTAAAAAGCTCATCAAACTACAGATTTTATTCCTTTCATAGTATAGTGAGAAGATTGGTTTTAAGTCATTGAGACATAAATTTAATTTTTTTTTCTTCTTCCTTTTTGAGGTGGCACAGTTTACCAGCCTGTTACAGTTGTCACTCCTCAAGGCCAAGTAGTGACACAGGCGTTGTCACCTGGGACAATCAGGATCCAGAACTCCCAGGTGTGTGAGCCATTCCTATGGCGGGATTTGGGGGGCGGGGAGTGTTGCACAGGTGTGGAAGTGCAGGTGGAGGCAGGCTGGAGCCATTCTCTCTGGGTGAAGATGACGTATCTCATACTGGCTCTCATGCAGCCACCTCCGGTTAATCTGGATGTCAGTATTTTGTTTCTTTTTTACTCTTCAGATCTATCATTGTAAAAAGTTGCAAAGTGCAGAAAAGTCTAAGGAAGCAGAAAAAAATCATCTGTTTTCCCTTCCCTTAAGCAACCACTGTTGTCCAATTTAATGCTGGATTGTGTCGTTGTCTGCACCAGGAGATGTGACGCCAGGTGGACGTGCCCCCCTCTCCATCTCCAGGTCACAGAGAACCGCGGGCAGGTTTTGAGACCAGGCCCAGCTGCCCCTCACCTCCAGCATGAGAGCATTGGCGGGTTTGGGCCTGTGTGTTCTGAAAAACGGTTCTTGGCCTTTCTGCTGAGCTTCTGCTAAGCCAGGGCAGGGCTTCAGGATGTCCGGGGGACTTGCTTAATGCCCCCCCCCCCAACACACACACACACACACACACACACACACACATCCTGGTGAGAAACCTGAAAGAGAGGGCTCCCCTTTTTCTTCTGTACGCTGCCCAATGGGGGCGCTACTTCAAGAAGGCTCGTCTGCTGCTCAACTCCGTGGCCCAGAGCACAGAGGCACTTCCAGGGCAGAAGTGACAGCTGGGAATGCAGTGACATGCCAATACCTTGGGATGGTCCTACCCTCTCTGTGTCTTCGGTAAGATGAGATTGAACTTGATGGTCCTCCAGACCCCTCTAAGTTCTGGACACACACACACACACACACACACACACACACACACACACTTTTACATTTAGCTGGGTTTAAATAAGAAGATGTTTCTATTATCCGTTCTTATTTAAGAGCATTGATTCCCTCTATATGTTAGTTGCTTGTCTTTGGCCTGTGCAGATATTTTCTATATTCTTAACCACTTTGAGGCTCCCCCTTGGGGATGTGGGTGTTTTTGAGGGGGTCTAGGTTGTGCGTGAGCCAGCACAGCTGGTCTGAGGTTCCTATCTTTGAATTCATGGAAGATTTTGTTGGACAGTCACGCTGGGGCTGATCAGGGCTGAGTGGTTGTGAGGCCTCAGAGACTAGGTGACTTCCCAGTAAGTGGAGGGGTGGGAGTGAGAGTGGAGGGGTGGGAGTGAGAGAGGAGCTAGGCCCACCCACGTTGGCCGTGGGTCCTCGGCCACCCTGCTTTTCCTGTAGTTTCCCACTTACAATAGCTGTAAGCATAGAGCAGGGCGTGGTTTGAGTGTTGCCTAGTATTAAAGTGAACTGTTCTTACTCCAGCCGGTGTGGCTCCATTGGTTGGGCATTATCCCTTGCACTGAAAGGTGGCCAATTCGATTCCGGGTGGGGACACATGGCCAGATTGTGGACTTGATCCCCGGTGCGGGGGCAGGAGGGAGTTCTGCAGGAGGCAGCCTATCAGTGTTTCATTCTAGCATCCATGTTTCTCTTCCTTCCTCTAAAAATCAGTAAAAATATTTTTAAAAAATAAAGTGAGCTATTCTTAGAGGAAAACTTTTAAAAATCAAATACCTCATTTATATACTAGAGGTTCATTTGTCCTGCTATTTGAGAAGGAAGTTTCCTAATTAACTGCATTTAATTAATTAACTAATTAAATAGCAAACATAACAAGTTTGGATTATTTCAGTAGAACACCTTGCCATGTTGAATGTGATATCCCCTCACAGATAGATCCCTTTGGCAGATCCCCAGTGCGGGTACCCCCCTGCTTCTGCCTGTGTGCTGCCCCTGCTCTGGTCCACAGTGGCCACGGTGCCCCACTGTGCCCTGGTCCTTACCTGTCCTGTCCTCCCTGTTGTTATTGCTTCCAGTGGCTGGCTGGAAAGCCAGAGAAAAGAACTGCTCAGGTTCTGAACAGAAGAATAGACCTGATAGAGGCCTTCGCGGGGTGCTCTTTGAATAAAATCCGCATGGTATATGTATGATTCTGTCATAGCTGTTTAGGCTGCTCTGGGCTATTTTTTTCCTTCTTTTTTGGCCACAGTTTGGGTTCTTGTGCTTTAAGTAATTAGAGTGAGTAATATACCAGCAGGTGCTTCTGTGTTGTGTTAGAAACTCTCAGGGTTGCTTTTGTCCAGAGAATTGGTATTATCACAACTCCTGTTGTTACTCTGGTGGTGGCATTACCCAGGTGGACCTTGGCAGCACAACAGCGTGGTGGCAGTCCTGGCTGAGCCTGTGCCATCCCATCCCTCCCCACTCCAGGTCGGGTGCCTGCCCAAGGTGGGGCAGGATTGTGGGCACATGGCGGAGGAGCGGAGCAGGAATTTAGCCCAGCATTGCCCAGTTCCCTGGAAAGAATCAGCACGTTGGGGAAGTGGGCAGGGTTCAGATTCTTACTTCCTACTGCATTCCTAGGAAAAAGTATTTTATTATACTTATAATACAAACCCATTTAAAACATTTTTTGAGAGGAGTCGAGAAACCAAGATGGTGGGATAGGTAAACAGCTAAATTGCTGCCTCGCACAACAATTTCAAAACTACAACTGAAAGACAAAATGGACATCATCCAGAACCACAGGAAGGCTCGCTGAGTGGAAATTCTACAACTAGAAGGAAAGAGAAAAGCACATTCAGACTCACAGGAGCAGCGGAAGGCAGAGGTACAGAAGCTCGTGCATGGAGAGGGCTGGAAACTGAGTACACGGCTGGCTTTCTCAATCGGGAGGGAGACAGAAGCTCCCGACTGCTCTGAACTCCAGTTTTGGACGAGTCTCTGGGGACCCAGACTCATTAGGGGGAAACTGGACTGTCTGGCAGCAGGTGAAACTTGAGGGTGGCTTTCTCTCAGAGGTGCTTGCAGCAATTACCATGGGAGACTGAGACACAGGGGGCCTCTTAGGGCAGGGCTGACAGGAAGCCATCGCAATAGGCTCCGCCCTGAGATTCCGTCCCCCCAAACTGAGCACAGAGGTTATTGCAAGTATTGTCTCCTAAGGGTGTCTACAGCACAGAAGTTCTGCCAGCGTAGACACAGCTGATCCTCACAGCCAATTGGCCTGGAGGTCAATTCCTCCCAGTGATACCAACAATAAGCTTAACTAAAACAAGACTGTGCACACAGCCCACAAAAGGGTGTACCAAGAGTGGGAAGGCTGAGCCACTGGGCCCTATAAGACCCTTAGCACACAAAGCCACTCTATCAACTCAGGGAAGCAGCAAAAATGTGGAGACAAACAGGTCACAAATGAAAAAAATGGAGGAAAGCAAATGACTGGATATAGAGTTTAAAACCACGGTTATAAAGTTTTTCAAGAATTTTCTAGAAAAGGCCAATAAATTTAGCAAGACCCTAAAGGATATGAAAAAGGACCAACTAGAAATTAAGCATACACTGACTGAAGTAAGAATAATATGCAGAGATCCAACAGCAGACTAGATGATCACAAAAATCAAGTCCAAGATTTGAAATACAAAGAGGCAAAAAACATCCAATAGGAAAAGAAAAAATATTCCAAAAATGTGAAGATAGTGTAAGGAGCCTCTGGGACAACTTCAAGCGTACCAACATCAGAATTATGGGGGTGCTGAAGAAGAGGGAGAGCAAGATACTGAAAACCTGTTTGAAGAAATAATGACTGAAAACTTCCCCCACCTGATGAAAGAAATAGACTTATGAGTCCAGGAAGCGAAGAGAACCCCAAACAAAAGGAATCCAAAGGGGACCACAGCAAGACACATCATAATTAAAATGCCAAGAGCAAAAAACAAAGAATATTAAAAGCAGCAAGAGAAAAACAGTTAGTTACCTACAAAGGAGCATCCATATGACTGTCAGCTGATTTCTCAGCAGAAACTATGCAGGCCAGATGGGAGTGGCAAGAAATATTCACAGTAATGAATAGCAAGAACCTACAACCAAGTTTACTCTACCCAGCAAAACTATCTTTCAGAATTGAAGGTCAGATACAGAGCTTCACAGATAAGAAGCTAAAGGAATTCATCACTGCCAAACCAGTATTATATGAAATGCTGAAAGATATTCTTTAAGAAGAGGAAGAAGGCCGAAACCAGTTTGGCTCAGTGGATAGAGGGTCGGCCTGTGGACTGAAAGATCCCGGGTTCAATTCTAGTCAAGGGCATGTATCTTGGTTGTGGGCACATCCCTAGTGGGGGGCATGCAGGAGATGGCTGATCAATGTCTCTCATCAATGTTTTTAACTCTATCTCTCTCCCTTCCTCTCTGTAAAAAATCAATAAAAATATATTTTTTAAAAAGGAAGAAGAAAAAGGTAAAGATAAAAATTATGAACAACAAATATCTATCAATAAGTAAATCTAAAAATCAAGTGAATAAAAAATCTGATGAATAGAATAAACTGGTGAATATAATAGAATCAGGGGCATAGAAAGGGAATGGACTGATAATTCTTGGGGGGAAAGGGGTATGAGGGTGTGGGAAGAGACTGGACAAAAATCGTACACCTATGGATGAGGACAGTGGAGGGGAGGTAAGGGCAGAGGGTGGGGTGGGAACCAGATCGGGGGGGAAACAATTGTAATAATCTGAACTATAAAGATTTATTTTTAAAAAAAATTTTTGAGAAAAGGAGAAGTAACCAAGAGTTGAGATTTTGTTGATGTCTCTCCTTTACTTCTCCCCTCCCCTTTGCCTAGCAGTCTTATTTCTGCTACCTTAGTCAATTTTGCCATGCCATAGGTTGGTGTCTAATGTGCTGAAAGTCTCAGGGCAGATGGCAGGGGTTCCTGTGCTACTCTCTATGCTGTGCCCTCCCCCTGGCCTTGGCCTCAGGCAACCACTGTCAGGTCTTTTAGTCATTTCTTCTATTTCTTCCCTCCCTCGAGAGCTTGGCCAGCCGGGGATGGGCCAGACCCCAGCAGCAAGCTAACCTACCAATCTGAACTTCTGCCCCCTGGTGGTCAGTGCATGTCATAGCAAGTGGTTGAGTGGCCTGAGCATACCATTAGCTTATTATGCCTTGATTGGTTGAATGACCCACCAAAAACCAGACACTTAGCGTATTAGGCTTTTATTATATAGGATGATGTGTATCCAGAGGAAATACAAATAAAATGGTGAACAAGTGAATTTCCAAATCCTTTATGCTATGTTTATGAATACATTCTACTGAAATGGACCCATAGAAGCTGATGCTCATTTGTCTGTAGAGTGAGAGTCACATGTATGTTCTGAATTAAAGCACAAGAAGCAGCAGAGATGCCCCTGGTGTGTCCATGCTGAGGCCCTAGAAAGCCATGCAGTTGACTCTTGAACAGCTGGGTTTGCACTTATGCGCAGGCATATAGGAGGAGCTGCACAGTTCAAACCTGCCTTGTTCAAGGGTCCCGGGCATCTGTTTTCTTCCCTGGTCCCTGCAGTGACCACTGTGACACCATCGCTGCAGGCACGCTGGGAGAGAGAGGCTGAGCCTGGGAAACATGCCTGGCCTGAGCAGGGTCTGGTAACATCGAGTCTTTTCTCAGATTGGCAGGAGACATTCATCTAAGAACTGTGTGTGCACACTATCCTATTGAAATGGAATGACAGGAAGTGCTGTATACTTTCCTCAGGGGTGGGGGGAGCTGTGTTCCCAGAGGCTGTGGAGGCCCCTGCGGAGGCCATCACCACAGCCGTCACTTTGTGATCTCTTGGTTGCACTCTGTGTGTTGCTGGTTGCTTCCCCTCCGTTGAGCTGGCATGGCCTCCTCTAGTTAGGGGTCCTTTCAGCTTCCCTGTCCATTCTCAGGGGTTGCTTTAAGTCTTGGGTGTTATCACATCCATTCCCGGAAGAAGCAAGATGAGAACAGGGATTGCGTGAGAGACATGGGGCTCACCTGTCTGCAGATGAACAACTCGGGGGCATTCTTAACATCCATCCCATCTGCCTCACAAGACGGGCCACTGCATAGCTGAGGTTCTAGTGTAAGACAGAGGGAACCGAAGCCTAAAATCAGCCATAACAGGGTTCCAATGTATATGCCTCTATTGTAAGTCCCTTATCTCTAAGATTCTTGGGTATTGTCTCCATAGAAGTGGTGAGATACTTGGAGGTGTCATCATTTCCTGTGCTCTCTAACGTTATCTTTCCATGTTTAAAAGCTTCAGTTACAGTTGAACCAAGACTTGAGCATCTTGCATCAAGACGATGGCTCATCCAAGAACAAGAGGGGCGTCCTGCCAAAGCATGCCACCAGTGTGATGCGATCCTGGCTCTTTCAGCACATAGGGGTAAGACCACGTGACCTGGCGGATGGCGACATCCTCCCCCAGGCTTCTGTCTGGCTTATTTTCTAGAAAAAAGTTGCCTGTACATGCTAGTAGGCCTGGTTGTTAATATCTGTATTTTGTTAACTGTCCATGTGGGTTGAGTGTGGGAGAGAAGGGAGGGTTACCAAAAAATGGTAACTTCAAGAAACTTAAATAAAGGAGGGGACCACTGGTCAAAGAGAATCAATTCAGCTTCTACTCGTCTTATGCATGTTAGAAGCGACTCGTGAAGGGTGACTGGGGGAGTGAGGTTAACTAGAGAAGTGGCAAAACCTTGGTATAGAGCAATGGTTTCTATGTTGGATTTTTAAGGAAGATGCACTCAGAAACCCCAAGGTAGAGCTGGATAGTTGAGCCTATGGACAGAGTGGTCAGCAGATGGCCTGTTGAACTTGAGATACAGTTGGGCCAGCAGGCAGCACCCACCCATCCCATTCTGCCTGAGCCCCTGGTTTCTGTGAAGACGCCTTGTCTCAGGAAGCACACCCTTGTGGTGGGTTCAATGGGACAAGCTCACTCATTACTGGACTGAGCCCTCGGTCCTCACGCCACTGACCTCGGGAAAGGCCTGAGACCCAGAGCAGCTTTCAGAAGTGACTCCCAGTGTAGTGGCCAGGGTCACGACTGACCAGGACAGCTGTCAGGGGCAGGTGGGAACAGAGGAAGTAGATGCTCCCTGCTGAGCCATAGCTGTGTTCGGCAGGGGAAGAGCCAGCAAGGTTGCTGGACAGACAGAAGGAAGGGAGGCCAGCCCAGCAGCCTCAGGACTAAGCTTCCAGGCCAGGTGCTTCCATCCGAGCTCAGTTCTTTCTAAGTGCAGTGGCCGCCCGCTCCTTGAGCAGCCCCGGCCCCAGGTTGTCCCTAAGAGCTGGGCTGGCCCCTGGATCTGCCTCTCCACTTCACTGCCGTTGTCCCCTGCTCGTCTTCAGCTGACGGCACTTCCTCACTTTCCCATCTTCTTTGTCGCTGTCCTGGTGCTATTTCTGTCAGTAGACCCACATCTCCTCATGCCCGTCTTCTTCCTTCACCCTGTCACAGGCCTGAAGGTCCCTAGGCACCTGTCTCCATCCTCAACCCGATTATGAGCCCCAAGACCAACACCCGGCTCTGAGGCATCTCATTTCCCCCAGGGTTTGGCCCTTGTCACTGTTTTGTGCCCCCCTTTTCCTGGCATTGGGCTCCATCCCTGAGGGCCAGGGGCCTGATAGCTGTGATGTCATTGAACAGTCCGGGGAGGGGAGAGATCCGTCCCTTTCCTGAGGGGAAAGTTGAAGGATCTGAGGCTGCCCCTCCCTGAGCACTAGGCCCCAGCTTTCTCCCTTCTCTGGTGTCTGTCTGTTGCCACCAGCAGGACATGGCAACAGGTGTCAGGGGGAAGGAACAGTGTGACCGTGTCTAGAAATAGGTCCTAAAAAAATTCACAAGAAAATTAAATATTTTTACAGATAAAATGGTATAATGATCTTCATTATCCTAAAGGGAAATGAATTAGTATGAGAATTAGAACCTATCAATTTGATGGAGTATTATGCAGCTAGTTAGCATGATTAACAAGGGTATGTACACTAGGAAGCTTCAGGTAGATGGTAGTAAGTGAAAAATAATAGTAAGTGGGAAAGAATAGACATTTAAAAATATATTGTGATTATTATAACCCATAAATATAACTGTGATTGGTTTTCCTGTTAAGCTTCCTTTAATAATTTCTAAAACAATAACCCTGCTCAGATAATTCAATTAAAATGCCACATTTTTCCTCCTATGAAGTATTTTCCATTTCTGTTTGCCTTCATTTTTTTGCAATATTGTTCTATCCTTATAGTTTTCCTAACTCTCCAGGACAGCATTCACTACTGATGTTTGTTTTCTGGTTTGTACACTTTTAAAAATATTTTTAAAAATTCATTTCAGAGAAAGGGAGAGGGAGTGATAGAAACATCAGTGATGAGAGAGAATCATTGATCTGCCTCCTGCACACCCCCACTGAGGATCGAGCCCACAATTTAAGCATGTGCCCTGACCGGGAATCTAACTGTGACCTCCTGGTTCATAGATCAAGGCTCAACCATGAGCCACAACAGCTGCGTTAGTTTATGCACTTTTGTTTCCTGGTTTGTGTACTTTTGTTTCCTGTCCCCTCTTTATATTATAAGCTTTTTAAAGGGCAAGAGCAGTATTTATGTTTTCATAACATCTCACTTGGGCCATATGCTCATCCATAGAATCAAATTGAGTTGCTGCCAGTTGAATGGAGGGAACAGATAGACTGCTACTGAGATCACCCTGATGCTGCTCCATTATTACTGTCATGCACAGTGACTTTTCTAACAGACTGAGTGTTCGCTTAAAATAAAAATGGAAAAATAAAACAAAACTGAATAACCCAGCTCCTGACTGTTGGTGCCATTTACTCTCTGGGGTCCCACTTGTCTGAAGTAAGAGACTTAAGTGCACATAGGTTTTAGAGTAAATATCTTTTTTGGGGGTGCGGACTTTTTTTTTTTTTTTTTTTTTAGTAAATCTTTATTGTTCAGATTATTACGGTTGTTCTTCTTTTATCCCCCCATAGTTCCCTCCATCCAATTCCCACCCCACCCCCACACTGTCCTCGTCCATACATGTACGATTTTTGTCCAGTCTCTTCTCACACTCCCCTTACACACTTCCCCCCAGAATTGTCAGTCCACTTCCTTTCTGTGCCCCTGATTCTATTATATTCACCAGTTTATTCTGTTCATCAGACTTTTTATTCACTCAGTTTTTAGATCCACTTGTTGATAGATATGTAATTGTTGTCACTTTGTTGTTCATAACTTTTATCTTTACCTTTTTCTTCTTCTTCCTCTTCTTAAAGAATACCCTTCAGCATTTCATATAATACTGGTTTGTGGATGCTGAACTCCTTTAGCTTTTTCTTATCTGTGAAGCTCTTTATCTGACCTTCAATTCTAAATGATAGCTTTGCTGGGTAGAAAAATCTTGGTTGTGGGTTCTTGCTATTCATCACTTTGAATATTTCTTGCCACTCATAGTTTCTTGTGAGAAATCAGCTGACAATCCTATGGATGCTCCCTTGTAGGTACTAACTGTTTTTCTCTTGCTGCTTTTAATATTCTCTCTTTGTCTTTTGCTCTTGACATTTTAATTATGATGTGTCTTGGTGTGGTCCTCTTTGGATACCTTTTGTTTGGGGTTCTCTGTACTTCCTGAACTTGTAAGTCTATTTCTTTCACCAGGTGGGGGAAGTTTTCTGTCATCATTTCTTCAAATAGGTTTCCAGTATTTTGCTCTCTCTCTGCTTCTGGCACCCCCATAATTCGGGTGTTGATACGCTTGAAGTTGTCCCAGAGGTTCCTTACACTATCTTCATATTTTTGGATTCTTTTTTCTTTTTGCTTTTCCAGTTGGGTGTTTTTTGCTTCTTTGTATTTCAAATCTTTGACTTGATTCTTGTGATCCTCTAGTCTGCTGTTAGATCTCTGTATATTATTCTTTATTTCAGTCAGTGTATGCTTAATTTCTAGTTGGCACTTTTTCATATCCTTGAGGGTCTCACTAAAATTCTTGGAGATCTCTAGAAGATTCTTAAGTAACCTTATAACCGTGGTTTTAAACTATATCCAGTAGTTTGCTTTCCTCTATTTCTTTCATTTGTGACCTGTTTATTTCTCTCTGCATTTTGGCTGCTTCCCTATGTTGATAGAGTAGCTTTGTGTGCTAGGTGTCCTATCGGGCCCAGTGGCTCAGCCTCCCTAATTACCTGAGGTGGACACTCTTGGTGTACACCTTTTTGGGCTTGTGCACAGTCTTGTAGTTAAACCTTGATTGCTGTTGGTATCACTGGGAGGAATTGACCCCCAGGCCAATTGGCTGTGAGGATCAGTTGTGTCTACAGTGGGAGAACTTCTGTGCTGGAGACACCCTTATGTGGCAAAGATTTGCTTCAGTGTGGCTTTGGCACTCACTGAGCCTTCCCCCTGAGTGTGTGTCTTATGGGTGTGCAGAGTTGTAATCTGGATGGTCTCACTCTGACCATTGGGTACACTGGCTCTTGGGTCTCCAAGGAGGTGCAAAATCATCCACTGCCTGAGGCCACCCAGAAAGAGCTACAGAGAGATCTTCAGATTCCTCTTCTTTGTTTGGGGTTTGGAGATGCTCAGATGAGGCCCAGCTATGAAGCAATGTAAGCTGCTGTCCAAGCTTATTCCTTCTTTTGGAGGCTCTGGGGCTCTCTGACCCAGCTGCAGTTTTTTAGGTTTTAGATTGCAAAAGGCCAGGCCATTCATATGCAAATGCCTCTGTGCATAGCTTGGGTGGGGTTGTAAATTGGGTGGGGTGGGGTCTCAGGGAAGCACCAGAGCAGAGCAAACAGCAATGGCTGACCGTCAGCCCTGCCCAGAAGAAGTTCCCTGGTCTCTGTGTCCTATGGCATCATGCATGAACAATGATTGCTGCAAGCACCCCTGAGAGAAAGCCACCCTTGTGTTCCAGCCCACTGCTAAATAGTCCAGTTTCTCCCCATTTGAGTCTGGGTCCCAGAGTCTCGCTGGGAACTGGAGTTCAGAGCAGATGGGAGCTTGTATCTCTCTCAGTTGAAAAAGACAACAGCGTTTCCAGTTGCCAGCCCCTTTCCACCCATGCGTGCTTCCGTACTGTCATACTCACTTCCGCACCTTCTCCCAGTCTCAGTGTGCTTTTCTCCTTCCTTCTATTTGTATAATTTCCACTCAGCCAGCCTTCCCGTGGTTCTGGACGATGTCCGTTTTGCCTTTTGGTTGTAGTTTTGATGTTGTGTGCAGCAGCAAGTTCAGGTGTTTCCCTATGCCACCATCTTGGTTCCTCTCCAGTTTGGACTTTAGAGTAAATATCTTAATTGGTTTCTACACGTGGACAGTAGTCAGTCCTAGAGAAATGGTTTATCACCACAGATAGAAATTGTTTTCTTTTGGTACTTCTCTGAAATTTGAAATTCACTTCTGTTTTGATTAGTTTTTTTTAAAGTGAAATGTTTTAATCATATATAATAGAAAGAGAAATATAACAAATGCCCCCCTTCCGTTTGGTTTCTTTATCGACAGCACATAAGAACCTATCAGAGATCGTTCTTGAAAAACCTTAGAGGGTGTCACTGCATCCATTGTTGGTTTCTCCTCAGGTCCCCACGTAGAGGCCTGCCACCTGCAGTGGTGGCAGACAGCAGCCTACCTGGCTCCTTTTCTGCCACCTCACATAGCCAGCTGTCGGCGGCAGGGGAGGGGGGAGTTTTAAAATTCTCCATGCCTCGCTTCCCCATCTGTAAAGTGGAGGTGACAACAGAGGTGATGGTGAGGCACCAGTGAGTTACTGTAGAACGTGCGGAGGTGAGAGAAACCTGCTGTGTCAGAGGTTTGTGGGTCCAGACCCCCCCATTTATCCACTTTAAATGGGTGCAGTTTATGGTCCATAAATTATACGTCAGTCAAGTTGATACAAAAGCTATAGGAAGATCAGGTGCTTAGAACAGCGCGCCAAGTGGTGGCGCTTGGCAGTGTGACCATTGTCATCTCTGAGCCTCAGGCTGACAGGTCCAACCAGCATGGGCTTCAGGCAGCTGCCGTTCCGGGGCATTCCTGGGCGGCCGGGAGAAACACTTCATTCTGCTGGGATGTTTCTAAAAAAACGTGAGACTAAAGTTTTTAACTGAAAGCAGTATCGATGGGTTCTTGTCAGTTGCTTATAAATGATTATCTGTATGCCTGGATTTTACCTAGAAAATCCTGAGTTCCTTTTTTAAAAATTGAAGTTCATAGTGACCCTTTTTTTATTTTTAGCATCCCTACCCAACAGAAGATGAGAAAAAACAGATTGCTGCTCAGACAAATTTGACACTACTCCAAGTTAACAACTGGTAAGACACGCCCACTTTCCAAAATTGTGCCTCTGGACATCATAGAACACTTGGAAACATTGACACTAATATCTAGTAAAAATTGGTTGAAAATATGAGTTCTTTTAACTAGCGATACTCTGTTTTCAGAGTGCTGGAATTTGTGGTAGATACTTAAGAATAAATCACACACTTTGTTTTTTAATCTATTGATTTGAGAGGGAGAGAGACGGACATGGATTTGTTGTTCCACTTATTTATGCCTTCATTGGTTGCTTCTTGTGTGCGCCCTGATGAGTGATTGAACCCTCCACCTTGGTGTGTTGGGATGACGCTCTAACCACCTGACCCACCTGACCAGGGCTCGGCACACACTTCCAACTTACATTTTTCATGACCAACATCTCTTTGGGCTTTTTGCTTCTGTCCTGCTTGCCCAATTAGAAATGTGTTTCTCTATTGTGGTACTCCTCCCAAGCCCCCGAATGCACTCAGAAATGTGATGTTTTCGTGGCTAAGCTTCCAGGCGGTGGGTAGCTGAGAGGAGGCATCTGACCTCTGGTGGCCTCTCTGCAGCTCTCCCACCTTTTGAAACCTTGTGTTGTGTCCCTGTGGGGGAGGCAGTCCTCGCCATCTGCGTGGTGGTCCTGCCCCACAGCAGCACCTGGGGTGGGGGAGATGCCCAGGATGATGATGATTAATGAGACGTTCTGTTCTGGTTTTTGTGTCACATGTGACTAGAAAAACCTGGACCATGACCATGTGTGTTCCCTTCAGAGCTGTTCACATTACTAAGTGGCACTAAGGTCTAGGGTGCACTTAGATTTTGTCTGTCAGTCACTCATCACGTTTATTTACTTATTATTCAGACATAAGAAGTGATTTCAGCTTACTAACACTGACATGCATAAAAAAAATGGCGCTCTAGCTGGTATGGTTCGGAGGATAGAGTGTTGGCCTACAGACTGAAGGGTCCCAAGTTTGATTCTGGTCAAGGGCACATGCCAGGTTGCAGACTCGATCCCCAGTAGGGGGCATGCAAAAGGCAGCCAATTAGTGATTCTCTCTCATCATTGATGTTTCTATCTCTCTCTCTTCCTCTCTGAAATCAATAAAAATATATTTTAAAAAAATAAAAAATAAAAGAAATGGCATAAATTCTACCACTTGTAGCCCTAGCTGGTTTGGCTCAGTGGACAGAGCATTGGCCTGTGGACTCAGGGGTCCCACGTTCGATTCTGGTCAAGGCCATGTGCCTTGGTTGCAGGCACATACCCAGTAAGGAGTGTGCAGGAGGCGGCTGATAGATGTTTCTCTCTCATCCATGTTTCTAACTCTCTATTCCTCTCCCTTTCTCTCTTAAAAAATTAATAAAAAATATTTTTAAAAATTCTATCAGTTGTAAACATGATTATATTTTAATTTTAACTGTTAAAACTTAAACTTGAAGGCCATTTAAGTTACAATGTAAATGATAAAATCTAGTTTATGTAATTAAATATTCAGGAGGTATGCTTTAGCATTGCATTAAAAATTTAATTATCCTGCACTTGAGCCATTATTTGTTATCTGGGTAGCAACAGTAGGCCATACTATTTATTGTTATTTCTTGTTAATTCTTTTCAGTTGAGTGCTAACAAAACTCTGAAGGTTTCAAATATATTGTAGTGTTTGTGATGTCTTGTATGTGCCCTGTGTTTTGTGTGCAGCCTTGTGTTGAAACTTCCTGTTGTGATGTAGTCATGATAGTGATTGGTTGATTAAGGTGAATGTTAGACACAGAATAACAGTTTAATAACATGACTTTCTAAAGCCTTTTAATATTTATAGTACTTTTTCTCTTGGTGACTTCTTTACTTTTTTTTTATTCACAAAAATTAAACACACCCATGATTAGTTTATGCCTCATAGCAACTTTGAATAAGAATAAGGAAGCGGATACTGGAAAGGAACAGCGGGGTTCCGTCCAAGGTGCCACTGGAATTGGGGGATCTCTTAGTTCAGTCCTGCTCGTGCTAATGGGACTGAAGAGTCAGTCTGTTTGTTTTTATTAGAATGTGTTCAAAGGCAATTTTGCATGTGCTTGAATCTTAGGATTCTAAGTGAAGTAACCTTTGCCCAGCCAGTATGGCTCAGTAACTGAGCATTGATTGACCTATGAACCAGGAGGCCACGGTTTGATTCCCTGTCAGGGCACATGCCTAGGTGCGGGCTCGATCCCCAGTAGGGGGGCGGCATGCAGGAGGCAGCCAGTAGTTGATTTTTTCATCATTGATGTTTCTATCTCTCTCTCCCCCTCTCTCTTCCTCTCTCTGAAGTCAATAAAAACATTTTTTAAAAGGGGGTAGCATGGAGGAGTTGGTCTTTATTTAAATAAATAATCTTAAAAACAGCATGCCCTGTTTTTCTGGGCACAGAATAATATGTGTGCCACTATTCCAAATACCTGTAGTCATAGGAAATAGGAGTTACTCTGATGGTTTTTGTGTGATTTATAAAGCAGCTTGTTTACTGGAAGGACTTTGTTGCTCCTGCAGGGTCTTTAAAAGGCTGTTTTGATGACAGTGCTTCCTTTGTCGACCTCAATGCTCAGGTTCATCAATGCTAGAAGGCGAATTCTTCAGCCAATGTTGGACTCTAGTTGTTCAGAAACTCCAAAAACAAAGAAGAAAACTGCTCAGAACAGACCAGTTCAGAGGTTCTGGCCAGACTCCATTGCATCCGGAGCCACACAGCCAGCACCCAATGAACTCGCCATGTCAGAAGGTACGGGCATACCGCAGGGTGGGTGGCGAATCGTAAGCACTGTCGCTTCCGGTGAGTTTAGGGAACAGGAAGCAAGGTGTGTGCAGTTTTCTGTTTCTGCATCTGAAACTCGGGAGCACCATCCCGGGGCCTATGTGTTAAGACACTCGCGGCACATATGAAACAAGACCCACACCAAGACCCAGCGTCCACAGTGCATTGTGTCCTTTGGTCTTTCTTTTTCCTCCCGCTCACTTCTCACCACCTGGCACTTCGCCCTCTTTATTTACCCTTTCAGTCCCCTCCGTCCTGTGACCCGTCACAACCTCTCTGATGTGTGTAATGCACATCTTTCTGTCTAGTATTCGTGTATCTTTAAATGTATATTGATGGTGTCATCTTTTCATTTTCCATCTTTCTTTTTTTCACTCAGCAGCATAACTGTTATTAAGGTAGGAAAGTCTGGGCCATTATTTCTTCAAATATATTTTTATCCCTGCACCCCTCTGTTAAGTGGTTAAAGGTCACACAGTTGTGGCTGGTCTTTCAAGTTCTAGATTCTTTCCTCTGCCTCGTTGTGGATTGTTTCTGCCCCTACCATCAGCTGTACCGTTCTCTTCCTTCTGCTGTGTTTAACTCCTCTGATCCCATCCAGCGTGCTTTTTGTGTTAGACGTTGTAGTTTTCATCTCTAGAAGTTCCGTGAGAGTCTTTCTGTCCCTCGTGGGTCTGCCTGTGTTTTGAATCATACAGTTACAGTCACTGCGTGATTCCATCCGCTGTCAGTTGTGGGTCTTGCTTTTGTGATTGGTTTTTGTTCCCAGCAGTGCTCAGCCCCAGGCTGATCACCCCTACAATCATGCAAGACCTAGGAGTGGACCACCCAGTCTCCCGTGCATTGGGTGTGTCCATTCTGGCGAGAGAGTGCGGGACAGCGCTCTGTAACCTCAGATGGTCTTGCCCCAGCCCCAGGCGATTTCCCCGCACGCACCTGCGGGTCCATCCTCTGCCCCGTGCTCAAGGCGTGCATTCGCAGCCGTGCTGGCCTAGGCTGGGCCGGCCTCACCGTGGGCTGTAAGTCAGGCTCATTTGGTTTCCGCTGAACTCCTCTTGAGTTGTAGTGTGTGCTCTTGAACCTTTGGCTTCCTCGTGTGGGTTCTGGTATATGGTGATCCTACATCCATATTCAAATAATTGCTATTTTCACTTTTAATCCAATAATTAGAAAGGTATTGTTTCCCTCTCTCCCTCTCCCCCTCCAAAAGGAAAGGCAGTCTCTGTCTATTGGGGGACACATTAAAACAAGAATAGCCTGTGAGATAAATCTCCCCTCCATCCTGGCATCCAGCCCTCTCAGGAGACCACCTTTGTTTCCAGCTTCCTGTACATGCTCCCATTGCACTTGTGATGAGGTATTCTGTGCCCAGACACGAATGGGTGAACCTCTTTCCCCAAATTTTCCTATACAGTGATGTCTCCTCTTGCTTTCCCACTTTATGAATACACTGGATATTAATACACTGGAGACTTTTACAGGTGAGCACGTGAGATCACTGTAGTTTCCAAGACAGGCAGGGATTAGCACTCCCTTCCAGACTGCTCTCCTCACCCAACCTTATACGCCTTTTCTTTGTCTTCCCATTTATGTCTGGGGGGGGCCTTTCTCCCGCCTTCCCTGGCCTCTTTGGTTCTCCTGGTGGCACTGTTTCCACCCTGCCCTCTGAGACCGTCAGCAGGGACTGAGGCCAGTTCTAGAGTTTCTTAAACCCCTGTTTGAGCATCCCAGAAGCACACAAGTCAATGAGAGGCCTCGTGAGCAAATAGCACCCAGTGGGCTAGCACCCAGTGTTTTCCTCACTGAGCACGGATGTGAGTAGTGACCTCCACATTCTGCCCATTTGCCACAGGAGCCGTTGTGACGATCACCACGCCCGTGAGCATGAACGTGGACAGCCTCCAGTCTCTGTCCTCAGACGGCGCCACCCTGGCCGTGCAGCAGGTCATGATGGCGGAGCAGAGTGAGGACGAGTCCGTGGACAGCCCAGGGGCTGGCGGCGCCGCGCTCACCCCCACCCACATCAGTGGGCTGGTTCTGGAGAACAGCGACTCCCTGCAGTAGGCCACGGCCAGGCCCCGGGCGCCGAGGACCCAGGGCGGCGCCAGGACCCAGGGCGGCGGGCCTGGCTTTTTATAGTTTGCACAGCAAACATTTTACACAGTTTTATTTCTGATCTGTTTTATATGTAGATATAGAAGAGTGCACTTTTGTATTTCATAGCAAGCTCAAGGGCGTCTGTGCCGGTGCAGCGACTTCTTTCAAGGGAGTGCGCGCGTGCGTGTGGGTCTTCAAGGAAATTTCTTTAAAGGTTTCATGCTAAGTATGTGACAAATGACAAACCCCTGTGAACCCCGAGGTAAATTAAGGAACTTAAAACAATTATGCAGTTTTAACGCGTTCTGTGGTGAAAGCAGGTCCCCGTGGGCTGACTTCTTGGTGTAGCCCACAGGTTTGAAAGAAGCTTCTGCACCTTGAAGCCGCCAGTGCCAGGTGGACAAGACACGGCCGTAGACTGGTGTGGCTCCGTGGTGAATGTATGGCAACTCGGTACCTTTACGTTCTCTCATAGTCAGTGAGCCTGTTTCGTTTGCTATATATAAAAAGAAACTCCTATTTTTACCTTGCTGGAATTATTGGATAAAAAGCTATTTTTATAAATTCGTTATGAATTGGATTATGACTATATTAAGGATAAAATTTCTAGAGAAGAAATCATACATGCTTACTATTTCAATTTGGAGTGTTACGAATTGACCAAATTTAATGAACCTGCCCCAAGATAGCTAGGGTAGTAATTTACATTTACTACTACAAAAGAAATAACTATTTAAGGAAATTTTGATATGTAGTCAAATTTTAGTTTACATGTAAATGCTCAGATTTCATTTTCCACTTAATCTAAACATATATCTAAAGGTATTTGCTAAGTAGGACTTAGTTAAACGAAATGGTAGCCAGTAATTAGTTCTTACCATACATATTTCAGTCTAATTTAAATTTGACTACGGTTAAATGGTGACCATACCATGTTAGCTGTGTATTGTTTTAGAATTTTTTAGTCAGCCATATGTTATACATAGAATGTTTATTATAAACTAATATAAAATGCCCTCTGTCCCACTGGCTCGGAGCTAGGGTCAATCACAAACTTGCAGCTTCATTTCATAGTTAGCAGGTGCCCGTGAAGTGACCAGGGCCGTGCTGACAAGCGCGCACCTGCTGTTGGCCATGCCCATTACCTGGGTCCTGGGCCGAGGCTTTCTCCTTGGATGTGCTACTCTGGCATTTCCAGAGACTTGGAATGATGTTAGGACTTCCACTTCCTGGTGACAAGACGAATCAAAATTGTAGACCAGGTGTTTTGTTTATTTTGGTGGTTTCCATTTGCTCGCTTGCCATTGGGGTTTTTTCTCAGAAAACAGGGCGCCTTGTGTTAGAGAGCACGTCTGTATGGAATCTTACCTGTGAACCCAGAGTTCAGTGCGTTCCCAAAGGAGGGTCTCACGTTGGGAAGGTCGTTAGTTCTTGAGATTCACCTGGTCATGGACCGGCTTCTTTGAACGGTATTCAGAGCTAGTGCAGATTTTTTTTTTCTGGGACTGACTTTTCCCTGAAAATTTATTGAAGTTAATCATAGAAAAGTACTTCCTAGATAACCCAGAAGGCAGAAAGAAATCATAGAAATTTCTTTTAAAGTATTACAGCAGCTTTAAAAAGCAAAGCTCGACTGTCATTTTTTTGGGGAGAGCCTACTATTTTAAAGTAACTTGCATTTCTTATTTATAAACAGTTTTTAATATTTTAAGTCTCCATAACTTTCAAAGATCATTGCAGCTTTACGTACATTCTAACTTGGCTGGACTTCTCAGAATGAGGATCTGTGGAAGCCAGTCCTCCCCCCCTCTCCCCCTCCCCCTGCCCGCCCACCCTTTGTCCCGCTGGGCCACCCTGCTCTTTGGTTTAGGAAGAACATGCAGAGAATGTAGGCTCCTTATAGGTCAGTTTCTCTCCCCCCACCAGAAACCATGGCCACTGTGGCAGCAGATGGCGCGCCGAGGGCTGCATACACCGAGTCAGTTTGGGTGCGGATGTCAGGGTTCGCAGCGGCCTGCATTCAGTTATGTGTCCAATGACAAGGTGCGGGCCCTAAGCTCTGGTCACTGCCTTCAGGGGGCCAGGGCAAAGGTCATTTAGAGAGAGTGCAGGCATGGACAGGCATAGCCTGAGAGTTTTTTTAAACATCTTCCCCCGTTTAACCACCTGACATGGCTGTTTGGGTCATAAAACGACTGCCCATACCCTGGTTGTCATTTCCACCTGATCAGCACCCGTTTCCCAGACATTGGAGGGAACCTGTGGAAGCATCTCCTCCACTGAATTTTCACTGTAAACGAACGTCCTTTGTTGTCCAGTTCTTTCCTTATGAAGGACGCTTTCGAATGTGTTGAGACCCCAGGTAAGCATGTTCTCCCCCTGCTCAGCTGGTGAGCAGAGAGCCGGACCGGCTGTGCTGCACCCAGACAACTGCAGCCGATGGACTAGCCCGGCTTCCAGCCTTTGGTTCCAGGCGGCGAGATACGTGTCAGCATTTATTCCGTAAGCAATCAGTTCTGTGTCACCTTTCGGGTGACTCGACTCTGACCTGTGTGAAAGTGCTGAGGCACATTTTTTTTCAGGCTTAGACATACCTGGAAGGTGTGACAGGCCCCTTTTTGGCAGGTAGTGACAGAAATGACTCAGCAATCTTCCTTTGTTTTAGTTATGTTTGGTCTATGAACTGACAATCTTTAAAACGTGAATACTGTAACTATGTTTTCTTGGATTGTTGTCTTTAAAAGGGATTTTTGTGAAGCAATTGATTTATCAAAGCAAAAAAATTAAAAATGGAAACACACTTTATGGATGTTTTCTTTTCAGAAAATATATTTTTATTGATTTCAGAGAAGGGAGAGGGAGAGAAACATCAATGATGAGAGAGAATCATTGCCTGACTGCCTCCTGCACGCCCTCTACTGGGGATTGAATCTGCAACCTGGGCATGTGCCCTGACCAGAAACTGAACCCTGACCACCTGGCTCCTACAACGCTCAACCATTGAGCCACACTGGCCGGGCTGGTTCATTTTCTAAAGCCATGTCACTGCAAGCTCCTTTTATATTTTAAATAATATATCCAAATTGTTGACATATTTTGCTGGTGACATTGGGGTTTGTGGTGACCCCTGCACATTTTAAAAATTAGAGGATTACCCCACACTGGAGTCACTTATTTTTAAGAATTTTCAATTACTTCAGCTAGTTATTGGTTTTCCAGGAAAAAAATGAGCCCAAGACTTCAGCCTATAAAAACCAGTAATGGCTGTGACTTTGTTTTGTATGCGTGTGTGTGTGTGTGGGGGGAATTTTATCATAAATCTAATTATTCCAATAGTAATGAGGTTATGATGGATGAATAAGGCATTGCCTCATAATTCCTGTGGTAAACTACATGCCCAGGCAGAACATTTCAAAATGGTCTTAACTCCCCAAAGCTGTATGCCAGAGGCTAACATGAGTCAGCGACTTTAAGTACTTTTTAACAAGTGCAGCTAAAATTTCCAATCTTGCTGGCGATTAGCACTCACAGGGAGGAAGTATATTGTTTCAGGAAGTGTTCTGATGGATTTGACAGAAAAGGGAGTCCCTCTAACTCCTTCATGTCAGGGGTGAGAGGGTGGATGCGAAGTTTACCCAGATAAGGCCAGCCGGACCAGCACCTCCAGCCTTCAAGTGCTTGGTTTGTAAAAGGGAAGGAAGTGGTTTAAGAAAGGAAATAAATTGGTTTATACTATAAAGTTCATGCTAGGTCAGGTGCTGTTTATGATAGGTAAAATTCTATCTTGTGAGAGAAGGGTTAATAAGTAATGATCTAACTAATCCTGAAAGAAATCTCTCTGGATTTTTCTGTTTGAGCCCATGAAAGCCCATTATGGCTATGGTAGGGGGAGAAACACTCTCCCAGCAAGTTGGAAAGGAGCATTTTAATTAGGTTGATGAGTTCAGTTGCTTAGACTTTTTTTTTTTTTTTTGGCTAGAAGATAAAATCAGGTATATTTTAAAAATATTTTGCTGTATGTTACTAGTAACTCAGTTTTTTTCTGACATTATTTCAACATAGCAACCCGTGTCAGAAGTTGTGAAGCCCTCGATGGTTTATGTTCTGGGGTGTTAGGGTAGCTCTGCGTTTGCAAACTAGGGTGTGTGTCAAAGAACAGGAGGGGAATGGAGCCAGGGAAGCCGACCCCTGGAGGACAAGAGCACACAGTGAGCCCGCTGCTGGTTCTGCATCCGGTCACTACCCCCCACCGCTGGTCCAGGCGCTGCTTCATCCAGCGTGCAGGGCCATCCTCAGCGAGAACAGGCAGCAAGGCGGCTCTGCATGCCTGCGTAACATGATGACAGTCCCACCTCAGCACGGGCCGCAGAAACGCCCGCTCATGCCGGAGGTGCTCCTAGTCAGCCAGGGAGGCAGGCGTGAAGGAGAGACGCCTGCCCAGCCCCGGAGGAAGGCCCACGTTGTTTTAAACTGAATCACAGGAGCCAGATTGAGCCTTGGAAGTTACAGACCTGTACTGTTATTAAAACGCTTAAGAAGTGACTCATTTGCAAACCAGTGTTCCTCAAGTGCTGCAGGGCCTGGTTTAAATGCCCACTCCGTGGCAATGAGCAGCACGCCTTTCCGATCAGTGTGCTGCTCGGTCTGGGCAGCTGGCCGTCCGTCTCAGGAAGGTCACCTGGGACCTTGCACGGCCGTTCTTGGTAGACCCTGGCCCGGCAAGCCTTTCTGTCAGCAGACAGCACGGAGCACCGGCACTTCCGCTGAGCCCCGAGCCCTGGCTCCCCGCCTAGAGGCTCGGGGAGCCCGAGGTCTGGTGGGCTGCATAGCCAGGCCCCACCGAGGGGACACTTCAGGCCACTCAGGCCACGCCCAGGCAGCAGAGTCCACACCTGCCCCCGCCGTCACGGCTGTGTGTGGAGGGCAACGAGGGCACAGTAATGAGGAGGCAGGGGTGGATGCCAAGTAGATCCACAGTGACCCCAACTCTGGGCAGTGTCGTCATGCTATGGGGGTTTCAGGATCCAGCAGGAGCATAAGGAAAGCAGTGCCTGGCCACCCACACCCCCCGGCTGGGACTCTGCACGGATAGCTCATTTCTCTTGCCCCTCAAAGCATCACTTCGGGGCCCTTTCAACCACCACCGTGGCTGCCGGGCCCTCCACGACTCTCCCGGTGGAGACAGTTCTCTCTCCTGTGTCGTACTCTCTCATCTTGGTGAGGTGCATCTTCCGGTGCTTTCCTAGCCAAGAAGGCCGCTTGCCTTGGTGACACTACACACCTCTCTGTGGAGAGAGGAATGTGCTTGTCTCAAGAATCTGGCCACATCCCTTCTCCTTTCTGATGGTTTTAGAAGCCGCTCCCTTGCCTCCCAGCCTCCACGAGCTGGAGATGCAGCAGTCTGATGCAGTTCTCTTTCTGAGATCTTCTATGCGAGCCAGGTTTCCCCACCTCTGGAAGCTTCAGTTGGATCTTCTTGTCCCCAGTGATGTCCGGCATGTTCCCTGTGTGGCTCCCCTCAATCTGTGAAATCACGTCTTTCGGTCTGGGACAGTTTCTTGAATTATTGCCTTCTGTTTTCTTTTTCCTTTCTGGAGCGTTTACTGGTCAGATATTAGAATCCAAGAAGTTCAAGAATTGTAAGCACAAGAAACATGAAGAAAAGTACATCATGGTGCATCATGATGTCTAAATATTGAAAATGAACAAAGATGGAGTACACAAACTTCCTAATTTCAAAATATACTAAAAAGCTACAATAATGAAAAGTTTGGCTCCAGCATATGGATAAATGTACAGACCAATGAATTGACCGTCCGTAAGTAAACCCATACATCTAGGGCCAATTGATTTTCAGCAAGAGTGCTGAGACCAGTCAATGGAGAAAGAATGTCTCTTCGACAAATGGATAGAACCTAAAAGGATGACGCTGGACAACTACCTCACACCATGCATAAAAATGAACTCACAATGAGCCGACTTTGAGCTGAAAATATAAAATTCTTAGAACTCCTACAACTGAGAAAAGACAGTTTAAAAATGGGCAAAGAGCTTGCTAGGCATTCTCTCCAAGATGCTATACAAAGAAAGGAAGCCTGAATCATTGGCCATTGGGGAAAGGCAAATCAAGACCATGAGATGCCGTGTCACACCCACCACCAGGGCAATAAAAAAATAAAGTATTGGCAAAGACAAGGAGAAACTGGAACCGCATGTATTGTGATGGGATATAAAATGGTACAACTACTATGGGCTACAGTTTGGCAGGTCTTTAAGAACCACAGACTTATACCACTCAGCAACCGCAGTCCTGGATAGCCACCCAAAATTATTGAAAATAGTTATTCAAACCAATCCTCATACATGACTAATCACAATAGCCAGAGCGGGAATAACCTAAGTGTCCATCAGTGATAAACAGATAAACAAAATATGGCATATCCACACAATGAAATATTCAGCCATAAAAAGGAATAAAGTATTGGTACCTACTACAAAATGAACCTTGAAAACATGTTAAGTGAAATAAGCCAGACAAAAGGCGAGATTGTATGATCCATTTATCTGAAATATCCCAAATAGGTAAACCACATGGAGACAAAACCGATTAGCATTGCCAGGAGGGAAGGGGGAGAAGGGAATGGCTGCTTCTGGGGTGGTGAAAATGCTTTGAACTTGGCAGAGGTGGACATGATAAACGCCATTGAACTGTACATTCAAAATTTGCTCATTTTAGGTATGTGGATTTCACCTCAATTAAAAACCCAAATACTCAAGCCACTGTAACCAGCCCATTCCCGCACAGACAGCGCCGCTATGTGAGGGTCACGGCACGATCCTTACTTCCTGAGCTGCTGCTGCTCCACCTGGATGCTCCTCTGGGAAAGGCACTTCCGCTTCCGGTCCGCTCTGCCCCCTCATACAGGGGCTCACCCACCTGGCTGAGCTCCCTTCTAACAAGATTTCCTTGTTGAAACATTTTTCCAGAGAAAGTTAAAAAGAAAAGTACATTTTAACAAACCACAGATTGATCCAAGCGCCAGGCGTTAATAAAAGGAAAACTTAACATTTACACTGCCCTGGGGCCAAGTACCCTAAACCTGCTCATCGCCGCCCCTAGCCATGGGGCAGTGCCCGCTCTGGGCAGTTAGAAGGCACACCGGCGTGCTGTGTCGTGTGTGGGGGCACAAGAGCAGGCGGCACGCGCGGGATCAGAGCTGGGCTACTCTGGATTCCAAGGCACTTGCAGCCTTTGTCTTCTGGTCCCGCTCCCGGGCAGCCACAAAGTTCAGCAGGTCAATGGCAGTGACAACCCCAAACACCATCTGCCTCTTGCTGGACTTGCCGGGGCTGTGGTCTGAGGAGGGAATTGAGGCAGGAGGTTAAAGGCATTTCTCTCCAAGATGACACACACACAAAAGGAGCTGCACCTTCCCAGACACTGTCAGAGGCTGAACCACAAAGTGGCCCTGGGGGGCCAGCCCCCGTGCCCACAGGCACCTGTGTGTGTGAAGCCCACCAACAGATGCCTTCTGCTAACAGGAGCCCTGTGGGTGGAGCTGCAGGGAGCCAGGTGCTAACCTCTCTAAGCCATGCCCACCGGCCACACGCCTGCAGTCTGTCTGGGTGCCCAATGTTCAAGTCGTGGCATGAAATTCCAACACCAAGCACACCCACAAGCTACATCAGCTCACATCTTTGGCCTGTGAACATCTTCAAATCCATGCTTTTCTCTGGGGCTTAGAATGCACGCTGGCCCTGGCCCCCCTAAGAGCAGTGAGGATGGTGGAGGTGGTTCGACCTGACTGGCCCGTGGAATGCCCAGATTTGGCCAAACGCTATTCGGGGTGTTTCTGGATGAGATCATTTGAATCGGTAGACTGAGCAAAGCAGATTGCCCTCTGGTGTGAGTGTGGGCCTCATCTAACGAGTTGAAGACCTGAACAGGAAAAGAAGGCTCCCCATGTCAGAGGGCACTTTTCCAGCCTTCGGACTTGAACTGAAACTGGGTTTCGAGTCTGCCCACTCCCCCTGCAGATCATGGGACTTGCCAAACTAGTCATGTGAGCCAGTCCTGTAACAGATCTATATACACACATCCCACTGGTTCTGTTCCTCTGGAGACCCTTGACACGGTCATCACCAAGCACAGAGAGCCGGGTGGAGCCGAGGAGAGGGTGAGGAGTGCCCGGGTCACATGTTTATCCCGCCAGAACCCCTCCCAGCAACTTCACGGCCATCTTTTCTAGGGTGGGGGTGCAGCGAGACAGGAGCCAGGCACCCTGCTGGCCTATTTGAGCACCTCAGAAAAAGACACGAGGAGCAGAGAGGAGACCACACATTTCAGGGACTTTGAGGCAAAGTGGCACTTCGAAGAAGTGTGTCCCCTGCAGGGTGGTCTGTGCAGCCCCTGCAACCTGGCCCTCCAGAACCTCGGAGCCTCGCACAGTGCAGTTGGCCACCTTTGTTATGACCCCGCTGTCCTGCCAACAGCACGGAGGCAGCAGTGGACACGGTATCGGGCGTGCTGGGCCCCAGGACGCTTCCTTTGTGACCCTGGAATTGGGACTCGTTCTGTGGCATGTTCGTATGTGACTCAATGTGAGGTGAGGGAGAACCTTCCCACCCCAGCTCTGGGGTCCGGGACCCCGGACAGCGGCGTACATACCTGCAGGCCCCCCCACCACTCCTGCCAAGGCCTGGTCCCGTGCTGTGGAGCCAAGGACGGGAGAGGGTTAGGCTTGGCCACCCAGGCCCCGAGACGGCCCTCGGCTGGGTGGGGGGGTGGGGGGTGGGCTCCAGGGCACTCCCAATTCTGACTACGACCCTGATCCTGTGGGCACCCAGGCCTGACCCAGAGAGGTTCCTCTGAGAACCGTGCCCCAGGCCGAGGATGGCTGAGGGTCGCCACACTGACTCCAAAAGCCTGAGGCACCGGGACCCCGCTGCCCACGGCACTCTGCCCAGCCCCACTTACACTGGATCTGCTCGTGGACCACCAGGGCGAAGTGGTCCGTCTCCAGGATGCGCGAGAGCATGCCCAGCGGGTCAGTCAGGCGGATCTGGAAGAGAGGCCGCGGTCAGCGCTCGGGCAGCCCAGCCAGGCGGCGGCGGAGGGGAGCCAATGGAGCCTGAGCTGTTCGCACAGCACGTTCTCCGGGGTCTCTCCGGGTTACAGGGGCCGGGGTGGGGGAGGGGAGGGGGCCTGCAGGAACCACATGGCAGGTGACGGCATTGGGGATGAAATGGCACAAATATACGGAGTCTAGTGACATGTCAGCTGTGTATGTGTGTAGTGTGTATTTGTGCATGTGTAGTATATTTGTGCATGTGTATGTGTGTGTGTGTAGTGTGTATGTGTGTAGTATGTGTATGCTGTGTGTGTAGTGTGTATGTGTGGGGTGTGTGTAGTGTGTGTGGTGAGGGAACGGAAGGTCAAGGTATCTCCTGGGTTTGGGCTCAATCTTAGCGCCACTCACGGGGAGGCTGGAGAAGGCAGGTGTGAAATGGGGACCACGGAGGCGGGCGCCCCAATGGCACTGCCTCAGGGACACAGAGCAGGGTCCAGTCAGTCTGCCCCCCTGTCAGCGGGTGGCCATCGCTGTCTCAGAAGGGGCTTCTCCCAGGGCATTCTGCCTGTTAACGCACTGTGTGCCCCCACAAATGGGCCTGCCCCCACCCGCTCCCTGCACAGCTGGGCGAGTTCTCAGACACACAGGCTCGGGGAGGGCCAGCCTGCACTGGCCCAGCTGGCACGGGAGCCGTGCAGAGGGCGGGGGACCCGGCCCCCAGCCCAGTGAGGGAGCGCATACCTGCTTGAACTGCTTGTAGAGGACTTTGTGAACCTGGTCTGCCGGCTGCACCTTCCCAGCGAGCAGGCATGATAGCATGTTGCCCAGAGTCACCATCCCCAGGATCACCCTGAGGGGGGGGGGGGGAGGAAGGTCAGTGCAGGGCCTCCCCGAGACAGCAGGCCCTGCCCACAGCCGTCCTCCCTCCGCGCCGGAATGCAGAATTCCTCTTAGAATTCCACAGACACCTGCCGAGTGCCCACTCGTGGCAGGAGACGGCGATCAGATGCCCTGCCCCGGGCCTGCCCATCCAGAGGCAGGCAGTGAGGCACCGAGTCCTTCGGGTATTTCCGTCTGACAAGTGGCAGTCACGGGCCTGTGAGACGTCTCCTCCCCAGCCCAGGGCCGTGAGTGGGACACGATTAACACGCCCCCCCACCACCACCCGTGCTCAGGAACAGGTCTAATGGACACCCCTCTGCAGGGACTGAGGTCAGCCAGCCGCCCTGACTGGGGTGTGGCTGAGACTGACCCCGACTCATCGACCACGGGCACCTGGTCGAAGCCCTTCTCCCGGAGGATCTCGATGGTGTGCTTGCAGGTGACCGTGGGCAGCACTGTCAGCGGCGTGGACAGGCTCAGCTCCTGCACTTTGAGGTGCCACCACCTGAGGGAAGGGGGCAGGGGGGAGGGCTGAGGGCCGGCAGGTGGGAGTCAGGGACCCCATCACCCGGGGAGACGGGGGGGAGGACCAGGCAGGCATGGGACCGGGCACAGTAGCCAGGCCCCAGGGACCTGCGCCTGCAGCCTCTGTGGCTCTGGGGGTGGCCTCTCCGAGATGTGCTCACCAGGGCTTCTTCACCGTGGGGCCCTCCTCCTCCAGGAAGCCCTTCTGCAGCATCCACCTGTCACTCAGGAACTTGGACCTGCGGGGTCAGGCGGTCAGCAGGGCCGGGCACAGGGTCTCACCACCATCTCTGCCCCAGCAAGGGGCACAGTTCCCACAGAAAGCCCAGGACCCCTCCCAGACCCCACCGGTGCAGGAGAGACTCCCACGTGGCTGGTCTCCAGACCAGGCCTCGGGGGCTGCCAGGGACCTGCTCTAAAAATGGAGACAGAGGGGAGGGAGTGGTAAAGGGTAGGGAAGCCATATACATTGAGTGGTCAGATTAGGATGATCTCTGAACACATAATAATCTGGCCACTCAGTGTATAACCTATACAATAAAAGGCTAATATGCAAATTGTCCCCTCGACCAGGAGTGTGACAAGCAGGCAGGCTGGCCAATCGCCCATGTCCCCTCCCCCTGGCCAGGCTGGCTGGACCCACCCATGCATGAATTCATGCACCAGGCCTCTACTATGTACACACACACACACATACACACACACACTGAGTGGCCAGATTATTATGCGTTCAGAGATCACAATAGTCTGGCCACTCAGTGTATATGGTGACAGAGATGACTTGACTTTGGGTGGTGCACACACAATGAAATAAATCATGTGTCACAGAAATGTGCACTTGAAGCCCATGTGATCCTATTAACGGATGTCACCCCAACAAGTTTAAAGAAGTAGAAATAAAGCATCCTCCAGTGGGCCAGAAGGCACGGCGGAGGATGCGGCAGAGATGATGCTCTACTCACAGAGTGGAAGAGGAGGAAAATAAAACATACAATAAATACAGAGGTGGCGTGAGGAGCCACGTAGTGGGGAGCAGATGACCCCACGCCCCTGGGAGCAAGAACAGCCTGGACAGCAGGCCGAGAGAACATGCACTTGGAGCAGTGGGTAGAGGCCTGGCTGGGAGAGGGGGATGCAGAGCTTGTAGGCCCCTGGGCCCACCCCCCCAAATCCCCGCTGTCAGATCTCAGGGGAGATCCATGGGTAACCATAGCACCCCACGGCGGCGCCAGACGTGCGGGAGGCGGGCAGAGGCTCTCACATGTAGTTGCGCACAGAGTCGGGCAGGATCACCACGCAGCGCTGGCCCTCGCCCAGCTCCTGCGCCGCCTTCACGGCCACCGACATGGCGCTGCCGGAGCTGCCACCTGCCGAGAGGCCGCAGTCAGACCAGGCCCCGGGCCAGAGGAAAGCGAGCCGGCAGGAGCTGGTCCCGTCTCCTAGAGGGACCCCCTCCAGCCTCTCGCAGCACCCCCTGCCCCCCGCTTGGGGCCCCCATTGATGGGGAGTCCCCCCTCCCACCCAAGGACAATGCCGGTCTTGATTGGAAAAGCCAGGTGTCCTGACTTTCTGGCCCCCAAACATACACCAATGACAGTGCCGCCCGCCTCCTCCCGGCGGCCACCCCGCCCTCACTGGTGACGGTGGCAGTGCCAGCCACAGCTGCTTGCTCTTTCCCTCAAGCTCTTTGCAGAACCTCATGCCACGTCTCACGCACCAGCAGTTAAACACAGAGACAACGCATGCAGCTGCAGGGCCCCGGGCCCCCGGAACTTGGCCCAGACCCTGGCCACTCTGTGAAGGGCACTCCCCTGCCGCCTGGGAGTGACCGCCGATCTGAGGCCGGGCCGGCTGACCTCCTCAGGGTTGGCGTTGGACAAAAGCCACCGGGGAAGCCGCCATGCAGCCCCGGGACGAGGTGCCTTCACCGTCCGGCCTGGAAGCCGGCGGAAGGCAAGCGCCCCGCGTCCTCTGCACCCCGGCCCGGCCCCCCGCCCCCACTCACCGCACAGCAGTCCCTCCTGCGCAATCAGCATGCGGGCAAAGGCAAAGGACTCCTCGTCGTTGCACTTGAACCACTTGTCCACCACCTGCGGGCAGGACCAGGCTGCCGGCTCCAGGAGGCGCTCGGGCAGGCGTGCAGGTGGGGTGGGGGACCCCACGGCTGTGTTCCAACCTCACGGATGCCCTCAGTCCAGGGAGCTGTGACCCTTAATGGCCCCTGCTCCGGGGTCTGAGACTCAGGTCTACAACCCTGGAACTGTCTATCTCTTCCTGCTCCAACGCACTGTGCACTTGGCTCTTACACTGCCCGCCGGCTCCCGCGGCACAGCCCTGTCTCACAGCTGGAATCGACGTCCCTCAGAACGAAGCCCCCGGTGGGTCCTCAGGAGTCTGTTCTGGGGTCCTTACCTCTCCGTTTCCCCTCTCCATCGCCAGAGCTCCCGCCTCTGCAGGAGCGTGCTCTGTGGCACGGCCAGAGCTGAACTGCTGAGTCTTTGCCCAGTGGATGCATCTCGCTACTTGGATACAGGGCAGTGTGCCACCTGGTCCTGACCTTGGACTCTCCCCGTCCTCTACCTGCTTGTACAGGGTCGTGCTTCTCCTCCCTGCCCCCACAGGAAGGCGGGGCGCCGGGGGTCAGCCAGCCATGCAGATAGATGTGCAAGCCGGTTAAAGGCCAGGCCTGAGGACCGGAGGCGCGCACGCAGCCCCACCTACCGTCCGGTCCAGCACCGTGGGGATGAAGTCATAGCCGATCCCTTCCACCTCGTAAGCCGTCAGCTCCGTCCGGTTCAGCTCCTCGGGCTCAGCCAGGATGGAGCCTTCGGGGTCCACCCCAATGATCTGCGGGGGGAGACCAGCAAGTCTGATGTGGATGTTCCCACCACCATCAGGGGCCCAGACCACCCTCATGGGCACCAATTAATTATCTGCCCGGGGATGCAGGTCTGGTTCCCGGCTCCGGTGCAGGACTGGAAACTCAAGAGACCTGGGAGCCAGGACAATGACAGCTTGTGGGGGGGGGGGGGTGGAGGGGGGCTGGGGGGAGTGGTTCTGGGCAGTTCCCCCGCACAGAGGTCCCAGGACAGCCTGGCACATGCCCTGGTGGGCAGGGGGGCCTGAGAACAGTGCTGGGCACGGACCTCTTCCTGGGCAGCGGGAGAAGTGGGCTCAGCACCCCTCCCCCAATGTTTCTAGGAGCCCCACCCCAGGCACCTCAACTCCAAACTCAGTGGCCTCCCTCCCGGAACCCCAGATGGGGCAGAGGTAGGACCTGAGCCTGAAAGCTTAACGATTCACAGCGGTCCTTGGGGCCACCCAATGGACTGGCACCCCCTCATTTGGTCGCTCCCAGCCGGGGCCCCTCACCCCCCCCCCGGCCGCCCCGGGCACTCACTTTGCAGCCAGGACACTTCTCCTTCAGCTTCCGGGCGATGCCTGTGATGGTGCCACCTGTGCCCGCCGAAGCCACCAGCATGTCCAGCTTCCCTGAAGGGGAAAAGCCATTTCAGGAAGAACATTCCAGTAAGCGAAAACTCACTCAACCCAGATGAAGGCAGGTCGTCAGAAAGGTCAGACTCCGGTTCCCACGGCTTCTCATCAGTCCTTCGTCCTTAAGAAGCACCGTCCCTGGGCCTCAGCGGCCGGCGAGCTCGTTAAGGCTCGGCCACGGAAGCTGTTTGGTGTGAGGCCGGCAGGAGGTGCAGGAAGGACAGATGTGGTGGCTGCCTGCGGGGGACGGGGCGCAGGGAGCTCCTCAGGATGCACTTTTCTTACTTTTTAAAATATACTTTGAGGACAATGCGGGGGAGGTAAGGGCAGAGGGAGAGGTGGGAACCGGGAGCAGGGGAGCTATGGGGGGGGATGAGGGACAATTGTAATAATCTGAACAATAAAGATTTAAATATTTTAAAAAGGAAATTTCAAAATAAATAAATACACTTTTATTGATTTCAGAGAGGAAGAGAGAGGGAGTGTGGCGAGCTAGCAGGGCCCTGACACACTCAGCCCCACGCTGGGCACCTTGTGTGCTGTGCCAGCTCAGCCAGGGTCAGCCTGAGAGGGGCGGTGAGGGATGGAGAACAGACAGACAAGAGAAGAAAGCTGGGGCTGGGTGGGACCTGTCCTCTCTGATGGAGAGCGAGCGACAGTGCTTGGACCACAAGCCGCGTCTTTATTAATTTATTTTAAATATATTTCTTCAGAGAGGAAGGGAGAAGGAGAGAGAGATTGAAACATTAAGGATGATAGAGAATCATTGACTGGCTGCCTCCTCCACGGCCCCTACTGGGGATCAAGCCCACAACCTGGGCATGTGCCCCCGGCCGGAATCGAACCTGGGACCCTTCAGTCCACAGGCGGACGCTCTATTCACGGAGCCAAACCAGCTAGGGCCCGTGTCTTTATTTTATAGCCAGATGCCACGAGGCAAAGTAAGGGCGGTGTCAAGATGTTTACCACATTCTTATGGCTTTCGAATCTACTCAGTCACATGCACCTGAACTCTATCGAACCCACATCACCCAGGCACCTGGGGCCACGTGTTCTGACCACAGGCGCAAGCTGACAACCACAGCTGTTGGCTATAATGGTGCCGGGAGGCTCTGCCCTCCACGCTGGGACTTGCACGTGGCCATGAGAGGACGGTGCCCTCTCATTATCCGAGGCTTGAACCTGTCCAAACACTGTAGCTGCTCTCCCCAGGAGAGAGAGAGAGAGAGAGAGAGAGATGGGGGGAGGGGGAGGAGGGAAGGAGGGAGACATCAGTGAGAGAGAATCATTGATTGACAGCTCCTGCACGCCCCACACTGGGGACAGAGCCCGCCACCCAGGGATGTGCCCTGATCCGGAACCGAACCGAGATCTCCTGGCTCACAGGTTGACACTCAACCACCGGCCAGGCATGACGGGTTTTCTTCTGCTGTTTGCTTCTGGCCGATGATGAAAAGCTGCTTAAATTACGCAGGAAATGGAATTAATCGCGCGGGCTTGGTTCAGAAATCATCTGGGAGCCCTCGCGGCTGGGTGCCAGCCCAGGCTCCTGCCGACAAGTCGGCGCGGGCCGTGCCGAGGCGGAGGCTGTTTTTGCCAAAGGAGAACGCCCGCACATAAAGCGGGGCTGAGCACATGCCTGGCTCCAGCCGCCGGCAGGCTCCCTCGGCTCTCTGCGGGAAGCAGCCCTGCAGGAGACATCACAGCCCCGGGCCCTGGCACCGCTTACGTGGAGAGGTGCCAGGGAGCCTCACGTCTGGATGGAAAGCCAGTCGTTGGCATCACCACCCAAGCTCGGAGGTGGGCAAACCTGAACGTGGAATTCAAGGCCCAAGTCAGGGCTTGATGCCTAGTGCCACTCAGCAACGTGAAGTCCCAGCGGCGAGCCCAGCCCAGCCCAGGGCATACTCCCTGCCCGCACTCAGGAGCTTCTGCAGCGGGGCAGACAAAGATGCCTGCCTGGTATTGTGTGAGAGAGCAGGACAGAAGCAGAAACCGCTCTAGAGAGATGCTCTGGATAGCACTTCGCAGAGGGGGCATGTGATCTGGGTTTTGAAGGACGAAGAGGAGTTTACCAAAGAGTGGGTAAGTGACTGGCACGCTCCCAGGCAACCGGGGAGAGGGGCAGCGAGGGAGGGAGAGGGTTAGGAGGGACGCACACACCGTCGCACTGCTGCAGGATCTCCTCGGCCGTGCTGTCGTAGTGGGCCACGGGGTTGTTGATGTTGCGGTACTGCACGGAGAGAGCAGAGGGCGGGGAGAGTTCAGACACCCAAAGGGCGGCGGGCACGGCTTCAGGCAGTTCTAGGAGCCGCCACAGACGCCAAACGTGAGACCCCGCTCTTCAGAGTGCATTTCTGAACCAACCCAGGAGCGCAATAAGTGAGAAGGAAGAGCTTCCAGAAAAAAGGGTTTACAGGGAAACCGGTGTGGCTCAGTGGATAGAGCGTCGGCCTGCGGACTCAAGGGTCCCAGATTTGATTCCAGTCAAGGGCATGTGCCTTGGTTGCGGGCACATCCCCAGTGGGGGGCACGCAGGAGGCAGCTGATGGATGTCTCTCTCTCATCGATGTTTCTAACTCTCTATCCCTCTCCCTTCTTCTCTGTAAAAAATTAATAAAATACATTTAAAAAGAAAAAAAGGGTTTACACCTTCAGAGTGCTTCCAGGGTCCTTGGCCACGGGCACACCCCACCCCACCCCACCCGACCCCCGTGCGATGGATGACCTGAGGCGCTGGCCGCAGGCGGGAGGTCCCCTAGCTGGGAGAAGCCAGCGGCAGGGCCCCACTGTCAGTCCTCTCAGCAGCCCC
>JAAGEH010000017.1:0-17581 GCA_011751065.1 Lasiurus cinereus | reverse complement strand
TCTCAGGTTCTGCTGTCAGGTTTGAACATGCTCCCCAAGGACGCTCCAGCTGTGGGGGAGCCAAGTGCACCTGGATGGGCGTGGCATTTTCTGAGCAAAAGCCTGCAGTCTGATCCTAGCTGTTGGGCTCAGCCTGGATAGAGCGCAGCCTGTGGACTGAAGGGTCCCGGTTTGGTTCTGGTCAAGGGCGCATGCCCAGGTTGTGGGCTCGATTCCCAGTGGGGGACTTGTGGGAGGCAGCCGATCCATGCCTCTCTCTCTCATTGTGAATGTTTCTCTCTCTCTCTCCTTCCTTTCTAAAATCAATTATATATATATATATATACACATACACACACACACACACACACATATACATATATATATATATATGACTGCATTCTGTATTGAGATGGGGGCCCCATGTATGGGAGGGTGAGAGCTCTTGTGCTCTAAGTCCTACAAGGCAGAAAGGGAAGGTCCCCTCCCTAAGAGCCATGCTACCCCAGCTCCCCGAGTCATCCAACAGGACAAACCGCACAGGGACAGGCACCGAGCGAGTGACCTCACACTGGCTGACAGGTCTCCGGGCAGGGACCTCTCCTGAGGGCTACGTGGATTTCAAAGGCTGCGGGTCAGGCCTGTCCTGCCACTCACTCCTGGAACAGGTGCCAGGGAAGGCAGCCACCTGGTTGGCCCCAGGAGGGGGAAAGAGACCTGGGCTTTAGACAGGGACCGTGTCCTGCCTCAGAAGCTCCACCTTTCCCCCAAGTCCAAGTGCAGTTTTGTTCTCATCAGATCTCCTGCACAGCTGCTGGGGCCTCCCTGGCCAGAGAGGGAACTGGGGGTTAATTATTGCACGGCTCTCAGCTGCTGCAAACCTTCTTGGGTAGAAGCCAGAAGTCATGGAACCAGGAGCCACAGAGGAGCAGGGGGTGAGGGGACAGTCTTGACAAGGGTTGGTCGCCTCCCAGCTACCCTGCCTCCATCCAGTGGGCTGGGAACCCCGGGGAACACAGGTGGGGAGGGCCTTCCTTTCAGTCTAAGGGGCAGAGGCCCTCGTCCCCGCTTCGCCAGGTGTGCAGTGTCTGATAGTGGGTGACGAGGCTCTGACACCAGCTTGTCCCTATTTCCTGACTGCAGACACGGGTTTGTTAAAAAGGCGCCAAACTCTGGGGACTCGCTCTTTCCTCTCCCTCCCCAGGGTGGCCATCGCAGTGTTGCTCTGCAGACCCAGGCTGTCCTTCAGATGGGTTGTTCCAAGGTCAAACCATGAATGGAGAGGACATTACAATTTTTTGGACCTTAAAATCCAATTTCATACTCTCCCATCAGCTTTGTCAGTAATAAAGTTGATAAAGGGAAAAAAATCCACTGAGGTTAAAGCCTTTGGGGCAGCCTTGAGCCCTCGCTCTCCTGAAACAGGCCCAGAAAGCTGTCCACACGGGCAAGATGCGTAAGTTGGACCAGGTTATATTTAAGGACACACATTCATCAAACACACCACTGAGAGAGGGAGAAGGCAAGCCACAGACTGGGATAAATACACATCAACAGGAGACTCATCTCCAGACTATGTAAAGAACTCCTAGAAAGAAATAAGACAACCACTCATCAATTAGGGAAAGGAAAATGGGCAAAGACTTGAAGAGGGCTTCACAGAAACACAAATGGCCAGAACAAGAAGGTTCCCAACCTCATCGTTCATCTAAAACCTGAGGGACCGGCCTCCCACTCCAAGACTGAAAAAGCAAAACTGAAACTGTCTACCCCAGACCAGCTGCCTCACCCACCCTCCCGTGTCCAAGCACCCTCATCTCTTACAGGTGCCATGGCAATAGCCTCCACGGTGCTCCGTTCTCCCATTGTCTGTTTTTAGTCTCCACTCTGCAGAGATGCCACTTTAAAAGTAGAAATCAGCTGAAACAGGTTTGGCTCAGTGGATAGAGCATCGGCCTGTGGACTGAAAGGTCCCAGGTTCGATTCCGGTCAAGGGCATGTACCTTGGTTGCGGGCACATCCCCAGTAGGGGATGTGCGGGAGGCGGCTGATAGATGTCTCTCATTGATGTTTCTGACTCTCTCTCTCTCCCTTTCTCCCTGTAAAAAATCAATAAAATATATTTAAAAAAAAAAAGTAGAAATCAGTCATCACTCTCTGCTCAAATCTTCCCACAACTCAGGGCCGAACTCCAGGTCTCTCCTGAGCCCGCCAGCCCGTGAAGATGTCTCTTTCAGGTGAACTGAGCCTTGAATGAACTATGGAAGCTGTTGTTGCCCAGTATCCCAGGATTCCTTTCTCTGGCCTCTTCCATCCCCCCCCCCCCCCGCCCCCCCCAGTCCTAGGTGGTCCTGTGATTTGCTTTGACCAAGCAAGTGTGGCAGGAAATGTCTTGATTAGAGGCTTGAAGAACCAGGGAGGCTCCGGCCAGAGGGGCGCCCACCAGGCACCCTGTGCCAGCCTATCCTGATCTATGCATCTATGCAAGCCCACGCTCATTCTAGCCATGGAATTTGCCTCCTGTTCCCTCGGCAATCCAGGAGGGCCCTCCCTCTTCCTCCCGTTTTTCCGAGTCGTCAGTTAGGCCAGCACCACGTATTAACTCTTCTACTTCTCTAACCACACTGCTATACCTCAAGCTGCAAATCTTAGCTGTGTCCAGCAACATACTGAATGTTACAAACAAGCTGAGCAAAAGAAAGACCAAATAATATAATCTACACAAAAACTCAAACACAGGCAGGACTGTTTAGTGAAATCTATGTAGCTCTTAATAAAATAAAAATGAAACCAGATTACAAATGCTGACTGGTTTCCAGCAGGAAAGGGCTTCCTGGTCGGAGGGTTCTGGCAGTACTAGGATGTTTGCCTCTGAGCTCTTCCTTAAACCGGACTTGTGTCAAGTCAGCTGACCCTGCAATGGGGTTGAACTGTGTGGGCCTTTGTGTTTTCCAATGAATACTATTTGCTTTCATGACCTAACACTTCTGTAGGCTACTTTTCACATGCACCTCAAAATATCCTAAAACTGAACTCATCTGCAATTTTCACCTAACACCCCAACCCCTCCCCGCTTTGGCAACTATTAGTTTGTTCTCTGTATCTATGGGTCTGTTTATTCATGTTTTGTTTTTTAGATGCCACATTAATATTCCATTGTGTATATGTATCACAATCTTTATCCATTCACCTATGGTCACCTAGGTTACTTTCATTTCTTGGCTATTGTAAATAATGCTGCAAGAAACTTGGGGAGCACACCTCTTTTCAAGTTAGTGTTTTCGTTTTCTTTAGACAGTCATACGGGAGTTATTGCTGCATTGTCTGGTCTCTGTATTTTTTAATATTTTTGAGAAATTGTGTTTTACAATTCCACGAGGGTTCTATTTTCTCCACATTGCCATCATTTTTTGGTGCTAGCCATTCTGACCAGTGTGAAGGGGACACTTCCAATTATAGTGAATACATCGTTGTGATTGCTGAAAGTCACTGCATTGTATGCTACCGGCACTGACAGCCTGGTCAACGACTGATTTCCAAAACCGGCTCCTATTTCTCAAAAGGCCATGTGCGTTAACTGAGAAAAAGGACCCAACCCCCTGCGGTCCCTTTCCTTCCTTTGTTCCACGTCTGCTAAAGGCCTCTGCCTGTGGGCATTGGCGAGGGAGCTCAACTCCACGGCCCAGTTCATCTGGCCACCTGCAAAGACTTCAGATCCTGAGCCCACACCCCTGGAGGGACCCGTCTTCTGCCCAAGCTGCTTGTCCAGCCCTAAGAATTCACAGCGGGCCTGGTCTTCTGAACACTTCTCTCACTTAAACGTCCACTTCTCAAAGGGAGAGGCCTTATTTTTGTCCTGCAATGCCAGCTGGAATGGGAGAGGCCTTATTTTTGTCCTGCAATGCCAGCTGGACTATGCTAAGTGCTCATGAGACATTCACCCATCGTGCTCCCTTTGGGCACGCAGAAAAGCAGGTCTGCGTTGTAGGCTTTTGAGTCCATGTGAATCCAGTCATTTAATGACGCAGTAGTCAGCGGTGACATGACAGGTGACCCATCAGTAGCTCCTTAACTGCACAAGCATTCATGTTTGAAGCACACCCACGTCTTAGGAGTGCACGCGGGCTCTCAAAGCAACACTAGAAAACTCAATGGAGATAGAACGCTGACTGCACTGCACCCCAACATGAGCTTCCCATCAACGCCAGTGTGCTCTACAGAGAACGACACCTAAGCATTTACTTCCTAGTAAGTAAGTAAAGGAGCCTCAGACTTTCCTCACCTCTGCTCGGCCTCAGAAGAGCAATTCTGGGTTACTTGTATATACTTAACTAGAAACAGATCTGGCTTTTTCCTGTGTGAATTTTACTGGTGTTTTGTTTCAGAACCTAAATGTAAAGTAGGGTTTCAACTCTGGCTGGTGTGGCTCAGTTGGTTGAGTGTCGTCTTTTGCTTCAAAAGGTCGCCAGTTTGATGCCAGGTCAGAGCACATGCCCAGATTGTGGGTTCAATACCCGGTCAGGTGGGTATAGGAGGCAAATGATCAATGTTTCTCACATTCGGATAACGCTCTTGTTCCCTCTCCTTTCCTCTCTCTAAAATCAATAAACAGCCCAGCTAGTGTACCTCAATGGTTCAGGGTTGACCCCACGAGTCAGATCATGGTCAGCTTCCTGGTCAGGGCACATGCCTGGGTTGCAGGTTGATACCCAGTAGGAGGCATGCAGGAGAGAGCTGATCAATAATTAGCTCCCTTTGATGTTTCTAGTCCTCTCTCCCTTCCTCTCTGAAATCAATAAAAACATAAAAAAGAAAAAATATGTTTTCATTTCTACCCAAAGTGATTGATGTAGATTAATCTTCACTTCAAGGGCTGATGATGTGCAGGTCTGTAAAGGAAGAGAGATTTAAAGTGGAGTTTCCACGACAAAAAAGGTACAAGAATACTGTATCACTACAAATTTTATTCAGAAACCCATCTTTGTTTTTTTAAATTGTTTTTTAAAAAAATTCCCATTATGAACTGGTTTGGTCAATCAACTACAACACTTTCTAGCAGACATCCGGTAAAAATGGCCTGGCTCAGAATCGCCCAGATCTCTCACGATCTCTTGACCGCCTCCTGTCACGCTCCCGTCCCCCACCGCCTCCGCCGCCACCGCCGCCACCGCCACGACCACGGTCTCTAGACCGAGAGCGACGCTCCCGGGACCGGGACCTCGATCGATGCCTGAAACAAAGGAAAAGAAACAAAACCTTGGCATCAAAATGAAAACATGCAACAAAAAACCACAGCGACCAACACTTTCAAGTACTGTGTCCCACAGAATCCAAGACATTAGTAAAAAAAGAAAAATGCTGCTAATTTAACTGCAAGCTGCAACTGTAATACGAGCTCTAATTTCAGACATAAACGTGTCTGGGGGAAAAGGGCATCTCAGAATTGAGGTACGGTGGCCATCATGCTGATTTCTGGATGGGGAGGGCAGGGTTCCTTCTCTTCTACATTTATTTTTGTTGCTAATAGGATAGAATCACAACGTCAGCATTTCCTATCGTATTCCCTCTGGGGTCAGAACTCAATTTTCATAAGGAAAGTGACTCATTATACCCTGATGTCAGGGTTCTGTTTTATGACATGACTGCTTGCATTTAAGTACCAGGATGACTGCTGGATTCTGCCAGTGGTCCACAGGGGAATGTCAAGAAACCTACCAAATCCACAAAAACCAAGGCATCCCAGTGGAGATATGCAGTATGGGAAGGAAGTTATGGAATCCAGCGAGAGAATGAACACTGCACACAGGAACTAATCTTCATCCATCCCACTAGCCATCTCCTAGGTTAGTTGCTAGAGGTTTGATCTCTACTTAAGCAGTAAAATATGCGCACAGAATATTCTTCGAAGAGTACATTCTTATAAATTATATAAGTTTTTGTAATTTAAAGTATGTACTACATGCTCAGCTAGTGTGGCTCAGTGGTTGAGCATCGACCTATGAACCAGGAGGTCACGATTCGATTCCCAGTCAGGGCACATGCCTGGATTTTGGGCTCGATCCCCAGTGTGGGGCATGCAGGAGGCAGCTATTCAATAATTCTCTCCCATCATTGATGTTTCTCTTTCCCTCTCTCCCTTCTTCTTTGAAATCAATTAAAAAATATTTTTAAAAAAGCATACCACATTCTAAGCAGTGTGATTTATTTATCCATCCACCCATCCATCCATCCTCACTTAAGAATATTTTTTTCATTGATTTTTAGAGTAGAAGGGAGATGGAGACAGAGCGAAGCACCAATGTGAGAAACATCGGTTTGTTGCCTCCTGTACGCCCGACCAGGGCTGGGAACCTGCAATTAAGGTACTTGCCCTTGACCGGAATCGAACCTGGGACCCTTTGGACTATAAGCCAATACTCTACCCACTGAGTCAAATCGGCTAGGGCCTAAGCAGTGCCTTTTAAACAGAGATGATATTCAGGCCAAGCTTTACTTATATACATACACACACACACACACACACACACACACACTCTCTCTCTCTCTCTCTCTCTTTCAAAGGAAGCGACATATTGGACACACTGAAACACTCACTTTTTGCGCCGGCGCCCATACAGTTCCCGCCGCAGCTCTCTGGAAATGGGCTTCAGATGCATGAAGTTGCAGAAGCCGCCTCGTGTACACTCTCTGAGGGGGAGAACCAGACGAACATCACCCGCGTATCCACGCCCTTCCTCTGCTTCCCAGCGGGCAGGCTGCCCACACCTACCCCATTTCATATTGGCGGCAACAGGCTTCCCGGAAGTCGGTCACGGGGGAAAGCTCGGCGTGGATGGGCTGCCCGTTGAACCAGCGGTTGTTCAAATCAATCACAGCTTTCTCCGCATCTTCTTCACGGCGAAACTGAAAAGACACAACAACAACGCTTGCCGCCACTTCAATAACACTTTTTCAATCACTGAGCCAAATACATGCTGTGCGCTCATGCAGATAAATTAAGGTGGAATAATATAGTGCAATTAAAAGCAGACAACCCTCTATTTTCAATTAGATTATTTAACCTTGCGATGGTCCAAATCATGCCAAATATGTTATCTTGGTTTTCCAATTCAATTGGTTAAAAGAGCAAATGTAATGATTTGTGTAGGCAATAAACTTCATAAAAAAAAACAAAAACAAAACAAATAAAAAAAACCCTGGTCTACATAGCTCAATGGTTGAGCATTGATCCATGAACCAAGAGGTTACCAGTTCTGTTCGATTCCTGGTCAGGGCACATGCCCAAGTTGCGGGTTCAATCCCTAGTGGGGGGCATAGCGTGCAGGGGGCAGCCAATTGGTATTTCTCTCTGTCCCTCTCTAAAATCAATTAAAAAAAACAACAAAAAAAAAACCAAGGGCAACTTTTCCTCAGTTCAAACAGTCTCTAACCAACAGCTGTGAAGGTGCCCGACCTGAAAAGATGATGCAGCCTGGCAGTCTGCCCTTCTTCCTATACCCACAGGCCGGCTCCAGCACGGGCATGCAAGGAGCATTTGGCCAAGGTTAAAAGCTAAAAAGTAAGGTGAGCATTCCTTATTTTTCACCCTAAGCAGCCAGGAGACAAAACTCCCACTTGTCACCTTCCACATACCTTCACATACACGTTTCCGACGAGGTGATCGCCAAGATTATCACAGACATTCATCTCCTCCACCTCGCCGTACTTCTCCTCCATTTCTGTGAAAACCTCCTGGAAGAGAAACGGTGACTTAAGGATCATAATGTTAAAGATAAAAGACTAAGCGAGCCCAATGAATCTTTTAGTGTTTTTATTAATAGAGACAGATTTTAATCCCCCCAAACAGATAAAGGCGAATAGGTCTATGAGTTTCAAATAGTCAATCTCACCTCAAAAAACTCATCATAGTGTTCCTGCATCTCGACATCGCTCACAGCACCTGTAAATAACAGAAATCTTGCTGGTTAGCCCAGGGGCTGTGACCGAGAGAATGTTTGTGCTTAAATCAACCTGCTACAGTGACACACATTAGATTATCTAGAGAGAGAACCCGACAGAAGTGCGTTCTACTGGAGCACTGACGAGACTGCATCACACGGCCAAGTGTTAAATCTTAAAGTGTGGGGAGACTTTTAAATGCCCCATGACAGTCTCCATTCTGGCTATTAAAACCACACAAGTTTTAATCGGCATCAAAGGGTCACATTTTCAGAAAGTGTAAGTAAAAAATTGACGCTTTTAAAAAAAGAGGCCAATTAATGCCCCCTCCCCCAATTAGGTTACAATGAAAGCTGAATCAGGGTAAGTGATTAAAAGCTTATGCTCCTGACTCATTTCTTTCACAGGTTATCAGCCACCAAAGAATGCTATGAAATTATTTCTGATGCGATTAAAACCCAATGACCATAAATATTTAGTAGGACAGTTACCAAGTTCAATTAGAGTATTTTGAATGCCCCTTGAGTAAATGGAAAATTACAATACTCTGTTGAAGAAAGCATTCTTATTTTCTATTTTCCTCATTTACTTTTTCATAATCTACGTGGACTAAGTGAAATCATGCACATTCTGTGGGTGGATTTTACAAATTTCCATCCTATCTTCATTATCACCTCTTTTATCAAATTTTAAAGTTCTCCTAACCTAAATCTGAGAAGTCACAAAGCTGGTGTGTCAATAAACTGATACAGTGGTACCTCGAGATACGAGTTTAATTCGTTCCGTAACCTTGAGGCGTGGGAAACTATGAGACATTCGAGTCGAGGTAAACTGATGGGTCGTGTGCCGATCCGTGCGATTGCTCCTATCTCAAATGTTGCTCGTATTTCAAAGCAAAAATCGCTCGCTCGATGGCTCGTATCTCAAAAATCTCGTATGTTAGGGCAATCGTATCTCGAGGTACCACTGTATTCCGAACAGCTGGACCAGGGAGCTGTTAGGCTGGACCTGGCTCCAAGGCTACTTCACTGCAGGCTCCCGGGCCCGTGGCCTCCCCTGGCGACACCCCCTGAGGGACCTGGGCTGTGGTGCACCCCTGGCGACACCCCCTGAGGGACCTGGCTGTAGTACAGGGCTCTCTATCCAGATGCTTACTGTCTTTTAGCCGTTTCCTACATGACGGGAAAACCTTTTTATCTTTAACGGTAAGAACTTTAATCTTTTGATTCTGAAAGTGCTTTAAGTTTGCTTTCTAACCCTAGCCTCCCTGCCTTTTAGTTTTCTTGAGTTTTTGGAATCCAGCTCACTTTAGAACCCAAACTTACTGAGCACAGGCAACAACTACTACTCTTGATGGTCCATCCCAAGCGGAAGGCCATCAGAATATACCTCCCCCTGAGGAGACCAAGCTCCAAACAGAGGAGCCGGGCAGACAAGCCCATTCCAAAGGGCAGCAGTGGTTAAACTCACTTCCTGCCCCACATCAAGACAAGTGAGAACAGAGGAAAAGGCTCTTCCCCCTCAGTTTGAGGAGCACTGACAATCGAGTCTGGTGGCGGCTCTAACACCAGCTGTATCATGACAGTCCTACTCTGTTCTTTAAACATGGAGTATTATATTTCCATAACTTCTGGAAAACTATTAGAAAATGCTTGAAAGTGGGCATATTTTATCTTTTATACTCTGCTTCAAATTTCTGAGTCAATAAAAATGACTTGAAAAGCAGAGATGAGTGATTAAAAACTAATAAACTAAAACATAATTTACATGACTCAACCTGAAAAATGCCGAATTTCCATACAGAAACATTCTTAAACTGGGATTCATTATTAAGTGTAACCACAGCATAGAAAACTACTTTTCTAGAGATAAAAGGATATGGTCAAAAGAGCCATTAGTTTTAGGAAACTGATGAACCCAGCTGGTTGAAATTTACTGAAAGGGTCTGATGCCAAATATTTCAGGCTTATCAACTTAGATTGTTTTATTAATGCAGAATCAGAATCTCATTCAATTTATACAATCTGGATCTCAGAACTGGAATATCTGCTATAGCTGAACTTTTATTTTGTAGCATATGCAGAGTAAGAGCCCTGTGCATCACATAGAAAGACACCAAGAAAACTAACACAACATTCTTTTGCCAATAAAGAACCCACAGTCCCCAAGTAAACAGGTAGGGCAAAGAACTGTGTTACTCCATTATCTACTTTCCACTCATTTAACTTTAAGTTAAATCCAAATATAAACATTTCCCTCCATCTAATTGATCTTCAGGAAGAGAACAAAACAAAAACCAGGTATTTTAAACCAGTGGCTGCTAATCAATCCTGCCACCCAAAGATATGGGAAGACTTCTCTACTGTCAGGTCAGTATCAGCAACTCAAAACATTTAGTGTCTGAGAAGAAAAACTTGACAAGCAAGCCCCACACTGCAGACATGGGCGCTCCTGTGTATGCAGGTGTGTAACTGGGAGATCTCCAGTGTGGGGCAAGGAAGCGTGGATGGTAGCTGCTGGGATCATCCCACCCCGTGCAGGCCACCCATTAACTGATGGCTCTGGAGTTAGGACTGTGCTACCAGGTTGCCTTTGATAGCATCTTCTATTAATGTGGACAGCTTTCAAACCAACTGGCTTGGACTCCTTGATTTTAACAAGAGTCCAGGATGTTCATTTCAGTTTACCCACAGGTGACTATACTGATCTACAGCTACCAGGTTCTAAAATCTGTTTTACGTTTTTTGAATTTTCCAATGATTCTATTATGTATCCTGTTCTCGACAATGTTCAAAACTTTTTCCTAACAAAACGAGAAATCAGTAATGTCTACTGAGTGCCCAGTTTAGATCTATTTCCCCACCACGTATCCTGTATTTTCCAAATGCATGAACTATCTCCTGAAGTTGGAGATAAGAATGAGTGAGCACAGGGCTGATGCTAAGGAAACTCAGGAGTCACCTCAACTTGGGGCCCTTACCTGGGAAACATTCCCAGAACAATGCTCTCAGTCAGAGCCTGAGCTCCAAAATGGAGTGGAAGAGAAAATAGTAAGCAACAAAAATCTGAAAAGTAATTTCAGAATCATTTTTTTTTTTAGGTGAGAGAAACTTTCAAATACTGTTGCTCTCAGAGGGATGAACACAACTCCACACTTAACTGCACGGAAATGCTCCCCTGGGACGACAGTCAAGGTAAAGGAGAGAGAGGCAGCTCCAAGCTATTGCAAAGGGTGCCCTGCACAGTCATCTTTTGCTTTTTAAGTTAGTGGGCAGGAGTTCAAATCTGACAGAGGTTTCCACGGGGTCGGGGTCAGTGGGACAAAAGCTCTGGACTCTTCTAGAGGAAGCGGTCCTTGACACTACGAGCGGCAGACCAGGTGGAGTGGACGCTGAGCTCAGACACGCAAGCCCAGGGAACCAGGGAAGGAACTTGTATGAACTTACAGCGCAAACCGTCAGCAGACTGGGAAGAGTTTTGAGGGTTACGGTAAATGTTCAAGAGGGCAATGGTCTGAAATACAAAACGCAACAACTTTATATTATGGAAAATTAAATGTAAACACTTAACCGGCTTCCTGTGGCGATCGCTTCAGTCAAGACCGAGTGCTGAAAAAAAGCAAGTTATTTCTTTCGATGGAGAGATGGTTTCGTAGCTGATGGCGGTCTCGGAGCACCCTAGCAGAGATCTCATGATATGCCAATATTGTATTTCTGACCACAGAGCTTAAACATTCTCCATTTCCAAGTTCCAAGCCAGGTAAGAGTGCAAATAACTCGGCAGGCTACTACCAAAACATTCTGAGGAAAACCTTTAATGGGCAACCGAGAAAGAAAAAGTGCCCATGTGAACCGATTACTGCATTAGAGAAATACAATAATTACATATCATGAAATCTCCATTTCCTAGAAGAAAAATCATAGTTGAAATAAAACCCACACTTACTGGGCAACTTACCTTATTGATTCCTAAATATTCCTAAAATTATTCGTTTTACAGAAAGAACTTAATAAATGCCAGGGTTCAGTCATTGTAAAGACCAACGATGGCTGATAATGTTACAATGTCACACGGACAGATCCCTTCTTGTTAACAAATGTCAATCAAAGGAAGAGACCTGGTCAGTGACCTTCCCTCGGGCAGCCTCCTGAACGCAGCCAAGTATCAAGTTCTTGCTGTATACGCCAAGGACTGCCACCGCCTTGTCCTGTTTGCAACAGCTCTATGTCAGCAGCTCAGAAGCCAACACTATGTGTCTCAATTAAGAGTGGGCTCTTTAACACCATTGTTTGAAAAAAATTTCTCCAACTGTGGGACTTACAGTGTGAGCCGTCAGCCGTCTGTGCACTGTTTTGGGGATTACGATAGATGTTTTGAATCAAGATGGTCTGCGGGGAAAAAAAAATAAAAAGGGGAATTCTACTGGCTGCTGTGCATATATTAGACAATTGCAAAGAGACAACTTGTTTGCAAATGGCTCAACACTTGTTTCCCGCAAGTCACACAATTGTCTTCTGTAGAGTACACCCAAACCATCATATTATGAAAACAGAGTTTGAGCAGTGACTTAGGTCAAGTCAGCCAGCAACCAAGAAGAAGTTATAATTGTTATTTTGAGTAGTCCCACATTCTAAAAATGTTTTAAGGCAAGATAAATAACAGAACATTAGCATTTTCCTACACTTCAAGTTAGCAGACACTCAGATGTTGAAAAATTTACATTATAATCATATTCCCCATACAGAATTCTTTTAAAAAACCAAGTGCATAACCCAACTGTATGCAGTCCATCCCGCTTTCTGGTCTCGTAGGAAACAGGCACACCAAATGGTTTCCCAACTGTCACGGACAGCTATCAGATTTACATTTTCTTGGTGGGATCTCTGTTTACATAATACAATAGCTTAAGACATTCGCTCTTTTCCGATCCTTCTTAAGGGAATAAAATCCTTTTAAGCCCTTCTGCTTTAAACTGGATCAGGCAGACTTGAAACCTTACATTGTACCGTTCTTCTTAAAATCAAGTTGTCTGAAAAAACAAACCATGTTTAAGTTAGTAGACTAATATATTACATGAATCTTAATGTCCACATCACTGTAAGAAGCGTAAAAAAGAAACCCACACCGAAATATGCTAGACATTTACAAGCTGAACCAATAAAACACATGATTTAGAAAAATAAATGTTCATTTTCAACATATGTCTAAAGCAGTTTTGTAAGTGGTTTTACAGAATGAGCCAGTTCCGTTTCTAGCTATGTTTAAAGGGGAGGGACTGTGTAAACACTCCCCAAAGGTCTGCTGCTGGGAAACCCACTTGCAAGATCTCCCAACAGCAGGCAACACACCTGTAACATGTAGACCCTCCACTCAGGGCCTGGCATCTTCCCCAAACCATCTTGGGCCTCGAATGTTTCAAAAGCCAAGTCATTATTTTCAGCTGGAATTACCAGAGTATGACAGCACGGGAAAGCTACACTGAGCCCAATTATTCAACAGGGAAATTAATATTAAGTTTCACTGAAGTAACCTGGCAGTGGTTGTTCAATAAGAATTGTCATTTAAAAGGGGCATTAAAGTTCCACTAAGATTAGGGGTGGTTAAGATTGCCTCAAATCAACCAAGCAAATCTAAATAAGACGCTCAAGTTAACAAATACAGCTGATCCCCCCAACTTTAATGGAACCATAGCCTTGTTTTGATCCAAAGCGCTCAAATTAACGTGCATTAACATACCGAGGGAATGAACTGTGAGGAAGCGCGGGACTTGGCTGGAAAGTTTGTAAGGAAGAATCTCCAAAAAGTCATGGGTCTCCAGGGACAGATGGCCAAAGGCGGCAATCCCTGCCTTGACTTTCCCAAACAAGTCCTATGCTCCCCACAATCAATGATTCACAAAGTAAGCCAGTGTCTCTGGGTAGCTTAAAGAAAACTGTAACAGGGGACGATTTCTTTCTCAATCCAACACTTGGTACATCTATAAGTAGAACCTCCAAAATAAAAGCTCAGGGGAGACTTAAAGTGCTTGGCTTTGCCCAATCTATGGCTGCGGGCTTAGTGGCAAAATTCAATTATAAATTAAAGCATTTAAAAAACTTAGAACAGAAAATTTAAAGCAAATTCTCCAATATTCTGAAACTTGAGACATGTTCAAAGCTATTAAGATAGATTGTTATTATATTAACCACTTGGTAATCAGGAATGATGGGGGAAGGGAAGTCATCAGACCACCCCCTCTAAAAGCAAGTTAAATTGTGGGGTGTTTGATGGGCTTAAATTAGAAAATACTAATGTCTCTTTCTTATACCAATTAGCTGCTTTTTCTAAACACTTAAACTTGTGAACAAAAAGATGTGAGCTCAAAGCAGAGTCTAGCAGTTTCCAGAGATAGATACAATGATTACCCAATAGTAATAAAAGCTTAAAATAGAAGCTGCATGTTCAGACCTCATGAGCGGTCAGAAGATTAAAAAATTTTCAAATTCCAAACATTCTGGTAAACATGGGCTTAAGTTTCTGTTAGTATTAGACGTGCATTCTCCCTTTAATACATCAGTGATCACTTTCCTATTTCAGTTACCCAAAAATATCAAAAATCTTAATTTTTAAAACTAAGCCAAATCATAGCAGACTGAAGCCCAAGATAACATGCATCTCTCAATTAACTGAGTAACACTGGCCACAATTAATTGAACTGTGGCCCATCTTCCAGTGTTGTTTCACTTTTAATGTTTCTAGGTTATGATGCGACTTGCTGTTGCCTTGACTGAGGGTCTAAGAAAGGGAACACACCAGGCCCAGAGAACCCGGGTGCATGGCAGTCACCCCAGCCTCTCCTGTAAGGTGCCACCTAGGGAAAGCAGAGAACAGAAAGCCCGCCTTGCATCTCCCATGCCCAGGAGAAGCTCAGTTAGTGTTGGCAAGCCTGCAGGGAGGGTAGAAGGGCAAGGGCCTGTCCTAGCCAACACGCACACACTGAAACCCTTTTCACAGGTTTCTCTAGTGATAAAAACGGGGGATGATGCTCTCTGACCTTCCACTGACTCACCTGCCTCATCCTCACTGAAACAAAGGAACATGCTCACTTACGAACATAAATAGAAAATAAAACTAGAGAAATACATGGAAATTATTAACTGGCTCTGTAAAGTACACATTTTGATAATTTACATGACAACAGAAAAAAAGAAAAAGAAAAAAATAAACAAACCTGGCTAAAGGTTGGTTTATTGTGCAACCGAGAGCATCTGTCTCCATGACGACATGCTCCAATTTTGAAATAAAATGAACAGTTGACTCTGTAATGAAAAATAAGAGCAGATTATTTTGCTGGGAAGACATCAAACAGATGGAACTACGTCATCAACATGAGACATGCTATCAAATGATTTCCTCCAAAACATAGGCACATTATTTTTTATTGGTAGCAGGTACCCCTCCCCCTTCCGGGCAATATTTTAGGACTAGTTCCAATCTGCTCCTCTTTAAACTCCTTCAGTGAAGAACACTCAAACCCAACTCCTCCTCATTCAAAACCCTTCCACTTTCAACCCGTTTTCATGTAAATGAAAGATTAGTCTAAAACTAAATTTAAATGATGTTCTTTAGTTTTCCACACTGAAATGACTTCTCTAGAGGACACCGACACAGTGTAGGGAGGTGAAGGCCCAGATCCCAACTCTGCTACTAGCTGCCTAGGCTTGGGCAAATCACCCCACCTTTCAGCGTCTCATCTGAAAAATGAGGAAAATGCCAACCTGGCACTGTTCCCAGCATCAGCTGTACTGTAGGTGTGTGCCATACACAGCGCTCATTAAATGCAATCATTATCTAAAAAAACCAGCCAAGACGCTGGTGTGGCTCAGTGGTTGAGCATAAACTTATCTATGAACCAGAAGATCACGGTTGGATTCTCAGCAGGGGGAATGTAGGAGGCAGCTGACCAATGATGTTTCTATCTTTCTCTCCCTTTCTGAAATCAATAAAAACATATTAAAAAAGTAAAATAAAAATAAAACCCATGATACCAGACCAACAGGAAATTTCCAAAAATAGATCTGAAGTAAATACTTCTTCTGGTTTCCATATACTGAAAACAAGCTATTGGGGAACTCAACCCGCACCTCTGTCCCTATGGCAAAGCTGTCCCTTAATACCAACCAAATACTGGATGACCCGGATCAAATTAAAACTAGCAACCCAGCCAGCACGATAGCAATTCGAGGTGGCGTAGCAGATCTGTGATGAACTATGAAATCTTACTAGATGAGCCCCATTCAAATTTAGACTTGCTCGGCTGGTGTGGTTCAGTGGTTGAGCATCCACCCATGAACCCAGAGATCACTGGTTCCAGTGCCAGTCACAGCACAGGCCTGGGTTTCTGGCTCAATCCCCAGTAGAGGGTGTGCAGGAGGCAGCTAATCAATGATTCTCTCTCATCGATGTTTCTATCTCCCCCTCCCTTCTTCTCTAAAATTAATAAAAGCATTATTTTTAAACAGCCAATCAAGAGTTAAGATTAAAGGACCTCAATGAAATCTGATTAACCAGCGATTTACTATTAGGTAGCAATCAAGTGGGTCAAGTGGGAACTAACCAGGGGAGGAAAATGATTACATTACTACACGTATCTGCCAACCTATGTCTTACTTTAGATTTCCTAACTTGAATATATAACATTTTATCTTCAGAAAGTCACCTGAAAATGAAGAGCTTATTTTTAAACAAATCTCAGAATGGGCAAAACCCCTGCCTGAACAATGACTACCCAACCATTCCATGTAATTAATCCTTATCCCTTAACTTCCAGAGATGGCTTTCATTTGATGATACCCACTTAACACAAAACCTCCCCAAGTCTCTCTGAAATGAGAATATGGCTAACCTAAGTCATCAAATTTCTAAAGCCATACATAGCTTTTATAAAACAGTTCGGAGAAGTGGTTATTGGAATAAACCCCTAAAGTAATTTTTTTCTCCTTTTTTAAAAAATATATTTTATTGATTTTTTTTTTACAGAGAGGACGGGAGAGGGTTAGAGAGCTAGAAACATCCATCAGCTGCCTCCTGCACCCCCGGTCCCCCAAGTAAGCTTTGAAGAAGAGTAACAGTGAGGACACCAAATGACAGGGGGGAAAAAATTGCATGACACGGAAGCCACGAACCACACTGACAGAAGCTCAAGAAGAATGACACTAACGATGTTATGTTCTTAGCATGCACCCAGAGCAGCCTCTTTTCCCAGAAGAGCTGGCCCATTCCATCAACATCATATTTAAAGGCAAGCCCCCCCACCTTGCTCTTCCTGAGCCCAAAGCACTCAGGGTGCACACCCCTCCTCCCATTGCATTGAAGACACTTCCACGCACCTTACCTTCCCCCCACCCTTCCCACGCACGCACCCCTCCCTCCTGGGGAACAAGATCTCAATTCTTAGCCATCTCTGCGTCTCCACGAGATGGCCTGCCTGGGGGTGGACGGACACCCAAAGCGACCATGACTGTCATCTGTGTCTTGCAAATTTGGGTAGGGAAAAAAAAAAATATATGTGTGTGTGTGTGTGTATATATGTATATATGTGTATATATATATATATGCACCCCCCTCTTACAAACACAGGAAATCCTATCCTGTGCAAAAGACACTCATTTTGCAAGCTGTATCC
>JAAGEH010001479.1:0-12000 GCA_011751065.1 Lasiurus cinereus | reverse complement strand
GACAGAAACGATCTGTTTATCCTGGCAGAGAGCGGCCCGCCAGCCCCGGCCGGCCTCTCCCCGGGCTGTGCCCTCCATCCACGCCCGGCCTCCTGGCCCAGGGGGAGACAGGAGAGGCACCGGCCTGCCGGCCGGCCGGGGTGTTGGTGGCTGGGAGCACCCGGGGGGCCTCTCCATCTGGCTGGAGGGCCCTGAAGGGGAGGAGGGGGAGAAGCCACCCCCTGGATGCTGCCCTCCAAGGGAGCCCCCCGTGTCTGCCCTCTGCCCCACAGGCACACCCCGTCTTGGGGACGGGCTAGGATCCCTCGCTCCCCGGGCGTGTGTTTCATGGCTCAGCCAAGCCCGGAGCCCATCGGAGGGAGGTGCCTCCCTGGCCCTGGGGGGTGGCACCCAGATGGCCGGTCTATGGACGGGTCGGTGTGGGGCCTGGAGGTGCCAGTCCAGATGGGGCGAGAGCAAGGCGGGTCCCCTCCTTGGGCCGGGGGCTCCGGCAGGTGTTGGACAACCCAAGGGGACGGACAGGTGGGGTGGATGGGGGCGGGGGGGGGGACCAGGGGTCCCGTCCTGGAGGCAGGACAAGGCCCTTTCCCATGTAGCCCTGGGCCAAGCCTTGGTCCCCAGGTCACCGGCAAGATCCCATCATCCTCCCCTGGATCTTTCTTTCTCTTTCTTTCTTTTTCTTTTTTTTAAATTGTGTTACATGTGTACATATCTCCCCACTGCCCTCCCTCCCAGGCGTACCCCAACCCCCCCGTGTCTATGTTCATTGGTGATGCTCATAGGCATGCATACAAGTCCTTTGATTGATCTCTTATCTACCCCACCTCTCCTTCATCTTCCTGCTATAATATCACCGCCTGTTGGATGCTTCACTGCCTCTGTATCTATCCTTTTGTTCATCAGTTTACAATGTTCTTTATTATCGCTTTTTAAAAAAAAATATATTTTATTGATTTTTTACAGAGAGGAAGGGAGAGGGAGAGAGAGCTAGAAACATCGATGAGAGAGAGACATCGATCAGCCGCCTCCTGCATGCCTCCTACGGGAGATGTGCCCGCCACCAAGGTCCATGCCCCCGACCGGAATGGAACCTGGGACCTTTCAGTCCGCAGGCCGACGCTCCATCCATTGAGCCACACCGGTTCCGGCCATTCCCCCGGATCTTTCCCACAGGCCGCCTCTTCACGCCCGCCTCTGCCTTTCCGCCCATCCTACTCCTTCCCTGCGTCCCCGTGCTGGCCCCGGTGTGTGTGTCCGGAGCCAGAGCCGAAGGGGACGCCCTGGAGCTGGCAGGGTGCCGAAGGCTGGAAGGGCGTCCAGGAGAGGGAACAGCCTGCCGGTGCCTGAGCAGATTCTCGGCGGTGCCCCGGACGCAGAGGGGCCGGCAGCTGAACAGCCGGGGCCCCACGTGCTTGGCCAAGAGGCTGACTGGACCTTGAGGGAGCCCCAGCATCTGGGCTCTCAGGGGAGGGTCCGTGCAGGGATGTGACTCGTGACTGAGCGGCGACCCCTGAACCAGGAGGTCCCGGTTTGGTTCCCAGTCAGGGCACAGGCCCGGCTTGTGGGCTCGATCCCCCGTGGGGCGTGCAGGAGGCGGCCCATCAATGACTCTCTCTCATCATGGATGCTTCTACCTCTCTCTCCTTCTTCCTCTCTGACATCAATAAAAACACATTTATTATTTTTTTATATAATTTTTCAATATTTTATTGATTTTTAAAAATATATTTTATTGATTTTTTTACAGAGAGGGAGAGGGACAGAGAGTTAGAAACATCAATGAGAGAGAGACATTGATCAGCCGCCTCCTGCAAGCCCCCCACAGGGGATGTGCCCACCACCCAGGTACATGCCCTTGACCGGAATCGAACCTGGAACCTTTCGGTCCCCAGGCTGATGCTCTATCCACTGAGCCACACCGGTTTTGGCTTATTGATTTTTTTTACAGAGAGGAAGGGAGAGGAACAGAGAGCTAAAAACATCAATGAGAGAGAGACATCAATCAGCCGCCTCTTGCAAACCCTCTCCAGGGGATGTGCCCGCCACCAAGGTACATGCCCTTGACCGGAATCGAACCTGGGACCCTTCAGTCCTCAGGCTGACGCTCTCTCCACTGAGCCACACCGGTTTGGGCGACATATTTTTTTAAAGGGGGAGGGGAGCGGCTCCTGTGGGAGCGGGTCTGTGTGGGGGACCCGCTGTGGCCAGGAGTGGGGCGCACCGGTGTCAAGAGCCCAGGGTGGCGGGGAGCCACAGGGAAGGGCTCCCCGTGGCCCATCGTCCCCCCACGCCTGCTCTGGTGTGGGGGGGAGGGGCTTCTCACCCCTCTCCCAACCCGGGAGTGGGCAGGCTGGCTCTCCAGGGGCGGGGAGGGTGCAGGGCAGTGGGAGCCGGGGGCTCAGGGTCCCTGGAGACAAGCCTGCCCGGCTCACTGCTAAGGGGCAGCCCCCTCGCCTGTCCAGGGCATCACTGTGGGACGATCTGGACCCCACAGCCCCCCTCACTCTCCTCACCCCGTGGCCACCCTGGCCTCCCTCAATCAGGACCAGCTGTGCCTCCGAGCAGGCACGCACGCAGCCACTGGCAGCCATTCCCGCAGAGGCGAGGGGGTTCCCCCCAAGGCTGGGAGTCGGGGGGTGAGGACACGTGGTGCCATCGCCCTCCGCATGCCCAGAGCCCCCGCTTGGCAGCTCTGGGGAGGCCTGGTTCCCCTCCTCACCTGGAGTGTCCCCACCCGGGGCGTCTCTCACCCCCAGGCCTGCACGGGGAGCTTCAGGGGGGGGGGTAACCTGGCCCTGCCCCCCGCCCTGGCACATCCAATGCCTTGGAGCCCAAGGCCCTTCCCACCTCTGAGGAACGCTCCCCGCCTCCCGCCGCCCCTGTGTCCTTCCTCGCTTGTCCGGAAAGGTCTGTGCTGGCTGCTCAGAGGCTCCGTCCCGCCTCCGTCCATCCTGGTGACAGAGAAGAGCGTGGGTCGAGAGCAACGGAGACGGCGAGATGGCACCTTCCTGTGGGGGACCGGGGCGGGAGCTGGGAGGTGGCACCCCCAGAATCTGCTGCTGAGATCGGCCACTCGGGATCCCGGGCCCGGGTCTCAGCATGGCCTCTCGCCGCGCTCGATTCTGCCCATGGATAGAGCTGGCTGGGCCATTCTGACTCTCCGCTTGGACGGCCAAGCCTTCAGCTCTCGGTCAGTCTCCCACCCATGGGCCCAACACCTGGACCACAGCGGAGACTCCGTGAATGGACAGATGGGTGGGGCTGGTGGGTGGGAGAGAGGTAGGCGGACAAATGGGTGCCTATGTGTGTATAACCTGTGTGTACACATGGACACATGTATGAATTAGGGGTGGGTACATTATGTCTGCAACCTGTCTCCACCCATCTCTCCAAAAACATATATACGGAGAGATGGGTGGATAGGTGTGTGTGGTGTGTACATATGCATACACACATGTATGTGTGCATAGACATACACATATGCAATGTGTACGCACACACGTGTACCCATATGGGCAGATGGGTAAATATAGACGAGTAATGTTGTGCAATATACACATGTGTACCATGTACGTATGAGTAGGCGAGTGGGTGATTGTGTGTGGAACATGTGTGTGTGTTTGTACATGTATATGGATTGATATGTAAATGGGGGCAGGTCACCTGCAGTTCCACAAGTGTCTACCCGTGTCCTCACCTGAGCCAGTAGTCCTGGTGGGTGAAGGAGGTGAGAGATAGGACTGGAAGGTACTGCGTGCCGGCTAGGATTCTCCTAAAAACCCCACGTGCGGAGTCAGGTGGCACGTGCCCAGCTGTTCAACAGCACTTGTTGGTTAGATGGGACTTCCACACGCAGGCTGCCCCGTGGCCGTGAGGCCGCCCCACCCAGGGAAAGGCAGGGGCCCAGGGAGGCTTATGAGCATGTTTTGTGGGGTTTTCTTTTAAATGTTCGATGTGTCTGTTCTTTTTTCTTTTTAAAAAAAAAAATACATTTTTTTGATTTTTTACAGAGAGGAAGGGAGAGGGATAGAGAGCTAGAAACATCAATGAGAGAGAGACATGGATTAGCTGCCTCCTGCATACCTCCTATTGGGGATGTGCCTGCCACCAAGGTCCGTGCCCTTGACTGGAATTGAACCTGGGACCCTTCAGTCCACAGGTCGACGCTCTATCCACTGAGCCACACCGGTTTCAGCTTGATGTGTCTGATTCCATACACGATGTCTCACGTCTAAAAGACGGACTGCACGCCGGTCCCTGTTCTGTGCTGCAGAACCTGAGAGTAAAGCCCAGTCCCGAGAGCAGAAAGGAAGGCGGACCACGGACCCAGGTCCCGGTGAAGACAGACGCTCCGTGGTGAACACAGGAACAGGCAAGTGCAGGCCAGGGCGGCCTGGACCAGAGCGGCAGCACCCGCGACCAGGAGGCGGTCGCCCACAGGAAGGTGAGGGTGACTCGGAACGAAGAAACCCACCCATTCCATCCCGTTTACGGCCCCAGCGAAGACAGCCACGCGAGGATATTGGCGGGTGCCAAGCATGCTCCACACAGCTCGGCGTGCACGCCCACGTGTGGAACATGCTTCACGGGCTGGGAATAAGGAGAAAGGTCCTTTACACGCGAGATATTTCCTGCCCACCCACCACCCTCGCCCACAGCCAGCATCCCTGTAGCTGAATGCGATGGACATGTTTGTCTCCATAAGATGGCCCCTCTATTTGCTGCTGCTGACATACCTTTGCCTGCACCCTAAAGCTTCTCTGGGTTCCACTTCCCACATGGAGCTGTGCGTTTCTGACAATCCAGCTGCCTGCAGACACCTATGAAGGCACCAACCAACACTACCCAAGGGCTCTAAAGCAGCAGTTCTCAACCTGTGGGTCACGAACAGCTAGCAGGGTCTCCTAAGACCATCAGAAAACACAGATATTTACATTAAGATTCATAAAAGTAGCAAATTACAGTTATGAAGTAGTGACAAAAATAATTTTATGGTTGGGGGTCACCACAACATAAAGAACTGTATTAAAGTGTTGCGGCCTTAGGAAGGTGGAGAACCACTGCTCTAGAGGATCAGCTAAGGTGGGAGTCTTAGAGGGGCAAGCATCCGGATCCCGATAGCAAACCCTCCACTCTTTCTGGCTATAGGAACCATGAGGATGAGGCTGGGCCATCCAGGTTCCTGGGGAGTGAGATGGGAATCCTGGGAAGAGCCAGAGAAAGGGACATCCCACGTTTCCTTTCTGAATGGTACCCACGTTTCCCGGTGGGGCAACCTGCAAGCAGCCTGCCTGCACTGAGATCTGCAGCCGGAGCCTGATCCAGCGAATCGCCTTGGAGAACGAACACATCCGTCAGGGCTCTTGGGAGAAATGTAACCCATGTGGAGTCTCTACAACATTCACATTCACATTACCCAGGATGCAACCCAAAGCCAAAATGGTGCAGGTGAGGGTCAAAACACGTGTTTTCTTCTCCAGGGATGAGACAACTCTGCATCCTGCTCTGAGGTGGCTCACGGGTTGGGACTTTAAAAGATCTGTGATAACTGTGCCCAGGACAATCAAGGAAAACTCTTTCACAGCGATGAATACAGTATTTCTCTTTTCCATGTCCAGTGCGGCTAGAGAGCGATCTGGTTCCACACCTGGAGGTGAGGATGGCTGGGGATTGAGAAAATGAAAGAAAGACACAGAGACAGAAGGAAAAGGCTGGGGCCGGGTGGGACCATTGTCCTCTGACAGGGACAGAAATAGTGACACCGGCCAATACAGCATGTTTATTTTATACAGCAAAACCCAGAAAGTTTTACTAAACATCAAGACGCAGGAGATCAAGTGCATTCTGGGGTGGGCCCCAATCCTATTCATTTCTGGTGCTTGGCTGGATTTAAATAACAAAACCCACCCCTGGCACCTGGGCTGAAGGTCAAGCTGACAACACTCCTGCCTCTGGCCAAGTGCGTTTCCAGGACGTGGCTTTACAGACAATAATTAAAGAAATGCCCATGTGCCTTCCCAGGCGCTCTCTACACACAATGAATGGATGGATAGGAGATTTCAGCAGACAAATATGAAATATTAACTATACTTAAGAGGATTTTTAGAAATAAAAGCCATAGTTTCTGATAGAGAACATTACTGGATGATATTAGTAGCCTAAGGTGGCTGACAAAGAAAGTGTCTGTGAACCTGAAGACAGGCCCATAGGGTTATCCCACACGAACAAGAGAGAGAGAAAATGTTTTTACAAGAGCAGACTCAAGGTCATAGGGATGGTATTAAAAGGTTTAATATCTTCATAACAGGGGCCCTCAGAAGGGGAGAAAAGAGTATTGGGGCAGAAAAGATGGAAAAAAAATAATGACTACAAAGCCCCCAAATGGAATGAAAATACAAACTTCCCAATTCAAGAAGTTCAGCCAAAGCCACATAGGACCCCCTTGAAGAACACCGTGCCCAGACTCGTCAATGTCGGCGTGGTGAAAAGGAAGATCCTGGAAGGAGAACACAGCACAGGAGACAGCAGGAAGCCATGACTCGAGTCCCCATCGCTGACTTCTCACCAGAACCGTGGAGGCCGTGGAGACCGGCCGATGATGGAACCCGTCTTTCAAGACCTTTCTTCTTGGCCGCTTGGGCCACCTGAGGTGGTGGGTGGTGGGAGGACTGTCCTCCCTTTCCTCCAGTGTTGGTGGGCCTCGCCCTGACCTGGGCCTCTTCTCTCCTCCCCTCCCCCAGGCTCCTCCTCCTCCTGGGCTCCCACAGCTGAGTGATCACGTGCGCCAGAAGACCCCAAACATGGGTCCCTGGGTCCCTGCTCCAGGTTGGGAACACGGACCCACATCTGCTCCGTTCATCCCCTGGCACCCACACAGCTCTTCGCGTTTCAAACATGGTTCCCTCCAGGGCTCCCCTCTGAGCCACTTAGGTGGCCGAGCTAGGAGTCTGGGGGCACCTGTGACCGGCCCATCTTGCTGTTTGCAAGGCGGCCTCCATCTACCCCTCCATTTCCAATGAGTGGGGGCCGTCCCGTGCTCCCTGCTACGCACCTGAGCGGTCATTTAATCGCCCGCAGGGGAGTCTCCCGGTCACAGATGGCCACGCCGGGTGCTGGCACTGAGCTGGGCATCACCAGGAGGCTGGCGAGCTGCCCGCCCCTGCAGCTCGCCGTCTGGAGGCAGAGCCGGAGACTAACGAGGCGTTTCATGAGCCGATGACGTCATGGAGGCTGTGGAGAATCTCAGGCTCACGGCGGTGGCCGCAGTGTCCACCCTGCCCGGGCCAGTGTCTTCCCGGGAGTCCCAGGACCTCCCTCCTCCCTCCCCCCAGCTGCAGGTGCAGCGGGCAGCTTCCCTCTCCCCTGCCCCGACCAGCGGGAGCCTTGGGAAGGTGCTCGAAAGGCCGGTCTTCCTCGTGGGGGCATTGCTGGGCCCTGAATCTGGGAGATGCTGCGGGCGGGAGTGGGAGGAGTGGGGAGTCGTGTCCAGGGTGTGGGGCACAGGCAGGGTGGCCTGGTGGAACAGCCCTGGTGCCAGGCCCATACCGGTGGGGGCAGGTCCCACCACTTCTGTTCTCTCTGCTGGGCCGAGGCCTCCCGCAGCCCTGGGGCCCCCACCCAGATGCACCGTGAGTCGGGGTCCGCGTGCCGGTGTCGGGGATGAGCCTGCAGTTCAGGGGTGAGGGGCTCGATCCCCAGTGTGGGGACATGCAGGAGGGCACCCTCTTCCTCGGCGGGGCTGGGGTTTGCTCTCACAGCCCTCAGAGACCCATCCAGGCGGCCGCAGAGCCCTGAGCACCTCCCGGCTAAGCGACTGCCACGTGTCCAGTTCTCGTGTCCGGGTAAGGAGAATTCCAGCCCTGGCCAGGTTGGCTCCATGGATGGAGCCTCGGCCCGCCGCCTGAAGGGGCCTGGGTTCGATTCCTGGGACACCCTTTGGTGGCCCTCTCTCCCAGGACGCTGCCGCATGGCGTCTGGTGGTGTCCTTCACGTTCATGCACCACGCTGACCACACTTCTGGAACCTCAAACACCGAGGGAAGCGTCGGGTCTTGGCGCTAACGGCTCCGGATGAGCCTCGGCTGTCGGTGAAGTTCAGCACCGTCACGGCCTCCGGAGTGAGGCAGCGAGAGCGGAGGACGCGGAGCCGGGCGTGGGCAGATGCTGGCCCTCGCTCCCCCTTTCTGGGCCTGGCTCTCCGGCACCGGCAGGCCCTGAACCCCGAGCCTGGAGCCGAAACCCCTCGTCGTCGGAGCCACCTCTGTGGTGCTTAACCTTTTTTTTTTTGAAAAAAATTTTTTTAAAATATATATTTTATTGATTTTTCACAGAGAGGAAGGGAGAGGGATAGAAAGTCAGAAACAGCGATGAGAGAGAGACATCGATCAGCCGCCTCCTGCACGCCCCACAGTGGAGATGTGCCCTCCAGCAAGGTCCATGCCCTAGACCAGAATCGAACCCGGGACCCCTCAGTCCGCAGGCCGACGCTCTATCCACTGGGCCACACCGGTCTAGGCGATGCTTCACCTTTTAAGTGACGCTTGCCAGACGCCAAGGGGTGCTTGACCCCCCTGACCCTAGGAGGCGGCCCCGTCCCGATTCAGAGCCCATCTTGGGGGACTCCAGGCCTCCTTCCACTCGGGGCCCAACCCCCCTCCCTGCCTCCACTTCTGAGCCCCCTGGCTGCCAGGGCTGAGCCAGGAGCGCCCGCTGGGCACTACGTCTCAAATGTCCCTGCCACGGGGACCCAGGCCCTCTCTTCACGGGGCTGGAGAGGGCCTGGCAGTGGGCAGGTCTGGCTTTATCTGAAGGAAGGTCAAGGGTTTGGAAAGGAGTAGGACAGGATAAACCCGTACCTTTCGAAGGGCTGTCTGCGTGTGTGCGAAGACGGGGGTTAAAGAGGGTCTAAGTGGCCAACCAGGTGGGTGGGAGGCTGAAGAGAAGGGGCCTGGCCCCGAGGGAAGTGGGAGGGCAGGGCCAAGAGGCTGGGGAAGAATGCGTCCATCCAGCCATCCTGTACCCACCAGTGTCTCCATCCAGCCATCCTTGGTCCTTTATCCATCCATCCATCCATCCATCCATCATCCTTTATCCATCCATCCATCCATCCATCCTTTATCCATCCATCCATCCATCCTTTATCCATCCATCCATCCATCCTTTATCCATCCATCCATCCATCCATCCATCATCCTTTATCAAACCATCCATCCATCCATCCATCCATCCTTTCTCCATCCAATCATCCATCCATCCATCCATCCATCCTTTATCCATCCATCCATCCATCCATCCATCCATCCATCCTTTATCTATCTCCACTGTGGGGCGTGCAGGAGGCGGCTGATGGATGTCTCTCTCTCATCAATGTTTCTGACTTTCTATCCCTCTCCCTTCCTCTCTGTGAAAAACCAATAAAATATATTAAAAAAAAATTTTTTTTCAAAAAAAAAAAAAAGTTAAGCACCACAGAGGCGGCTCCAGACTCGGGGTTCAGGGTCTGCCGGTGCCCCCAGGAAAATGGACTGGCCATGATGGAGTGGAGCAGGAGGAGGTAGGGAGGGCGGCAGCCTCAGGGGGCTCAGAGGGGCTCAGAGGGGTTCAGGGCGGACGTGGCAAGACGGCCTATGACCCCTGTGAAGGGACGTGAGGTAGAAGCTACAGGGCAGGTGGCTGGGCCCAGCCGAGCAGGAGTGGGGCCCTGGCCTCCACCTCTAGCCACGGGCACCCCTCTTGGGGCCAACCTCTCAACGCCCCAGCTGGGGGCCCCTGTGTCCTGGCAGCCGCACGGGTGAGGGCTGGCCGGCCTGTGTCCTGCCCAGAGCAGGGGTGGCGGGCGCGGGCGCAGGAGAGGGGCCTGGAGGGGCAGCCCTGGGCTGGGCCTGGGAGGCGCTCCAGGCCAGGGGGGAAGGTCGGCTCAGTGGCTTTCTGCCTCACTGGGGGCGGGGCGCGCCCCACTTTCCACCCAGGCATCCAGGGATCCTGGCGCTTGTTTTCGTGCCAATAGGTGGGAAGTAGCTGGTGCTGGAAGCCCCAGACCTTCCTGGGCAGAGTGCTCTGGGGATGGGGGGGTTGGGGGGTACACACGGTGCTGGGAGTGGGGCTCGGACCCACGCTGAGGCAGCCCCGCCCAGCAGGAGCAGCCAGGTTGCCATGGCGCCCGTGAACCTGCGTGGGGTTCGGGAGACTTGCTGGCTAATCTGGCGTTAATCCTAGCAACCGGGGGGCCCGTGCGCCGCACCCAGACCCTCCTGTGGGGCCGGGCCAGGGCCGTGGTGGACCCTCTGGGTGCCAGTCCTCGGTGCTGCCTGGGCCCCAGCCTTGGGCCCCCTTCCTGGGCCCCTTCCTCCGAGCTGCCTGGGACCCCTGCGGCTCCCGCCCCTCCGGTTGTCAGGATCAGCGATTAGTAGGTGTAGGGGGCCAGGCACGCAGCAGCCTGGCTCCCTGCGGGCGGAGGGTGGAAACCCCGTGGTGCGGGGGCAGCTCAGGGGCCCGGGCATGCTCACTCGGAAATCCCTGGGCTCTGGGTCTGTCTGGCCCCAAAGGCTTGAGGGAGGACAGAGCCCTGGAGGCCTCGACCAAGGGCCTTGCTGCACGCTTGTCTGTGCATGTGTGTGCACGCACACGCGTGTGTAAATGTGTGCACACGGGAGTGAGTGTGCTGAACGTGGGTACATGTGAGAGGGCATAAGTAACACTGTGTGAGTGCACACACATGTGTGTAAATGTGTGCACACAGGAGAGAGTGTGCTGAATGTGGGCACATGTGAGAGAACATGAGTACACGTGTGTGATTGCACACACATGTGTGTAAATGTGTGCACACGGGAGTGAATTGCTGAACGTGGGTACACGTGAGCGTGCATGAGTACCAGAGTGTGAATGCACGCACACATGTGTACATCTAAGTGCTGTGTGCGCCCAGATGTGGGGGGAGAGCCACACCGGGCACCTGTGGACCCTGATGGGCTGGGCTCCGAGGCCCGGGCGGCGCAGGCCAAGCTTCCCAGCGGGTGGGTCGGGCCCAGGAGCTACGTTAGAAAGCGGCGGGCAAGACACTGCCTCGGTTTCCCCTCTCCCACCCACTCCTCCCGGCCTCCCTCTGCTCTTCCGCCAGCCGGTGGTCAGCAGGGGGAAGCCACAGGTTGCACTGGCCATGGTGGGAGGGGGCAGGGGCCGGGGAGGGACGGCGACCTTAAGATGAGGACGAGGGAGAGAAGAGGGTGGTGGTGGGCCTTCAAGTTAGTGACTCGAAGAAGAGAGACACCGAGGAACCAAATGAGGACCCACCGCCGAGCCCCAGACAATGTGGGGGTGTGGGAGGCCTCGCCTGTCCTCCATCCTGTCCCCCCAGAAAGGCCAGTCTCTTCAGGGGCCTGGGCTGGGAGGCACGGCCCCTTCCCCGCACCCGGAGGCCCTGCAGGCTGTGTGGGGCCTGGTCTTCGCTGCCCTCCTGACCCCACAGGCTCCCCTGCCTCCAGCTCTGAGGCCCCAACGCCCGTCGGTGGGGGAGGCCGCGGGGGTGGGGCGGGCGGAGGGGGGTGCGGGCCAGGCTATTGTTCGGAGAAGAAGGAACTGACTTCAGCTCCGGGAGCGGGCCTCCTGCCCCACCCGGCTTCCTGCCCCCACCCCCCCCACTCCCGGGGGCCAGAGCAGACTTTGTCCACCTTATTTGGGGATGGAGAAGCCACGCGGCGTGTGCGGCCTGAAGTCACAGCGCGGAACCCCGGCGCACGGGGTGGGGCCGCGCTCCACGACTCCCTGTGACGGCCCAGGATCGCCTTACTCTCCATCTCCCGCCCACCCACCTTCCCTGTGCTCACCACCCCTCACCCACCCCTCCCTGCTGTTCCTGTCTACACTCACCCATCATCCCTCGTCCCTCTCCATCCATCCATCCTCATCCTTTCTTCCACCCATTCACCCATCCATCCATCCATCCATCCATCTGTGCATCCGTCCATCCATCCTCATCCTTTCTTCCACCCATATATCCATCCAT
>JAAGEH010000016.1:29403934-29452649 GCA_011751065.1 Lasiurus cinereus | reverse complement strand
TTTTGCATTTTTGAAATTTTATTTCAATAGCATCATTCAGAATGTACCCTGAAACTTGCTTTTTCACTCAAATCATGCTTTGAGATTTGTCCATGTTGGTACACATGCTCCAGTCCATTACTTTTACCGCTTTGATAGGCAGTTACTATGATTACTTTATTCTCCTGTTGAAGGACATTTTAGGTTATTTCAGGTTTTCTGCCATCATAGACAATGCTGAAATGGACTTCTTGTATCCTTCTTTATGGGCATGTAAATGAAGGTTCTCTAGAGTATGTTGCTAAGAATGAATTTCTGGCAAGAAGGCCATGTATGCCTTAGGTTTTACTAGTGGGTGCAACTTCACCATCCAGAACCACAGGAAAGCTGGCTGAATGAAAATTCTACAACTAGGAACTCAGGAAGACTCAGAGGAGCTGTAAAAAGCTGAGATATGGAGACACTCTCGTGGAGAGGACAGGCAGAGGAGGGTGTGGCTGGCTTCCTCTAGTGGGAGGGAGACAGAAAATCCCAACTGCACTGAACCCCAGCTTCAGGCAAGACTCATAGTAGGAGTCTGGACTGTTGTGAAAAGGAAGGAGGCACAGAAACTTAGGGGAGCCACAAAAGACAGAAGTCTGGGGGCTCACAAAAGTGCATGGGAAAGTGCACGTGAAAATGCACACACACAGCGCTGACTGCTGATTTTGCCTGACTTTTTCTAGCGGGAGGAAAACAGAACCTCATAACAGCACTGAAATCCAGGTCCAATTGCACTGAACCCCAGTTTCGTGTGAAACGCTGGGGGCCGAGACTCATACGGGTCCCTACAGCTCACAGAAACTCAGGGGAACTGGAAGGACAGAGTTCTGGAAGCTCGCACACGCACCCTCAAGAAAGGCAGCAGTGTGGAGGCAAGTGCACATGAGCAGACATAGCTGATCCTCACAACCAATTGGCTTGGAGGTCAATTGCCCCAGTGATAACAACAACAATCAAAAATTAACTACAACAAGACTGTACACACAGTTCACAAAGGGGTTTACCTAGAGTGTCCATCTCAGGTAACTGGGGAGGCAAGCTACTGGGCCACCTAGGACAGCTAACATACAAAGCTACTCTACCAACTCAGGGAAGCAGCGAAATATGCAGAGACAAAAGAACAGATCACAAACAAAAGAAACGGAGGAAAACAAACAACTGTATGTAGAGTTCAAAACCATGGTTATAAGGTTTTTTAAGAATTTCCTAGAAAAAAATTGATAAATTTAGCAAGACCCAAGAGGAGATGAAAAAGAACCAACTAGAAATTAAACATACACTGACTGAAATAAAAATTATAATACAAAAACCTAACAGCAGACTAGAGAAAGGTAAGAATCAAGTCAACGTTTTAAATACAAAGAAGCAAAAAAACACTCCACTGGAAAAGCAAAAGGAAAAAAGAGTTAAAAAATGTAAAGATACTGTAAGAAGCCTTTGGTACAACTTCAAGCATATCAATATCAGAATTATGGGGGTGCCAGAAGAAGAGAGAGCAAGATACTGAAAACCTATTTGAAGAAATAAGGAATGAAAACTTCCGACACCTGGTGAGAAAAATAGACTTACAAGTCCAGGAAGCACACAGAATCACAAAGAAAAAGAATCCAAAGAGGACCACACCAAGACACATCATAATTAAAATACCAAGAGCAAAAGACAAAGAGAGAATATTTTAAAAAGCAAGAGAAAAACAGTTAATTACTTACACGGGAGCACTCATTAGACTGTCAGCTGATTTCTCAACAGAAACTATGTAAGCCAGACGGGAGTGGCAAGAAATATTCAACATGATGAATAGCAAGAACCTACAACCAAGATTACTCTACCCAGCAAAGCTATCATTCAGAATTGAAGGGCAGATAAAGAGCTTCTCCTCTTCCAAATTTATACCACATCCAAGACTTCTCATCCATCTAAATACCCTCTTGCCATCTCCCCTGCTCACATCTCAGGAATTCAAACTCTTCCCCATATTAACCTGTTATGGACGTCCTGCAGGTCCCCTAATCTGAAATGAAGGGTCATCCTTGATTTTACCCTATCTTATATCTTCATTACCCAGTCCACCAATACATTTTGTGGTAATTTTTTGTACCTTTCCTGCTCTTGTCCTAGTTCAGGCTACCCTCCCCACCTACTGGGCCACTGCTCTCTCTACTTCTGCTTCTGTCCTGACTTCAACCTGTTCTCCTCCCAGCAACCAGAGGATCCATTCAATTTCAAACCAACCATTTCACCTTACCTTCTTAAGACACTTTAATGACTTCTCATTGTCGTGTAAACATAAAACAGAATGACTCACTGGCTTGTTTTGCCCCATGGACCTCCCAACCTCAATTAGTGCCTCTCACAGCCTCACCTCCCTCAAAAACACCAGCACTGACCTCCTTTCAGTCCTTGACATACACTTCTATGCCTGTGCAGATGCTCTTCCTTCTCTTTGCAAAGCTCTTTTCACAACTCTCTGAGTGTCAGACATTCTCACCTGTCTGACTCAGCTTAAATGTCGCTGAGAAAATCTCCCTGACCATCTAAGACATTGCCATTTTCTCCCTACCCCCACTATTTCAGATTACTGTTTAATTGTAGCATTTATTGGTTTGGGTTATTTTGTCCTGTCTGTTTGCTTTGAGGAGCTCTCTTCTGTCCTGATCTACAAACTCCATGAAAGAAGCAATCATGTCCATCCTGTCCATGGTGGAATCCACAGCACCTAGCCCAATGCCTGCCATCATAGATAATCTATATTTAGAAAATCCCAAGCAATTGGCTGACAAAAGTTCCACCATCTGAGTGGTAGCTATGATGCACACTGACCACTAGGGGGTAGATGCTCAGTGCAGGAGTGAAAACCACAGACATGGAAATATGGAACAGACTGGTGAATCTCAGAGAGAAGGGAGAGGGGGGAGGGCAGGAAGAGTTTAAGCAAAGATTTTATATGTATACTAGAGGCCAGATGCACGGATTCACTGGTGGCTCCCCTTGGCCAGACCTGTGCCCTCTCACAATCCAGGACCCCTCAGGGGATGTTGAGAGTTGGTTTGGGCCCGATCCCTATAGAGTAGGCAGAGGGGCCCCCCCAGTGCATGAATCCATGAACTAGGCCTCAAGTACATGAATAAAACTAGAAAATAGAAAGGAAGTAAACCTCCAGGCACAAGTAGAACTGAGCTGTTTTGGTGTAAAGAGTTGGGGTCTGGACTAACCCCAGAAAGGGGGCAGGTGGTAGAGACTGAGTGCAAGGATGTCACAGCAGGAGAAGCCAGCTGTACAAATTAACTCCATGGGATGGCTGGCTGATGGCACCAAGACAACTGTGACCACTTCATAATTTTACCAGAAGAGGGTTTGTCACTCTTAGATTTGAAAAGTGAAGGAAATGGAGGCCTAGAACAATTCAGTGAATTAATCTATCCAGTAGTGGAAGCTGGAACAGGCCAGAAGCCATTTATACTCTCCTCTAACAGAGTTTAGGTGGCATTACTCTGCCCCAAATGAGGACTCCAAGCTGCATTATTTTACAGCTACCAACTATGTGACTGGATGCACTTTGTTGGAAATCTGTTTTAAGGTAGTGAGCTCCTCATTAGAAAATAGATACAAAGACATTATCTGCACAAGGAAGCTAACAATTTAATTCCTTTGAAGAGAGGCTATGGGGGACCAATGTAGGTAGACTTGTTTGAATCTGAAATCCTAGGTAGACTTGTTTGAATCTGAAATCCTTTCAGCTTTAAGTCATTGGTGCTAGGAGTTTGGTCAGAGACAGGATGGGCTGACAATCTATGGTTTGGGAGATCCAACCTCATCCTAAACACTTCAAAGAGGAAGAAGGAAGGAGGAAGAAAGAAGGGGTGACAAGGTGAGAGTAAGAGAGAAGGAGGATAAGGCATTTCTCAAGACCCTTGTTCAATGGAGCATTACCCTTGTTCACCTAAAGAAGCTGTCTTGCGATTGCATCCCTGAGGCCTCCCCAAAACTGACTTATGGGCCTGACAGAGTCTTTCTCAGCCACTTCCTCCCTGAACATGAGGTTCGGGTATCAGCTCTCAGTGACTCAGCCTTCGGTTCTGTCTTCTTTATTAAGTGGACCAGAGATCCAGGTACGAGTTCCCCTGCTTTTTCCTTTACATGTTCCTGCCCTGAGTCCCACAGCAGTCCTTAAGCTTCTTATATCCTGACCCTGATTTTTCATTGAATGCAGGAAAAATGTGAAGGCAACAGAACCAGTGAACTCTGAAACCAGCACAGAGCAGTGGGTGAGGTCTTCTGCATTTTCTGTCTCACACAAAACTACAAACTTTGGAAAAGTCTTCATATACCCTAACCACTTAGTATTTTCAGGTGATTAACAATCCCTCCGGTCTTTGTAGTGCTCTACAGTTAATTCTCAAATTTGCTAGAAAGGCTTGCTGGGTGAGATGAGGAAGCTCATGGAGGTTGTGTGCCATCCTCAAGGTTGTGTTAGGAGGAGGCAACATGCTGGGTAACAAAGGCCAGTTTTCCACTGCCAGTTGGGGCCCTTTTCCATTCCGCCCCCCATGCTCTGTCCCCTCTCTGCCCAATAACACTGCAAGAGACCATGTCAGAGTACTCCAGATGCTCAAGGCCAATTAGAGTGGGAGGCCTTGTTCAAAGTAAAACAGATGTTCAAGGCCACGTTGAACATGGGAATCCTAGTCAAAGTGTTCAAAGTTGAGTTGCTATATGCAGGTGCAAAGCAAGGACACAGTAATTGCACTGTACACTTCCCAAGCGTGCCCTTCTATAACCCAAATAGTGAGGTCACTATTTAGAAAGAAGCTTATTTTATCTAAATTGTGTCAAGTATGTTGCTGACCAGCAGACTGCTTCTCTGGTTATAGAGGCTACTGCTTTGTATGTTGGGAGTGTGGCTGCTTAGTGAGGCGTAGCTCTAAGGATGGCTCCTGTATAGCTCCTATGTTGGAGGCTGCTGCTGTGTGGGAAAGATGTATTGTGACCTAGCGGTGTATGGCTACTATATGGGTCTTTACTTTGAAGAACTGATTTGTCTAATAGCTCCCTGTTAGCAATGGCTACATGAACACTGGCTTCTATAGTAAAGACTCTCTTATATACCCACATCTTAGTGCTTATCCGTCAAATACCTGGTGTCCCAGGATGAGCTAGGATGAAGAAATGAGTTCCAACAAGGGGTTTCTGTGACAAGGGCCATCAGCCCACATAAGTGTACAGAACTCACCAACTCCTACAGGATCAGAGCAGTGCTACTTAGTGCACGAGATCGGAATCACCAGGTGATTGCTAAAAAGGACCAGTTTCTCAGACAGAGCTGCTGAGTCATCTCCAGGAGAGGGACCTGAACACCTTAAAGGAGTTTTGCAATGATCCTGATGCACACTAAAGTAAGCGGGACACTTGCCTTCAGATCATGAGAGCAGATGGGCCAATGTCCTCTGGATTTCCTGACCTGCTATCCACTACCTACCTCTGGCCAATGGGAGGAGTCCCAGAGGTCCCTGAATCCAGGCACCAGGCGGAGTAGGGGAAGAGCTCAGCCAGTGCTGAGTATTTCCTATGCATGTCCTTCTTCCTCACAGTCATCTCAGGGCATCAAGTAAGGGAAACTGCAAGATTTCTATTGGTGTGTGTAAGAGTAAACTGCTTTTCTAATTTAACAGTCATTATAAGCATCTTACCATATGTGAGTTGGAAAAAATTTAACATCATTTTAGGATAGCCTCAGAGTGTTCTATTGATTTACTGGATTACATGATTTTAAAAGCAATTTTACTGAGATGTAATTCAATATAATAAAATTCACCCAGTTAAAGTATACAATTTAAGGGCTTTAATATAGTCAGAGAATGGTGCAAATACCAGCACTATTAACTTGGGGAACATTTTAACCACTTTAATCAAAGTAACCCAATACCATTCCCAGGCACACCCCATTTCTTCCTCCCCACAGCTGCTGGCAACAGCTAGTCTACCTTCTGTCTCTATGGATTTGCCTTTTCCCTAATTTTTTAAACAAAAATCTCCAATGTTGAATGTTTATGTTGCCTTTACATAACTATCATAGCAAGGTTTCAATAAACATCTAATATGCAGTACATATGTTTTACAGTTTGTCTGATTATATCCTTAAGATAAATTTTTAGAACTAGAATTTTTCTAATCAAATGGATATCCTTTTTGTTTGTTTTTTAAAGTCACAAAATGACAATGTTGAATATACGTTTTTCTCCTTTTCAGTGTGTGTGTAAAATTAATCAGTATTATAATGACAGTATTTTTCAAGAATAACAGTGTGTGTGTGTGTGTGTGAGAGAGAGAGAGAGAGAGTAAGAAACAGAGAGAGAGACAGAAAGAATTGATTGTGAAGCATATTTCCATAACTTTCAAGAAGTATAAAATTAAATTTACAAAAAAATTGAAAGAAAAAATACAAGCTGTTTGGTATTTAGTTCAGTGTCTAATCCTCACAATGATTTCTATCATAAAAGCAAACATTTTCTGGATCTCACTTATCTGCAATAATTATCGGTATAATTTATTATTGTTATCCTTGCTTCTTGGAGAAATACCTTTCTCAATATTTGTGATTTAGCCCCAAAAAGTTCCTTTTGCTCTTCCCTTAGGGTATAGAGTTAATTTTAAAAAATACTTGTTTATGTTCACCTTGATTTACCAGTAAGGAGTGCTGTGAGAATTAAACCTGTTTCACAGACCAGATTGGCAAGGCTGCATGAACCTGACAGTTTCCATTAACTTGGAGAATGCGAGTTGAAACTACTCTCTGGTGGACACTCTGGTAATATGTATAACAATGAGGTGTGCCTCCCTTTGAATGTGCCTAGAAATATATCCCAAGATGATGTACAAAGACATTTACTGATTCATTGTAATAAGGAAGACAAGAAAAAAGATAAATATCAACATCACAATATTGATTAAAATTATATCCTAATGCAATTATAAAATGTAATAGCATGCAGCCATTAAAAATGATGAAAATATTTACAGTATATGTTCACCAGAACATTGAGTGAATAAAAATAATTTAGTAAGAAAACAAAATTGGAAGAATTTTCACCAAAATGTAAAGAGGATCTGGAGTGATTTTTACTTCCTTACATTGTATACTTAAGGATATTAAAGAAATTTCAACAAAATCCAAATAGTAGAAAATAAACATATGTGAATGCAAATTTAATATGAAAGTGACTGCAACAGATATCAAGATAAAAAGTTTGGCACATACAAAAAACCAGCTGTGAACCAACTTATTAATAAATATGACTACAGCCCTGATCAGTTTGGCTCAGTAAATAGAACGTTGGCCTGTGGACTGAAGGGTCCGAGATTCAATTCTGGTCAAGGTCATGTACCTTGGTTGTGGGCACATCCCCAGTAAGAGGTGTGCATAAGGCAGCTGATCGATGTTTCTCTCTCATCGATGTTTCTCTCTCATCGATGTTTCTAACTAACTCTCTATACCTCTCCCTGCCTCTCGGTAAAAAAATCAATAAAAATATATTTTAAAATAATAATAAAATAAATATGACTACAAAAGCCTAAATAAAACATTAGCATTTCTACTTCATTCATTTATACTGGAACACAAGTATGGTTTAATATAAGGAGAGATTTTAAAAGCTCTACCCCTATGCTCTACCCCTATGTTCCCTGCAACATTATTTTCAATAGCCAAGATATGGAAGAAACCTAGGTGTCCATCAACAAATGAATGAATAAAGATGATGTGGTGCATATGTACAATGGTATATTACTGGACCATAAATAAGAAGGAAATCTTATCATTTGCAACAACATGGGTAGGTCTAGAGGGGATTATGCTTAGTGAACTAAGTCAGGCAGAGAAAGACAATTACCATAGAATTTTATTTATGTATGGACTCTAAAAACAAAACACAGACTCATTAAAAAAAGAGAAAAAGGGATGGTTACCAGAAGGGTGTGTGGGGGGGATGAATGAAAAGGGGAAGGAAATATAGTCAGTAATACTGTGATAAGTTTGCATGATAACAAATTGATTATAAGAATTGGTGAGGTGATAAAATGGTCGAATTACTATAAACAATATCTTTACTTATAAAAGGGTAATATGCTAATTAGACTGGGAGACCTTCTTGACATCCTTCCAGACAAAGCCATGGTGGTGAGGCCAAGGCAGAGATGATTAGGGGCTATCAGGCCAGTATGGGAGAGCAGTAGGGAGTGATCAGGCTGGCAGGAGGGTGAGGGACATTGGGGGCCAGCAGGCCAGCAGAGAGGGCCAGTAGGGGGCAAGCAAGCCAGAAAGGAGGGGCAGTTGGGGAAAGCAGGCCAGCAGTGGGGGGCAGTTAGGGGGGGATCAGGTCGGTGGGGAGGACAGTTGGGGGCAAGCAATTAGACATGGGAGCATTTGGGGGCAAGCAAGCCAGCGGGGGAGGGGAGCAATTGGGGCGAGTAGGCTGGTGGGAGCACAGTTGGGGGTGATCAGGCCAGCAAGGGGAGGCAGTTGGGGGTGAGCATGCCCACAGGCAGAGTGATTAGGAGTGATCAGGCAGGCAGGCAGGTGAGTGGTTAGGAGTCAGCAGTCCCGGATTGCGAGAGGGATGTCCGACTTCCGATTTAGGCCTGATTCCATAGGGATCAGGCCTAAATCGGAAGTCGGACATCCCCCAAGGGGTCCCAGATGGGAGAGGGTGCAGGCTGGGCTGAGGGACACCACCCCATGCACAAATTTTGTGCACCGGGCCACTAGTAACCATATAAGATTGTATATCAACTATACTTAAATTAAAGATAAAAAATAATAATTTCTCAGATGCTGTAGGTTTTTAGAAATTAAACCTAGGAGTGAATATTCTAAAATTTAAAAACGCATCTTTATAAAAGTTACTAAAATGTGATAGGCACTGAAAAAGCATCTGATCAAAAATGCAACAGCCATATCTGATTATTAAAGTACTATTGTCAAATATAAACAGAAAGGTAGTTGCTAAATGTCTTTCACTTAAAATCCTCTAAAAAGCCTCATTGCACTTGGAATAAATTTTACAGCCTGAAAAAGACTCTGCAGGCTCAGGAACCCATGGCCTGCACAACTTCCTGTCTCACACTCTCTTCTTTCCTCCAGCCACACTGGCCCTATTTCATTCCTTCAACACAGTGAGCCCTTCCCCACCTCAGGTCTTCGTATACCCTTCTGTCTGCAAGGCTCTTTGCCCAAGACTTCATAAGTGTGACCTTTTTCTCCTTTACATCTCACCTAAAAAAGACATCAACATGTGCAAAGTGTTCTCTATCTCTATATCATGGAATTAAATAGAGTCTATTTATATTCCCTCATTTTATTCTTAAAATTTTCGTTCCACCTGCATTTGATTTCCAAAAGGAAAAAGGCACAGGAAAATGTATTAATCTTAAATATGTTTAAAATGCCTTTGGTAAGATCTGAAATATTGATCTAAAGTTTTCCCCTTAATAATTGACCAGCTGTCCTAGGGCTTTTTGTTGCCAAAGTGTTCCCACAAGGATACACTCAGTCCCACGTGTGCTCGGCCCTGTTCCTAATGGTGCTGCCTAGCTCCCATGGGCTGCTCACTCCAGCACCCATTCCACGCTGCTTGAGAATCCCAGCTATTTGACAGAGCGAGTCCCCTTCTTAAATCTTTTCAACTGTTTCCTGATTTGTTTGCATATTTATTTTTAGATAAAATTTAGAATAGTTTTCATTTCCCCAAAATTCTGGTATGATTTTTACTTGAAATAAGTAAATTTTAGATTAATTCAGGAGATTATGTGCCTTTGCAATATTTTATCTTTCTAACCAGAAATTAGTAAATCCCATGCATTTAATATAAAAAGGAGACATAGAGCCTTGTAAGGCCCTGGGCAGTTCCTGTTAACATCTTACTGCTTCACATTGTTTTGTTGATGTTACACTTTGTATTTCCACCTGATGATTGTTTACATACATATCTGATATAATAAGAGCTAATATACTAATTAGACCAAACAGCAGATTGACTGTCCAGATGACATTCCAGATGAAGCCGAGGCTGTGAAGGGCTGCAAGGACCAAGCCTCTTACACGAATTTTGTGCATTGGGCCTCAAGTGTATTTATAATAGTAATGGGCAATATATATTGAGTGCCCACCACATGCCAACTCTTTATGTTAAGCGCTTCATAACTCAATTTTATCCTTGCAGCTCATTTTACACATGAAAAAAAAGATTTAAAAACTCAGCTAACATGCCTGAGGTTTTCACTGAGTAGCAGTGCCATTATTCTCACTAAAAATTTTTTACTTAATCCTCACTTAAGGAAAAGTTTCTCCTGGTTTTTAGAGAGAGTGGGAGGGAGGGAGAAACAGAAAGAGAGAAACATTGATGTGAGAAAGAGAGACATTGATTGGTTGCCTACTGTGCTTGCCCAGACAAGGGCCAAGGATCTAGCCTGCAACTGAGGTATGTATCCTTGATTGGAATCAAACCCCCAAGACCTTTCAGTCCACGGGCTTCCAACTATTACAGGCTAACAGCTCTGTCTCTCTCACTTGCTGACTGCTCTAATTTAACTGGGAACATCCAGAAATTTTTTCTGGTCATTAGTATAAAAAATCTTTTTTTTTAATATATTTTATTGATTTCCCACAGAGAGAAAGGGAGAGGGACAGAGAGCTAGAAACATCGATGAGAGAAAGACATCGATCAGAGGTCTCCTGCAAGCTCCCCCCGCTCACCCCCTAACCCCCTCAATGGGGATGTGCCTGCAACCAAGATACATGCCCTCGACTGCAATCGAACCTGGGACCTTAAGAATCTTATTAAACTCACTGAAGTCACAGAACCACATACAACCATCATCACTGTGGTCTGGCCAATGAGATGTGCTGACATCTCCACTCTGGAGCCCTGAGCCACACTCCCCAGAACCATCCAGATGTGGAAATTGGCAGCTGTTAGAAAGGGGGAAATGGAAGTCTTGTCCACCACAGGTCATTGTCAAATAAAATACTGACTTCTGGTTTCCAGTCTGACATATAAGAGCTTGGAAGTCGTTATTCCCATCCTTACAATAAAAATAAATAAATAAAATATTAAAAAAAACACATAAACAATCCGAAAAACAAAACTATTTTTCAATCCATCTGAAATTAACTATGACTATGAAATACAATACAAGCTAGTCTATCTTGCTGATAAGATGGGAAATATCTTTTCCACTCAAAGTGAGAGACAAAATCAAAAAGCATGACAAGAGAAGACATATTTGAACACATCAAAATGTAATGCATCTATTTGGCAAACCACACATCAAATTGAGACAAATGGCAAGCTAGAGAAACCATTTGCAAGTTACATCGCAAAAAGCTAATACTCATGACAATTCATATTTGCTAACAATCAAATGGAAAAGAGGGCAAAGGTCTCAAACTGAAATTCCAAAATAAGAAATAAGCCAAAAGTATGTGAAAGATATCCAACTGCAGTTTAAACCAGAATGAAAAATTCAGGTAAAAATATTGCTCTTTCCCACCCTGCACAGGGTGCCTCATCAGTTGGTTGGGGAGTCATCCCATACATCGAAAGATTGCAAATTTGATTCTGGTCAGGACACATGCCTAGGTTGTGGGTTCTGAAAATGTTCTGGAACTAGACAGTGTTTGTAATGTTATGGAACAGTTGCGAAAAATTGTGGATGTACTTGATTTGGAATTTACACTTGGAAGGTTCATAGAACTAAAATTTATATAATTTAAATTTATTTTAATATAATATTTAAAATACATTTTATTTTACTCAATAGTATAAGGAAAATGCACTAACATTCTAAGTATATGTAAGATAAACACAAAAAAAATTTAATTGCTATTATTGGGGAGGGGAAGTCCTTTCTGCAGTGGCAGCTGATACACATTGAGGCCCAGGACCTAGGACCACAAGCCTCGCAGGAGCTGAGGCGAGTGGCTCACAAGCTGCAGGTGGGTCCACATCTGGAAGTTCAGTGACAGCTGCACCTGAAGCCCGCTCTGGCTCTGGACAGAACACCAGAGTTGGCATTTCCTCTTCAGGTATTCGTTGATCTTGCTCTGGAGCTGCTTCTGTAGATCCAGGAAGAGAACATGTTAAACCATGACTGCCTTTTGTGTGCCTCCCATCTTCATCACTAAAGTTCCAGTTCAAACCCCACCCCAGGAAGTCCTCCAGACTGCAGGCCATGGGCACTGACCTGAGCGGCTCTGTGCTCCTGCCTATCCCCAGCCTCTGGGAGCTCTTTTCTTTTTAATATATTTTATTGATTTTTTACAGAGAGGAAGGGAGAGGAATAGAGAGTTAGAAATATCGATGAGAGAGATACATTGATCAGCTGCCTCTTGCATGCCCCCTACTGGGAATATATCCGCAACCAAGGTACATGCCCTTGACCGGAATCAAACCTGGGAACCTTCAGTCCGCAGACCGACGCTCTATCCAGTGAGCCAAACCGGTTTAGGCAGAGCTCTTTTCTTGTGGCCCAGCCCCATCCCATCCCCACTCACACACACCACCCTCTCTGATTCCTCCTCACTCTCTGTCTCCGCCTCAGTAGGCTCAGGTGCTCCAGATGTGAGGGAGATACTGGGTCTGGTTTGACAGCTCTAGGCCTGGAAAGGGGAGCTCTATGGAGGCTAAAAGCATAATCAGGCTGGGAAAGTCTGGCGTCCAATAAATATCTTGAGGGTGCTGGTCCAGCCAGATGCCCAGGATGCAGGAGATGGCCCTGGGGAGAGAGAGAAGTGGACAGCAGCATCTGAGGCCTGGCCTTTCCTTCCACACGGCCCTCCCAGAGCACCACTCAGAGAGCCTGGGGCCCTGTGCCTGCTGCTCCTGCCCATCCAGAAGCCAGACCTACTCCTTGTCCACCTTCAGTCTGGCAGTCCTGGCAGAGAGGCGAATGGTCACACAGGAGGGGCTGGCAGAAAGCCCTCTTTACTGACAGCTCTGGATCAATGAGGGAACCACTTGTTCCCCTTCTTTGGGGAAACCTGACATGCTCTCTCAGTGTCCCTGTGCTCTGCCCCTACTCTCCTCCCCAAATGTCAACTCCATGAGGTCAGGGAGGGCTGGTATCTGTTCTGTCCTGTCTTTCACTCATTGGCACACAGTAGATACTTCAGAAATAGCTGACCAATAAGCAAACAAGGAAAATCTGTCTCCACCTCTGGCTTCCCAGAGACCTCCTAACACCTCAAACTTTGATTCCTGTACCTATGTGATGCCTAATTCACTAACTTTCTGTGGGGTTCTTCTCCTCCTGTTGACATTTACCTGTGAGATCTAGGGTTCTGCCAGCACCTTGAATTCACAGTCCCATATCCCCCTTCTTGCTCTGACCCAAAACAGACTCAAATTTTCTCATGGGACACAGGTCCACTGTCCTCTCCACAACACAGGAAGATGCAGCCATAGGTAGAGGAGGCCAGGAGGACGTCACATCGGCTGCCCTGTGGACACTACGAGCCTGTGCAGCCTGGTGTGACTGGGTCGCTCCTGACTAGAAGGAAGTTCTGGAGTGCAGGTTTAGGGTTTGCTCTGAGCATTGGCTTATGATCTGTGCCTAGAGAAGTATCTGCACCTGGCAGGACTTCTAATATATTTGCTGAATGAATGAGCCCAAACCACCTCCTCTCAGATAGCTAGCTGGGTGAGCCTGGGCCCCACTGCTCACCCTTAGGGTTTCCGCTCTGGCTTCACCCAGAACAGGGACCCATAATGGAATTTCCAGTTTCTTTATGTAATGAGAAAAGTGCTAAGCCCTGGGCCATGAAAACAATCACTAATGTGGCCAAGACTTTGTCAACAGGAAGAAAATATGACCAATTGGCTTAAACACAGCCCCTCCAGCAGACCTCTCCACTGTCCAGACACACAGAAACACTCCACTGAGACCCTACAATAACCCTATTGGACCTCATCTATGCCCATGTTCCAAGAAACAAACACGCAGAGACATGCAGTGACCTGAAGATTCACAGCAAACAGGTGGCCAATGACCACTGTGCTATGCAGGGGCAGGGGCTCACCTCGTACATGACTGGTCCCTCACTTCCTGTAGAAAATGCACTATAATAACATGGAAAGGTGGGGACAAATGTGGGGTCTCTGACTAGGAAGGTGGGCACCAGTATTTGCCCAGTTTGTTCAGTAGATGTGCCCAGGTTGTCAGTACCACAATGGTCCTTTGCTTTTTTTCATCTGTTCTGCCTTGTGAGGATGGAGTTTATTGGACAACACGAGAGGGTGGTGCTGGGGCCACTGGGCTGGTTGGCAGCTGGGCCCAGGGCTGGCTGACCGGCCTCCATGTTCTGACAGGTGCCCCCATGGGAGGACAGTACTGAGTCGGGCACACAATAGGACTGACTCCCTGGGAAGTCAGGAGGAGCAGGTCTTGATGGTGAGGGGCAGGTCTTGATGGTGAGAACCTTTCTCAATGGTGATTTCTGGGTCCTGAGGACCGTCACCTCAATGATTGTCCAGCTCAACACTGTCTGCCTGACCTCCCAATCACCAGAACATTCTGGGTAATAAACAGAGCAGCTGGAGGCTCCCTGTGGGCTCCACAACGTTAGTTTCCAGGTTGTGAGCTCATTCACACTGAAAAGGGTTCTACTTTGTGTTTCCAGAGTCTGTCTCAGTGCTAAACTGAAATGTGAACAGAAAAGCACCTGGTCCTTCCAAGTTTGGCCAGGGCAGAAGGAAGAGCAGCGGGGAGGGCAGAAACAGAGAATCTGAAGATGTGGATAGGGAAGTGCTTGATGTGGGAGCTTCATGTTGTTCCACTCCATGCCATCGACAAGGACCCACAGTGTGTCCTGCCAGTGCTTGGCATTGCAGATCAGGTGGCTGATGCCCTCCCAGCACTGGCTCTGCTACACCACATCCTTGTCTTTGGTTTTCCTGGTCAAACACACCACCTTCTTCTTGTTCTCTTTCTCCAGTCACGGACCGGAAAGGCATAGCTGCAGCCTGACTCCTGCTGGGCAGCCTGCTGACCTGCAGAGACTGGAAGATACACTTGAAGGTGTTGCTGGTAGTAGCCTGCTCTTTGTTCCCAGAGTCTCTCTTCCTGTCTGTGGGCTGCTCTGCCTTCCAGTAATCCACCTGCGGCTCCATCAGCTCAGCACCAGCACCCTGGCTGGAGGAGGACTCGTCTCCACTCACAGACGGGGAGAAGGGAAGGATGTGTGAGGCCTCCTTGTTTGCCACAGACCTGTATGACAGGTGGATGACAGCATGCTACAGCCCAAGCAGGACACATAATCCCAGTGTCCTGATGCGACCCAGAATGGTCCCACAATTCCAATTCCACCACCCCCATGAAGGGAATGATGGTCAAGGACTTCTCATTGGGGCTCTTCTGTTTGTAGGTGAGTGTGGCCTCCACGATGGGCAGTTGGTGGACACAATTGGCCCCTGCGACATACTGTGCCAGCAAGCTTGTCCCACACAGCCCTCTGGGCCTCCTTTTAAAACAGGTCCCTCCTGGGCAGCTCCTGGAAGAAGCTCTTGTAGCGGTAATGCACAGAGCCCAGGTACCTGGGCATGTGTTGCTGCCGGACTCAGACGGGAACTGCCCCAAACAGTTGGAGGCATTGAGGAGGAGGATGTTCTGGGGCAGCTGGTGTCAGAGATGAGGATGTGGTTCAGCTGGTCATACACCAACTCCCTGGGGATCTGCAGCTGGCTCAGCGGGTCAGGGCAGTGCTTGTTGGCCAGGCTGTGGGCCTGCTTTTTCCTGGCTGTGCCAGCTGTCACTGGGGTTCTCTAGTGAGTCATACAGTAGACCAAGGTCCTCCACCTCAGGGACCTGCTCCAAAGACTCCTGCTCTGAGTCCAGGATCTCCTTCCACACTTGCACCCTATGCACCCATGCCCCAACTTTCTTGTTGGCATCTTGTTGCCTGGTTATAAATGGTAATCTAACCTCCTTGGCACTGCTTTTTGGACTCCTCAAAATCAAAGCCCTCCTCCTCTTGGTTCTTCCCATGCCCAGAATCATGGCTGCCCTGTTGTTCCAAGATTTCATACTCCATCTCTGAGTAATGAACATTGGACTGGGTCTTGGGGCCGGCTTGCCAGGTGCTATCCTCGGGGTCAATAGGCTGGCTGGACAGGGAGGAGATGCTGATCTCAGCCATGTGGGCAGATGCCTATGTGATGATGCTATGGAGGCTCAGTATCTGGCCACCCTCGAGAAGTGGCTGCATCACCTGGATGGTCTGGTTTTTAAAACACTGCTTCTGCTGCATCATGATCTGTAAGTTGTTGCCTTCTCTCTTTAGGAAGTAAGAGTACTGCAGGGAATAGGTCAGTGCCAGGTCGGTCTTCACGTGACTGCTAGAGGCAGCAGAATCTCATCTGACCTCAAGATGTTTTTGGAGCCCTGCGTTTTCACAGTGACCACTATAGCTCTGAGCTCCTTCTCCAGCTCCTTGTAGATCAGCAGCTTGGTTAAGATGAGGCTACACAGCCTGGGCATGCAGATGGAGCTGCAGCATTCCACCTCCCAGGTAGAAAACAAGTTCATGGGCACCTGTGAGTTGAGTGAAGCAGGCAGGCTGTCTAGGCCTGCTGGCACCAACATGGTGGTCTGATTTATATCCTGTGTTGGGAGAGGGGGCACAAGCCATCAGAGGCAGTTCAGACTGCACCCCAAGCACTCAGTGATTGGTGGCAAGAAGTGAAACAGGAGTGATTGCAGGGACCATATGCTAACCTGGAAGCCTTGCAAACTAGAGACTTAAAATGGCCAAGCAGAATGGTCTGAAATTAAAGTGTGTGTTTTTGAGGGGGGGCGGGAAATGGTGACGGAATAGACAGACATGTCCTAAGCCTTGTCCCTGAGCAGACAGAACAGCTGAGGGTCACACTGGGAGTATTTGTTGGCAAGTTAAGGGATAGCTATATCCGGGAAAAGGTAGGGGACTGCTGGACAGGTCTCCCCTGACTGGGCAGCCCCCACTGCTGCTGGGTTTTTCTCCCGGAGCCACCAGCTTAGACACAGAGATCGCACCATCTTGAAGGGAAAAGTGGATGCGTACGGAAGCCTGAAAACCTACAGCTGCAGCACCACCAAACAGCTGAGAGTCCCAGAACACCCGTCCCCAATTGGTGCAAACACTCGGATTCAGAGAAGCTCTACACTCCACACAGAAAGGTCAGATTTCACTTGAGATAAGCTGAAAGAACTGTGGTACAGGGAATTAAGTAAATCCTCTGGGTCATGCAAAGAACAACTGAGACATATGTCCAGCCCACATAACCCTCACACTCTACCAGCTCATCACTTTCAAGAGTCAACCATCAGGAGAGAGAGAACTATATAACCAGACACCCTGAGAAGAGAGACCAGGGGCAGACAAACAAAGAGCCTGCAAATGAAAGAAAAGGAGGCATCACCAGAAAAGGAAGTAAATGAAATGGAGGCTAGCAACCTGCCAGAGAAAGAATTCAGAGAAATGGTCATAAGGTGGCTGAAAAGAATGGAAGACAAATTCAACAATATGAGTAAGAACCAAGCAGAAATGAAGAAGAATCAAGAAGAAATAAAAAGTGACATCGCTGTTATAAAGAACTCAATAGAAAGCATCAAAAGTAGACTAGAAGAAGCAGAGGACCACATGAGTGAGCTAGAAGACAAGGTAGGAAAAAATACCCAATAGAGCAGCTTCTAGAAAACAAAATTTAAAAGCAAGAGGAGAGCGTAAGGGAACTTTGGGATAACAAGAAACAAAACAACATCTGTATAATACGGATTCCAGAAGGAGAGAAAACTGAACAAGGAATAGAAAACCTGTTTGAAGAAATAATGACAGAAAATTTCTCTGGAGGAGAAACCAAGATGGCAGCATAGGTAAATACCTAAACTGCTGCCTCACACAACAATTTCAAAATTACAACTAAAAGACAGAACAGACACCATCTAGAACCACAGGAAAGCTGGCTGAGTGACGATTCTACAACTAGAAGTAAAGAGAGAGGTGCACAAAGACTCAGAGAAGCTGTAAAAAGCTGAGATACGGAGACACACTCATGGAGACGATGGGTGGAGAAGGGTCTGGCTGGCTTCCTGTAGCGGGAAGGAGACAGAAAATCCTGATTACACTGAACTCCACTTCTGACTGCACTAAATCTCACTTCTGGGCGAGACGTATACAGGGGAGGCTGTACTGTTGTGAAAATGAAGGAAATTTAGGGGAGCCACGAAAGACAGGTCTGCGGGCACACAAAAGTGCACACACAGAGCGCTAACTGCTGATTGTGCCATTGGCTTTCTCTAGCAGAAGGAAAACAGAACCTCCCAACAGCACTGAACCCCAGTTTTGGGCAAGACCCTGGGACCCAGACTCATTCAGGTCCCTAGAGTGCACAGAAACTCGGGGGAACTGGAAAGACAGAGGTTTGGGGGCTCACGCACCTTCAAAAGGCAGAGGTCTGGAGATAAGTGTGCATGTACACAGAGAGGCTGCAGAGGTTACCCAGAGGCACTGAGACCCAGGGGTTGCCATGTAGGGCAGCAATGACAGGAAGCCAAGGATATCTGCTCAGCCCTGAGGCTCCACCACATCCTAGCCCAACACAGAGGCAGTTGCAATCTTGCAAGTCTTAAGGCTGAGTCCAACACAGAAGTTCTCTGGGCAGAGACACAGCTTATCCTCACAACGAATTGGCTTGGAGGTCAATTCCCGCCAGGGATACCAACTACAATCAAGAATTAACTACAATAAGACTGTACACACAGTTCACAAAGGGGTGCACCAAGAGTGTCCACCTCAGGTAACTGGGGAGGCAGAGCTACAGGCCACATAGGACATCTAGCACACAAAGCTACTCTACCAACTCAGGGAAGCAGCGAAATATGTGGAGACAAAAGAGCGAATCACAAACGAAAGAAATGGAGGAAAACAAATGACTGGATATAGAGTACAAAGCAATGGTTATAAGGTATTTTAAGAATTTCATAGAAAAAAAAATGGATGAATTTAGTGACACCCAAGAGATGAAAAAGGACCAAGTAGAGATGAAAAAGGACCAAGTAAAAATTAAACATACACTGAGTGAAATAAAAAAATATTATACAGAAACCTAACAGCAGACTAGAGGAACACAAGAATCAAGTCAAAGATTTGAAATACAATGAAGCAAAAAAACACTCCACTGGAAAAGAAAAAAGAAAAAAGAATTTAAAATGTGATGATAGTGTAAGGAGCTTCTAGAACAACTTCAAGTGTACCAACATCAGAATTATGGATATGCCAGAAGAGAGAGAGCAAGATACTGAAAACCTATTTGAAGAAATAAGGAATGATAACTTCCCCAACCTGGTGAAAGAAATAGGCTTACAAGGCCAGGAAGCACACAGAATCGCAAACAAAGGGAATCCAAAGAGGACCACACCAAGACACATCATAATTAAAATACTAAGAGCGAAAGACAAAGAATATTAAAAGCAGCAAGAGAAAAATAATTAATTACCTATAAAGAAGCACCATATGATTGTCAGCTCATTTCTCAACAGAAACTATGCAGGCCAGATGGGAGTGGCAAGAAATATTCAACAATCAAGATTACTTTACCCAGCAAAGCTATCATTCATAATTGAAGACCAGATAAAGAGCTTCACAGATAAGAAAAAGCTAAAGGACTTCATCAACACCAAACCAGTATTATATGAAATACTGAAAGGTGTTCTTTAAGAAGAGGAAGAAGAAGAAAAAGGTAAAGATAAAAATTATGAACAACAAATACATATCTATCAAAAAGTGAATTGAAAATCTGATGAACAGAATAAACTGGTGAGTATAATAGAATTAGGGGTATAGAAAGGGAGTGGTCTGATAATTCGCAAGGGAAAAGAGGTGAGGGGTGGCAGGGAGAGACTGGACAAAAATCATACACCTATGGATGAGGACAATGGTGGGGAGGTAAGGGCAGAAGCTGGGGTGGGAGCCAGGTGGAGGGAGGTATGGGGGGAAAAAGAGGAACAATTGTAATAATCTAAACAATAAAGATTTATTTTTTAAAAAAGAAAAAGAAAACTTCTCTGATATAGGGAAGAAAAAACCCATACAAATCCAAGAAGCTCACAAAGTCCCAAGCAAAATGAACCCCAAAAGACCAACACCAAGGCACATTTTAATTAAATTGGCAAACACCAACAACAAAGTAAGTATCTTTAAAGTGGCCAGAGAGAGACAGAAAGTTACCTACAAAGGAATCCCCACCAGATTAGTGACTGATTTCTCAACAGAAACTCATCAGGACAGAAGGGAATGGAATGCAGTATACAAAATCATGAAAAGGAAGGATCTGAATCCAAGACTATTGTATCCAGCAAGGCTATTGATCAAAATTGAAGGTGAAATCAGGAGCTTCAGAGACAAAAAAGGACTAAGGGAATTTATTACCACCAAACCAGCAATGCAAGAAATGCTAAAGGGTCTGCTGTAAAACAAAGAAATAGGAAGCAAAGAAGGAACACAGGGGTAAAGAATAAAAATGGTGACAAATAAGTACCTATCCCATATAATAAAAGCTTAATATGCAAATAGACTGAACAGTAGGACAACTGGTTGCTTTGATGCACGCTGACCTCTAGGGGACAGACGCTTAATGCAGGAGTTTCCCCCTAGTAGTCAGTGTGCCCCCACAGGGGGAGCTCTGCTCTGCCAGAAGCCAGGCTCACAGCTGACAAGTGCAGTGGCAGTGGCAAGAACCTCTCCCACCTTCCTGGCAGTGCTAAGGAGCAGAAAGCCAAGAGGTAAGGAGCAGAGAGCAGGCAGTCAATAAGGAGCAAGGGGTCCTGATTATGAGAGGGATGTGGACATCCTCCAAAAGCTCCCAGACAGGTAGAGGACACAGACCAGGCTGAGGGACCCTTGCCCCACCCCCCAGTGCACAAATGTTGTGCACCATGCCTCTAGTCAATAATAACTTTAAATGTAAATGAATTAAATGCTCCAATCAAAAGACATAGGGTAACAGATTGGATAAGAAAGCATGACCCATATATATCTGCTGTCTACAAGAAACCCACCTCAAAAAAAAAAAAAGACACACACAGACTGAGAGTAGAGGGATGGAAAATGGTGTTTCAGGCAAATGGAAATGAAAAAAAAAAAGCTAAGGTAGCAATACTTATATCTGACAAATTAGATCTCAAAAACAAGAGATAAGGAATGCCACTTCACAATACTAAAGGGAGCAATCAAACAAGAAGAAATAACTCTGGTAAACATAAATGCACCCAATAGAGGAGCACCCAAATACATAAACTCCTGGATGATATCAAGGGAGAGATTGACAGTAATACAATCATAGTAGGAGACTTTAATACCCCACTATCACCACTGGACAAATCCTCTAAACAAAAAATGAGCAAAGAATCATCAATCCTAAATGACTCACTACACCAGATGGAATTAATTGACATCTTCAGAACATTTCACCCCAAAAGCCACAGAATATACATTCTTAAGTGCACATGGGTCATTTTCAAAAATAGACCATATGTTGGGTCATAGGCAAAGTCTCTTCAAATTCAAGAAGATAGAAATCATATCAATCATCTTTTCATTTCACAGTGGCATAAAAATGGAAATCAACTCAATAAAAACAATCCAAAGAAATCAAACACATGTGAACTAAACAGCATGATATTCAACAATAACTGAGTAACCAGAGAGATCAAGGAAGAAATTAAAAAAACAGCATGGCAACAAATGACAATGAAAACACAACAATCTAAAATCTATGGGACACAGTGAAAGCAGTCTTGTGAGAGAAGTTCATAGCTTTACAAGCCTACTTCAAAAAAACAAGAAACAATGGTAATAAATTACCTAACCCTACCACTCAAAGAGCTAGAAAGAGAGCAACAAGAAAAGCCCAGTGTAAACAGAAGGAAGGAAATAGTAAATATCAGAGCAGAGATAAACGACATAGAGATCAAAGAAACAATACAAAAGATCAACAAAACCAAGAGCTGGTTCTTTGAAAAGATAAACAAGATTGATGAACCTCTAGCTAGGCTCACCAAGAAGCAAAAAGAGAGGATTCAAATAAACAAAATCAGAAATGAAAGAGGTGAAATAACAAAAGACCCCACTGAAATACAAAGGATTGTTTAAAAAAATACTATGAACAATTCTATTCCAACAACTGGACAAGTTCGAGGAAATAGACATATTTCTAGAAATATATAACCTTCCAAAACTTAATCAGGAAGAATCTAAACATCTCAATAGGCAATAACTATGGAAGAAATTGAAGCAGTCATCAAAAAGCTTCCAGCAAACAAAAGCCCGGGGCTAGACAGCTACACAGGGGAGTTTTACCAAACATTCAAGGAAGAATTAAAACCTATCCTCCTCAGTCTGTCCCAAAAAATTCAAGAGGAAGGAACATTTCCAAACACCTTCTATGAAGCCAGCATCACCCTAATACCAAAACCAGATAAAGACAACACAATGAAAGAGAATTACAGGCCAACATCCCTCATGAACATAGATGCCAAAATTCTCAACAAAACTCTAGCAAATCGGATCCAGCAGTACATCAGAAAGATCATACACCATGACCAAGTAGAATTTATCCCAGGAATGCAAGGATGGTACAATATCTGCAAATCAATAAATGTGATACATCACATAAACAAATTGAGAGATAAAAATCACATAGTCATATCAATTGATGCAGAAAAAGCATTTCACAAAATCCAACACCCTTTCTTGATGAAATCTCTTAACAAGGTAGGAATAGAAAGATCATACCTCAACATAATAAAAGCCATATATAATAAACCCACAGTTAACATCATACTCAATGGGCAAAACTAAAATCATTTCCCCTAAGAACAGGAACAAGACAGGGATGTCCACTCTCACCACTCCTATGGTAACAGATTGGATGTTTTATTTCTTCTGGTATATGGTAACAGATTGGATGTTTTATTTCTTCTGGTATAATTGCAAAGGATAATACTTCCAGTACTTTTCCAAATTGGAAAAGAAGAAGTAAAGTAAATGTTTTTATTTGCAGATGACATGATACTGTACATAAAAAAACTGAAAGACTCCATCAACAAACTAATAGATTTAATAAATGAATTTGGCAATGTAGCAGGATACAAAATTAATGTCAAGAAATCTCTGGTATTTCTATGCACCACTTACAGAAAGAGAGACTAAAAAGCAATCCCATTTACCATCACACCAAAAAAATTAAGATACCTAGAAATAAACTTCATTAAGGAGGTAAAAGACCTATACATGGAAAACTATAGGACACTGAAAAAGGAGATAGAGGAAGATGTAAACAGATGGAAGAGCATATCATGTTCATGGATTGGGAGAATCAACATCATTATAATGTCCATACTATGCAAAGCAATCTATAGATTCAATGCATTCCCTATTAAAATACCAAAGGCATATTTCACAGACCAACAAAGAATATTCCAAAGATTCATCTGGAAAAAAAAGACCCCAAATAGCTGGAGAAATCCTGAGAAAGAAGAACAAAGTAGGGGGGATCTCAAGCTGTATTACAAAGCCACTGTTCTCAAAACAGCCTGTATTGGCACAAGAACAGACATATAGATCAATGGAATGGAATAGAGAATCCAGATATTAACCCAAACCACTATGCTCAATTAATTTTTGACAAAGGAGGCGTGAACCTACAATGGAGTCAGGACAGTCTCTCCAATAAATGGTGTTAAGAAAATTGGACAGATACATGCAAAAAAAATGAAACTAGACCCCCAACTTACACTATACACAAAAATGAACTCAAAATGGATACAGTACTTAAACATAAGATGGGAAACCATAAAAATACTAGAGGAATCCACAGGCAGCAAAATCTCAGACATACGCCAAAGGAACTGCTTCACTGAGACTGCTCCTATGGCAATGAAAGCTAAAAAGAAAATAAACAAATGGAACTACATCAAAATAAAAAGCTTTTTCACAACAAAAGAAACCATCAACAAAACAACAAGAAAACCCACTGTATGGGAGAACATATTTCCAAATGTTATCACTGATAAAGGTTTAATCTCCAACATCTACAGCCAACTTATGCAACTTAATAAAAGGAAGATAAATAGTTTAATAAAAAAAAATGAGCAACGGAGCTAAATAAAATCTTTTCAAAAGAAGACAGAGGGAGGCCAAAAGACACATGAAAACCATGCTCAGAGTCACTAATTACCCGAGAGATGCAAATCAAAACAACAATGCAATACCAGAGAGATGCAAATCAAAACAACAATGCAATACCATCTCACACCTGTCAGAATGGCAATCATCAACAAATCAACAAAGGACAAGTGTTGGCGAGAATGTGGAGAAAAAAGGGACCCTCGTGCACTGCTGGTGGGAAGCAGACTGGTGCAGCCACTGTGGAGAACAGAATGGAGTTTCCTCAAAACACTAAAAATGGAACTCCCATTTGACACAGTAATCCCAGAATATATCTTAAGCAACTAGAAACACCGATCAGAAAGGATATATGCACCCTATGTTCATAGCAGCACAATTTACAATAGCTAAGATTTGGAAACAGCCTAGATGCCCATCAGCAGATGACTGGATCAGAAAACTATGGTACATCTACCCAATGAAATATTATGCTGCCATAGAAAAAGAAGGAATTCTTACCATTTGTAGCAATCTGGATGGAGCTGGAGAGCATTATGCTAAATGAAATAAGCCAGTCAATGAAAAAAAATACCACATGATCTCACTCAGTTATAAATAATAAAAAACAACATATATTAATGAACAAAAAGATAGATACAGAGACAGTAAAGCATCGAACAGACTGTCAAATTACAGTGGGAAGGTTAGGGACAGGTCGGGTAGATAAGAGATCAACTGAAGGACTTGTATGCATATAAGCATAACCAATGGACACAAGACACTGGGAAGTTAGGGCATGCATGGGAATGGGCGGGGGGAGCAATGGGAAGATAAGTACACATGTAACACATTAATTTTTTAAAATTTTTATATTTTAAAAATTAAAAATAAAGTGTGTGGGGTTTTTTTTTAACTAAAAGCAGCTTATGATGGGTAGTGGTGTCCTAGGCTGTCATCTTTCCTGAAAAGGGTCAATCTTTATCTTAACTGAGCCTGTCTATTGTCTTTTTGCATCTATCCTATAGACTGGCCATATTATTATAATTTCTGAACACATTATAATCTGGCCCCTCAGTGTATATATATTAGAAGCCCGGTGTATGAATTCGTACATGGGTGAGGTCCAGCCAGCCTGGCCAGAAGGAGGGAATATGGGTGGTTGTCAGCCTACTTACTGGTCAAACTCCTGGTCAAGAGGACAATTTGCACATTAGCCTTTTTTTAAATAGGATAGAAACTGAGTGGCCAGATTATTATGTGTTCAGAGATCATAATAATCTGACCACTCAGTTTATAATAAAGAGCTAATATGCAAATGGTAGTCACGCCCTCACAGCAGGGCCTGGGATCTTGAGGCTGCACCCCCTGCCTAGTGGAGCTTGATGGGGAACCTGAGGCTGTGCCCCCTGTCCAGCGGGCCTTGATGGGGGACCTGAAGCCACACCTCCCCACCCTGGCACCAGGCCAGGGGACCTGAGGCTGTGTTCCCTACCTCACAAGGCTTGATGGGGGACCTGATACCATGCCCCCACACACCCAGCAGTCCAAGTGAGCTAACCAGGTTCTGTGGGAATCACATAGTGGAGGTTGGGACCCGTACCTCATACAATCCAACAAAGCAGCTTCAGATGTGGAGAGGAGCAGTCGCTGGAATCCCTGCTGTTCCATGTACATCTAGTAACTCATTAGTCACCAGAGCCAAATATCAACAGTATAATGATTCAAATTTCTTTTGAGAGCCAAATTTTTTAAACTTAAACTTCTTCTAATGCCACTTCTTCAAAATAGACTAGCCCAGGCCGTGGTATTTTGTGGAAGATCCACACTCAAGGGCCAAAGAGCCACATGTGGCTCGTGAGCCACAGTTGCTGACCACGGATCTAGTTAATTACCTCTGTGCTGCTTTTGCACTGTGATGTGAAGCACCATATTTTGCTTCCTACCGTTAACCCTCCATTCATAGTACCTCCAAGTCCCTACCACCACACATACTTTATTCTACACACACACAAAAAAAAAAACATAATTATCTGGTCCCTATGGCTTTGTGAAAATTTCCTTGGAGCCTGTAATCTAAAGTAGAATGTCTGGGACATGATTTACCTGTGTTCTTAGCTGGATGAATTCATCCTCACCAGCAGTACCAAGAGTTACTGAAACTCTGAGTACTGCTAATAGGTCTGCTCTGGCTATGGTAGATTTCTGCAGAAGACCGATTATTTCAATAAAACATAGAGAAAAACTGGATCCAATTTCATAAATAGTTTCTGTGTAGCCATAAGAAAGCAACCACGACAGCCAGGACCGGCAGATCCAGGACCTCCAAGAGAAAGAAAACTCAGTGAGTGAGTGCGGCCACCTGCCCTGCTTTTCCTCTAGAGGCATCAGCCACAGTTGTTGTTGTTGTTGTTGTTGTTGTTGTTGTTGTTGTTGTTGCTGTTGCTGTTGCTGTTGCTGTTGTTGCTGTTGTTGTTCGGATTTGTGTTTTGGTATCTCTCCTTGTTAATGCAGAGGCAGGTTAGGCGATCTTCCATCACACTTTAGTTCTGACATTCTTTTGGGAAAAATACAGATGACAGGTAAGCATTGACCTATGAACCAGGAGGACATGGTTTGATTCTGGTCAGGGCACATGCCTGGGTTGTGGGCTCAATTCCAGGAGGAGACATCCAATCAATGATTCTCTCTCATCACGGACGTTTCTCCCTCTCCTTTCCTCTCTGAAATCAATAAAAGTATATTTAAATAAATAAATAAAATGCATCTTACAAATTGTAACTATATCCAATGAAAAATAACTCCCCCTTGCCCTGCTCCTCCCAGACCCTAATGACTATAAATCTTTCTGTCTCTATGAAGGATACTAATCTAGGAACCTCGTTAATGGGATTCATGGAGTTTGAGTACTTACTTATGCTCTCTATCCCTCATGCAGCCAACTTGAGTTTTAACCAAAGACGTTGGTGGCCCTCTAGCAGCAACATCCTCACTCCCCTGGAAAGTGGGGGTAACCCGGTAGTGGTCTCTCCCCCTAATTCCAGGACTGGGCTTCAGGATGGGAAGAGTTGACCCCTAGAGGGATGCCAGGCACCTGCTGCATCCCACCCCTCTTGGCTGTCTTCACAGACCACTGTGTGGCGGGCAATGCTGAACTGCAGAGTGGGCAGGACTCATCATGCTCCACTTCATACCAAGATGGAGCTTCCTAGAGGACATCAACACACACCAGGATTAGGGTTCACCTGTGCCCTATGTCCTTCCAGAGGGTGAGATCACAGCAGAGGCCTGCACACCACCCCTCTGTGTCTTTGAAGAGGTTGACAGGGGCCGATCAAGCCACCTCTCACTGATGGGCATCTCTATTTGCTTTTGTTTTCTCATCACATTGTCTGAGTACCTTTTAGTTCTTTTTTATTTAAATATATTTGTATTGATTTCAGAGAGGAAGGGAGAGGGATAGAGAGATCAAAGCATCATTGATGAGAGAGAATCATTGATCTGCTGCCTCCTGCACACCCGACACAGGGGATCAAACCTGCAACCCAGGCATGTGCCTGATGGGGAATTGAACCTTGACCTCCTGGTTCATAAGTCGATGCTCAACCACTGAGCCTCTCTGGCCAGGCTATCTTTTAGTTCTTGGTTAAAATATAAAGAAAATAAAGAGAGAGCCTTATCATAAAAGTTAAGATGGTAGCTATGGAAAGGGAGAGGGTGACAGTGACCGGAGAGGTGTCCATAATGTTCTGTTCATTGACCCAGGCACCAGTCCCAGGCACAGAGGTAATTCACTGGACAGCTTTTCTTATTTTTGCCATGTTTGATCTATACCAAACACAAATAATAAGTAGCACATACACCAATACAACTATCTACATTTGCAATAATGCGTAAAAGTAAGCAGAAAAATAAACTGCTCTTGGGTGGGAGATTGAATGGGAATGGAGATATGAGGAAAATAAAAGGATGAATCAAGTAAGAGAAGGACTTCAACATCAACAGATCAATGATGTTTAGATTCCTGGAGCTGAGGATCAGACTCTGAAACTGAGGCCAAGGTTGAATAAAAGGAAAACTTAAATACAAAAATTAATAACTTATTGTAAGCATTTTGACATGGTACAAAATCCAAAAGCTACACCAGAGCTTACATGGAAATGAAATCTCCGTTCGCTCCTCAACATGAGGACAATGGCTCCACCACATAAGGCTGTGAAGGTCAAGGAGGGATGTTAGACAGCAGATACCGTGATTCCTGGCACATGTAAGGGCTCATTGACAGTGGGAGGAGTTACTGCCAGCTGTCAGAACAAATCTGCAGGGCAATTGGGGATGAGTCCAGAGTCCCACACTCTTTATCCAGAAACCCAGTTTCTATTCTAAATTTCCTGTCCTGTTATGATGCATCCCACTGCAGCCCCTACCCCCACCCAGCCCCATTCAGTTTCAGGACAGGAAACAATTCTAGGTGTTGTCGCATGGGGGTTGCATGAAATTTTACCAGGAAATGCTGAACACATGCCTAGGTGTGTCCCATCCACCTGAGTGAGACAGTGATCCAGCCTGATCCTTATAAAGGGATCAGTCTTTGTCCAGATGCACTGCACACTCATCCTTCTCCTCGACGCTGCCTCCTCAGCTCTGGGAATCTGCACCAGGAGGGGTTCTCAGGGCCCAGCATGCCTGCTGTCTGCAGGAGCAGGGGAAGCAGTGCTGGGAGAGGATTTAGGAGCCTGGTCCCAGTATTGGCTCCGCCTCCCATGGGGCTAAGACTTCACACTGAGATCCTCTTCTGCAGCAAGATGATGGGACCAGACCTTCCCCATTGCTCTGTTTGCTCTCTGTGACAACCCTTAAGGAACATCCTCAATTGTAACTGAGGACATGACTCTCCCTCTCCTCCTTGTCTTCTCTCTCTTTGAACTCAGTGAACTGTCAGGCCCCAGATTGCTGTAGACCCACTGTGCATCCAACCTCAAGGTAGAGTGGCTGTCCCTACCAAATCCTTGAAGATTCTCCTAACGCAGGCCTGGGACTCCCACTCTCCTTGCCCTGGTGATGAGACCTGCCCTTACCTGGTCAGGGACTGATCCACAAAGATCCCCAACCTCCTCTCCGCCTGGGGGAATGATGGTGACCTCCTGGGCACAAGCCTCAGCTCTGCACTTAGCCCAGTTGACAGGAGCCTTGGCTAGTTCTACTTAGCGAATAACAATAGGGAACTTTCTCCCAGATCAGTAGATGATGGTGCTTTGTGGGTGCCCGTGTGAGCCATGGCCACTTCCTGGGTGCTTTGGTAATTCTGTGACATAAGGGCAGCACTGTCCCATTTCTCTGGCTTTGGATCCAGAGTGTTGGGGAAATTACAAGCTTTAGGCTACAAGATGTTCTCTTTATTTAAATGTGGCCTAGACTTTTGGTTCCAGAGAGCAGGGAGACACAAAGTACAAATACAGGCAGTCCTCGGTTGCATCGGACTCCACATACATCGTTTCGTAGTTATGTCGCTATCTCCCATTTATTTATATTTTTTTTAAAAGTTCCGCCCTAACCGGTTTGGCTCAGTGGATAGAGCATTGGCCTGTGGACTGAAGGGTCCCAGATTCGATTCCAGTGAAGGGCATGTACCTTGATTGCAGGCACATCCCCATTGTGGAGTGTGCAGGAGGCAGCTGATCGATGTTCCTTCCTCTCTCATCGATGTTTCTCTTATCTCTCTCCCTTCCTCTCTGTAAAAAATCAATAAAAAATATATTTTTTAAAAAGTTCCGTCATTTGGACATATGTACATACGTGCTTTGTGTTTTTTATTACTCACTTACTACAAGTAAAGGTCAGGAATTGTTATCTTTCTTTTAACTTTTTTTTACTATTTCACTTCATTGCTGCTGTGTCTGCTCCATGTGAGTGATGTAGATGCTTATGTAGGTGGGTTCCGACTTATGGCGAAAATTACATTACCTGGCGCCCTGAGGACCTACTGTAATCCCCACTAACAGACAACCCAAGGATCCCAGCTCCCTTCCACTCAGCAGCCTAAGATCCCAGGCAGGTGTTTTTGTTCTCATAAACCTGAGCCTGGCTTCTAGTCCCTCTTTACTCTCACGGGTATGGCCTCATAAGGCTTCCACCGGGGCCCAGAACAGGCCTGTGTTTCTCTGCTCTCACTCACCATCCTACTCAGGCTCATGCCTGGGCCCTTCCCCAGCCCATTTCACGCAGTTCTTGCTTTATGGTCTGGTCAGTCCCCAGGGGACCTTGTTCAAGCCCAGTAGGGTCAGACCAAATCATTCAGATGTTTTTTTGTCCTGAGACCCAACCCTGCCATTGATGCTGGAGATTAACTCGGTGCTGCTGGAAGCACCGGGGTGTCTAAATGCTCTGTGGGGCTCAGGGCCCCACCTCCCCACCTCGGGCTTCATTCCTTTTCCCAATGGTTGACCCCTCCCCTCTCTGCTTCTGCATCCTGCCGTCCTATCCTCCATGGCTTCTGTTTTCTCCTCCATTTCCTCTGGACCCTGACCTGCACCGGCCCCATCCCAGTCTTGGTCCCAACCTGCACCTCGTGAGCATCTCATCCCAGGAGAAGACAGTTCCTTCTGCTCCACCTGAACCTCGTTTCACTGGCTCCTCAGTCCCCACCCCTTTGTCTAACTATCAGATTTCACCCAGTGAACTCCGAGGTTACTGACCAGCTGAGCTCAGGAAGAGGTTGCTGCCTAGAGAAGCAGCTGGCCCCCCGGTGCTGCTGGCTGTTGGGCACCGCAAGAGCCGGACACTGAAGGAGATGCAGGAACCTTTGTAGCAGGGCTTCAAGCCAGCTCAAGCTAGTTTAAACTGACAGAAAAGGAGGCACTACCCAGGATCCAGGCTTGAGCCCCACGCATGCCCCTGTGCCCCAGAGTTTGTCCAGCAAGCCCAGAACCAAAAACAGAACCTTTCTCCTGCAACGTGCCTCTTGCGCCCTCTACTGGCGAAGATGAACATGGTGCCCGTTGACAAGGGAAACAACTGGATCCATTTCACAGTTTAGGCCTGAAGAGAAAACTTGGTGCTGAGACCAGCTCAACTGGTCTTCAGGGCGAGAATAAAGATAAACAAAAGTTATCACAAACCCGTAAGAAAAAGACCAACCACGCAATAGAAAGAAAAAAAATACAGAGAAGCACAGAGAAAAGCTGAAAGCAGAGGCAAGATAGGACCTTTGCTGTCCTTCCAGGGACTCAGCTGCACCCCTGCCCTTTGATTCTAGAAGACACCCTGTCTCTTTTGAATGAATGCTTCCTTTTCTGTCAGTTTAAACTAGCTTGAGCTGGCTTGAAGCCCTGCTACAAAGTCAGCCTAATCAATACAAGCTGGCAACAAGTCACTGAATTAAAATCTTAGATAATTTCATCATCGCTGAGTCCTTGTAATAGTTTGTAATTGTATCTGCTGGAATTTTAACTTTGGCAGTTTGGGGAAACTTGCTTCCCTCGGGGAAAATTCTATAATTAAAGAAGTTAAAATCTTTTTTCATTACATTCATTATTGCACTCTAAGTAGCTGGAGTCCATTTTCCCTGGACGATTTCTGAGATCCCTTACTAGTGACATATTCTTGTAAAAACCGTCGATTGATATTTTAGAGCAAAGGTATAAAGACTTCCTTGTCATTTTTATATTTAAGTACCTTAAATATGATATCTTGCAGGAGATTACTAAAATTCATCTGGCCCAATAATTTGAGCAAGTTCTCTACCCTCTTTCTCATAAACACACCTTTCCATAGTACAGTCTTGCTACATCTATCCTGTCATTCATGTTTATGTTTTCCTGTGGACACCCATTTATGGCAGTTCTTTTTATTCCTTCTTTCATAGGGGCTGTGTCATGTTATTCATCCACTTGATGGAGTCAATTCATCAACCACATTCTTTGCCTGATGGAGTTACAGATTCATTCACCTTTAACATCATTAGTGCGGGGCACACTTCACCCTGGGTGTCTTCAGCTTTTCCCAGCAGCGATTTCATCCCTAAACAATCTGTAGGTTTCAATGGTCTCACATCCCATCTCTCATCTGATCATTTGTTTTGATTTGAAGAAAGGGGCTCTAACTGTTTTCAATTTTAAATTTCCATTTAACTTCTGATTCTCTTGGTAGATGATTTTCCTTTACACCAAATTCCTTCTGCTTTCTGCATGATGCTCATCTTTTCTCCCAGTGTTCCTATTACAGGCTGCCCTGTAATGTCCTCCACACAGCCATAGTCCATTCTCCCCTGAAACTACTCCTTACAAGCTTTATTTGATGCATATTTCTCTATTCTGTTCTCTCTGGCGACTCCCTTTCATGTTTCTGCAAGATCTTGTGTTTCGCTGGGACAGACATTTGTGTGACAATGATTATGACAGTCCTTTAAGTGGGGGGCCAGCATCTTTAAACCCCCTACTTCCCCCACCGCTTCCTCACTGGGCCTGAGACCACTGTAACAGGAGAGAGGCTTACACAGAGCCTGCACACTGGATCAGTGGTTCCCAAAGGGAAAGGCCACAGCAGAACCCTTCTGTGCTTGATGAGAATACAGGCCCCCAGAACCCCACCCAGTCCAATGAGTTCTAGTCTTAGGAATGTGCATGTTAACATCACTCCAGGGACTCCTGTGTGCCCTGAGGCTGAGCTGCTAGAGGAGAAGGCCTCCTCCACAGGTGGGAGTGGAGAGGGCTGATCTGAAATTGGGGATGACTTTCTACAAAGGTTCTCCAGGTATTATCGCCAGATATGGGACCCCTCACAATCCGGGACTGCTGGCTCCCAACTGCTTGCCTGTCTGACAGCCTGATCACCCCCTAACCTCCCCTGCCAGTCTGATCAATGCCTAACTGCTCCCCTGACAGCCCGATTATTCCCAACTGCCCTCCCATGCCAGCCAATCACCCTAAGTGCCCTCCCCTGCTGGACTGGTTGCCCCCAACTTCCCTTTCCTGCAAGCCTGGTCCCCCATAACTACCCTCTCCTGCTGTCCATCTTGTGACGGCCATCTTTGACTACATGGGAGTGGCCATCTTGTGTGAGGGTGTGAGGGTCAATTTGCATGTTACCTCTTTATTATATAGGGTGCCACTATGGTCCTCCCATCTCTCCTTCACCAGGGGCAGACCTGCATCAGTCTGAGGGCTCTCCAGCCTTCTCCAGCTCCTTCCCCATTTCCTCTCACAGGTCCTTCCTCTATTACATTTCTTATTCCCCTCTGGGTGTCTGTTTCTCAGAGTACCAAATGGGAAGCCTCTTGGCCCCTCTGTTCCCCACCCCAGCACTGGAGGAGAAGTGCAGAGGAAGGAGGGGCTTGGACATAGGGGCTGGGGGAAGCAGCTACCAGTCAAAGGAAATCTGCACCCAGTGAGTTGAATAGGCAAGGAGGACTGTATTGAAGACTACTGCAATAGGGGAGAGGGATCGACCGCAACTCCACCTACAACAGGAACAAGTGGGAAGTTCTAGCCAGCAGGCAAGGTGAGCGATTGGATGGAAAATTACTATGAGAAACTTGGTTATATATCAAAGGCTGGGGAAGGGCAACTTGGATATCAAAGGTGATGAGTGGGGAAGATTCTTGATAAACCAGTTTAATGGGATGCTTTGCTAAAACAGGGCTGAGCAGGCTGAGGACGAGCCAAAGATGACACCTAGCTGAAAGGGGGGCTCAGAGATTAGGTCAAGGAGGGAGTCTTTGCCACACACAGGACCCGGGGGCCCAACAGGCTAACCCGCCCCAGAAGGTTGATGGGGATGCTAGAACTGGATGTGAGCTGACGTTTAAAACAAACAGGACTGAGTGGCCTGAAATGGCCCTGTTTTAATAACTGGCTGCTACTGCGAAGTTAGAGAACTGGACTGCGGTAGTGGCATTGGAGCCAGCTACCAGGGGGCAAAGGCGGGTTGGCTGGCTCACCGCTGGCAGGACCTCAGGCGCAGCAGGCACTTGGAGCGTGAAATGGAAGGCCCAGCCCAGCAGCTGCAGGGCCCCTCCCCGTGGAGAGGCTGAGTGATGGCCCAGGATGGCTGGTGACTGCTGCGAGCCGCAGGACACAGAGGTGGGGGAACAGGTGGCAAGAGTCTGAAGACCGAGCCTCTAACTTGGCAGAGTGCCCCATCTAGAGGGGGCACACCTGAACAGACCCGGGTGCGCTTGCTGAGAATCTGCAGGTTTAAAGAACTGAACAGGCCCAGCTGAAGGGTTATCGAGGGTGGGGGACTCTGGCTCACAGACTGCACGAGGCCAGAGAAGTCATTGGTCGGGCCCTTCCAAGGCACTAGGGGCAAGTTGATTAAATGTTTGACCAGAAATAGCAGGCCATTTTCTAAATTGGGTAGTTTTGTGTGGCCCGAGAATGGTGTTATAAATATCCACATGGCCCTTGGCAGAAAAGAGGTGCCCACCCTTGGTCAGAGGACCTGTAACTGGCCCAGCTGAGCATCCCTGACCCCGACAGCCCTTCCCACACAGACAGGAAAGTCACCCTCCACAGAGTTCCATGGAACCAGCGATCCCCCCGCATCTGGGAAGAAGGCATGAATCCAGGAAGCAGACAACCCTCGAGGTACAGACGGGCCTGGATGTTTGTGTAAAAGATGCAGCTTCACTTGCAGCCATGAAGACTCCACAGATGGAACCTAAAATCTGAGAAATAGAAAGCCTGAGACCACAGGCTTGGGGGAAGCCCCACATGACTTGGGAGTGATCACAGCAGCCCAGGATACTGCAGACATGGTTCCTGGACTGCAGCTCTGAGCCGGGCAGAGGAACCAGAGGGCTGGATGCACTTTACCGGGTCCATGCTGGTGCGTCTGGAACCCCAGTCCGGAACACACTTTCATACTGAGGTCCACACATCCAGGGAACTCGGCCCCAAACTTGCATTCCAAACTGAAATTTGATTCTGGTTCTTTAACAACATGGAGACAATAACACACACTTTAATGGGCCGTTTGGATGACTAAGTGAGATAATACAGTCAGTTCTGCTGAAATACTTGTTTTGAAAATGGTAGTTTGGTCCAATGCCATCAATTTATTAGGAGAAAATATAACACAAACTGCATGTTTGAATATGCAACCCTCCCATGAGAATACTAGGTGCACTCGGAAAACCGCACCCAGCTAAATCGCTTCATTGGAACACACAAAGCCCACATAGACACAGCTCCAACATCCACCCGCCTCAGGGCACACCACCGTTATGAGCTACACCCCTCCACAACGGGCGTTACTGCTGTTCCCGGCTTTCAGAAACCTCTTACTCTACCTCCCAGTAACTCACACGTGGCAACCCTTCCAACACCAGCCTTCACAATCAAACTTCAGGTCTGACTCAAAGTAAGCACACCGTGTTTATTGTAGAGTTTGTATTTTTCTTAATCCTCTAATGTGTAAAACTATGCTATGGTTTCCACAGAGTAATGAATAATTTTTTTAATTAGCAATGCTGCTTTATTTGAATTACAATAGAATCTACTTGATAATTTTCAAAAATGCAATTTCCAACTCTAAAAGCAAGTTTTTTGCTTGTTCTTTTCATCTTATTGTTGAAAGAATTACATATGTCCCCCTTTTATTCCCCATGGACCCCCTCCAGCCCACCCCTATCCCCCACCCCAGGCCTTCACAAACCATGAATCCTCACCCAAAAATATATCCATTGATTTTTAGAGAGGAAGAGAAAGAGAGAGAGAGAGAGAGAGAGAGAGAGAGAGAGAGAGAGAACGCTGTGAGAGGAACATTGATCAGTTGCCTCCCATATACGCACCCCGACCAGGGATCAAATCCACAACTGTGGTAGGGAATGTGCCATGATAGGGAATCGAACCAGCAACCTTTAGGTGTACAGGAGGATGCTCCAAGCAACTGAGCCATATGAACCAGGACTAGTGAATGGATTTTTATTTTTATGTGTCACTGACAATGTTTGTAAGTGTTCTGTCCCTCACTCTATTTTTCCCACTTGCATAGTGTTGTGACTTTTTAGGAACTAATATGTCGTGTTACAGGAAAACTGGCTGAATATGTAAAATACTTAAGCTCGTGGTAACAGTCAATACATGTTAGCTGCTGTTCCAAGTATTACAATAACAATCATCATGGAACCTCTGGTGCTTGAGTTACACTTGCCAGTTTTTTTTCAAAGCTCTTTCCCAATTATAAATTCACTTCTCTCCTCATGCTTCCCTTGTGTATGGTTTTTCCAATTACACATAAAAGAAAATGCAAATCCAAGAGATTAAAAAATTTGCCCAAGATCACACAACTAAGTCCCAATAAATAAAGGCCTGTTCCTTGCCTTCAGATTTCTTAAGGGAAAACACACACACACACAAACATCCAAACATTATAAAACAGTATCTAAGTAAGAGTGTGGCCATTCAGGAGTCAAAGGGGATAGGAGGGAGGGCACTTAATCATGAAAGAATCCCTGAAGAAATAAACTGGGACTCTGGAGAGAAAGTGGGCAGAAGGAAGAAAACCCCAGGTTGAAGACAGATCGGTGAATGGCAAGGGTCTCAAACTCAGATGCCCACCTGGGGCAGGCCGAGCAATATCAGGAAAGGGTGAGATGCTCCAGGTGTAACAGAGGGAACTATGGTGCCCAGGCCCCACCAAAGGGCCTCTGAAGCTCTGAGCAATCCCTGCCACTCCACAGGTGTGGGTACAGAAGTGGGACGTTTCTGTGATTTTCTAGGTTTTCAGAAAATGTTTGTAGTCAGTATTTTGTTTGGTTGCTTTTTTTTAATATATGTTTGTTGAGGGAGAGAGAGAGAAACATCAATGGTGAGAGAAAATAATGGATTGGCTGCCTCCTGCATGCCCCACACGGAGGATGGAGCCCACAACTCAGGCACGCACCCTGACGGGGAATCCAACGGTGACCTCCTGGTTCACAGGTTGACACTGAAACACTGAGCCATGACTGGCCAGGCTGTAGTCAGTTTTTTAAACATCAGCAACTCATTGGGAAATTTCAAAACACTTTTCAGGCTAAAGTAACACATCTACAGGCCCTGCATTCAACCTCTGGAGAGTTAAAGGCGATGCTCGCTCGGGGGTGGGGCCCCAAGCAAAGAAATCTGAACACTGATGGACACAAAATATGTTATTTATTGTCAATTTCTGCAAAGACACATTTAAGCAACAAAATATACATTTGTCAACCTTTTAGAATTTGTTTTATACATTAACAAATACAATGTGCTACCATAGCAATAAATTAAATGTACACTATTTACATGGCATAGGCAGTCAGGGTCCACAAGTCACCCCCTCACAAAGAGGGCAGGAAGGGAAGTCACCACCACGGGGGGGCCTCAGGTCCAAGCTGCACCCCTCGGGCCCTGCGCCTACCCAGAGGAAGCGCTCACGGGGGAACTGCAGCCTTCCCCGGGCCGGGGTGTGGAAGGGGAGCGCATGACAGGGAGCGTTGGCGCACATGCGAAGGAGCAGCAAGGGGGGACTGACCCTTCCAAGCGGAAATGTCACAAGATCAAAGACAACAGCATTGAAATTCCAGCCTTCCCACCAAACCCCTTCTCCCCGGGACTGGTAAGGCACAGAGCAGAGCCGCTGCCCCAGCCCCTCTCCCTAGGCAGGGTTCCCCCTGCTGGGGGCTGTCTCCTTCCTTCCCCAGGGGCCCCTGGTCCAGCTAAAAGGGAGGACATGTGGGTTTGGGTTGGGCAAAGGGCTGGTGATGAAACAGATATCAGAGCTTGTAGAGAATGCCCCAACCGCCCCTGGCAGGCAGCGGGACAGGCTTGGCAAACCCCACTGACCCACCCTTGCCCTTGAGGGGGGGTGCCCAGAAGCTGGGAGGAGCCGTGGGGTCCTAAGCGGCCAGGTCCCTGCCAGACACCGGCAGCCCTAAGATCTGCCTCAACCCCAGCCATCCTCCCCATCACAGACCTGCCCCTGGCGCTTCACGGATGAATGGAGAAGGTAGTTTCGCGTTGGCACCTTAAATCATCAGGGCGAGAAACTGAAGCAGACTCCCTCCCGTTCGTTCACCTGCATCTACATATTCACTAACCACCGTGGTTAAAGGATCAGGGAGAATCAAAGGGTTTTCTCTCTTACACCTTTCTTAACTGAAAACAGGGAAACTGAGGGTCGGATAACTGCGTCTACGCCCTGGCCTCCACCCCCGTTACATGCCGGAGCTGAAGGGCCGACCTCACTGAGGAACAAGCCACTAAAATCTCTTTTCCTGCCTCATCTTCGGGGCCCAAAGCTGCACCCAGAGCCCCAAGGCCCTCACTGAAAAGTCCCAGCGAGTGTCCCTCCCGATGAACACCCCCACCAGCACCCTGGGCGGCTCACACCCCCAGCCAGCGCCAGGACCGCAGCTCACCGGCTCCCAAACTCAGGGCCCAGCACTCGCAGCCACTTGCTGCGCCAGCCACACAGGGGTGCCGAGGAAGGCCCTGGGCTGCGTGTCCTCAGCCCAGCTTTGCCGCTGGCTGGTGATGTGGCCTCAAGCAAGTTATGCTCCCCGGTCCGGGGCTGGGGCTTCTCCTCTGGACGATGGCCTGGCTGGATTCAATGCTAAAAGAAGCTCGGGAGACAGCAAGATGCTCCCGACAAGGCTGAACCACAGAATCGTTTTCAGGAAACACCGTGTTCCACTCATGACAGACACTCCAGCTGAGACCTCGCAAAGGCTCTTCCTGCCTCATCTGAGCGGAGGCACCTGGATGCCTGCAGAGCCCACAGGCAGTTTCTTCTGTGAGCCAGGCGGTTCCTGCAGCCAGAGGCTCGAGCAGGAAACACTGCTCCTGTGTCGGGGGGCCACACACAGAGCCCCTCGGGTACCAGCACGAGCACCATCGGGACAAGTCTAACAAGGACCCACGAGGCTTCAGGACATCTATGAGCCCCAAGACTGGACACAGCATAAACGGAAAGACATCTGAGGCCAGAGCAGATGCAAGGAGACTGTCCAGGCACGCAACCTGCCTGCCCCGTGGTCCGAGGGCGAGGGCGACTGCGGGTCCTGCTTTTCCTCTCCTCTCCCCCTTGCCCTAGCCATGTACATTCTGGAAGCTACGGGATGGACTTGCTAAAGTGGGTGATGCGGACACAGAGCGAGGGACCTTTCAGATCCTTCCCAGGCATCCCCGTTAGCAGAGGGTAGACCCACTGCTCAGGCCTGCGATTCTTGGGCCAGACCTGTGCCTCTCGGTTTCCAGGACATGCCCAGCCACCCTGGTCCCGGGCTCAGAGGCAGGACCAAGGCCCTCCTGGGAGAGGAGGGCTTGCAGGAGGGTGGGAAGCGAATGGTGGGGGAAGGTAGGTATGAGGTTCCCAAGCAGGACAGAGTGGGGACCACCCGGGAACTCCAGAGGAACCCCCAGACCACGAACACAGCACCACCACCCAGCAGCTGCAAATACCAGCTCTCCAGAGGAGCAAGCCAGAGCCTGGGGCTGTTAGTAAAGAAATGCAGTTTGATCCTCCAAGTTCCTTCAGAAACTCAGCCAACAGGACGTCGCCAGGACCTGCAGGCCTCGTCCCAGCAGCGGGAGCTGCTGCAGGAACGTTTAATCAACGCCGCGCAGACATTTGTTGACCTTCTAACCAGAATAAATTCTACGGGGCTAGGACTTTAAGTAAACACGTTTCCCACACAGGGTGAGGGGAGAGGCCCACAGGCCTGCAAACAGGATCCCACAGGGTCCCTGTGAGTGGGGGACGAAGGACCGAGGTTTCGCTCTCATTGCAAAAGCAACGGGGACATGGTCACAAAAGCAGGTGTAACGTGTATATGCCTTGACTCCGGAATAAGCCCAGATCCGATGCAAATAAAGCACTGGGCTGGAGACCCTTGTCATCAGCTCGTTAAAGCCCTGGCCGTCCACCCGAGTCACAGAGGGCCCAGGTGACCTTGAAACTGCTGCACCTCCAAGGGTCTGCTCTTCAGACTCCGTTTTACCTGGAGGACACCCAGAAACCACCGAAGACTTTGAGGAGCAGCCAGGAGGGGGCTGCCCACAGAGAGCACACTGGCTCACTCCCCAGGGAGGTGGCTCTGGCTGAGAGGCCCTGGCAGGCGGTGTCTCAACTGCACCAGCTGGGGCCCAGGCTGCAGGAATCACCAGTGTGACAGCTGCCTGTAGACCCACAGTGGGAAAGGGGAAGAAGAGTCTGAGGGGAGGGCAGGGATCGAGCCGACAGCCAAAGGGCACAGCCCTCAGGCAGCACTGGGCCTCCCACAGATGCCAGAACATAAACGCAGAAGGAGGTCGCCCCTTGCCCTCACCTGAGTTCTCCACCCTCGCCAAGGCCTGACCGTCAGCACCTGAGTCCTCCCACCTCACCTCCCCGCTCTCACTAAGAGGTGGGTTGAAGTAACTCCCCACGGACCCACAAACCACCGCCACCAGCAGAGACAGGGATCTTGGCCTGGCCTGGGTCTCAGGGTCTCCAGCCAAGGCCCAGGCGCTCACTGCCTCGCTCCCTGCCAGCTCCTCCTCTCCTGGCACCCACCCCTTCCCTTCGTGGAAAAAAGCATCTGCTCAAAGGGAGAGACTGGCTCCGGCCTCTCCCACAGGAGCCTGTGTGGACGAGGCCGCGAGGAAGAGTGTGGTGCCCGCCCCCACATGCCCAGCCTTGCCGCAGCTGCACCCGGCCATGCCCGGGCAGCAGGGACAGATGCTCCAGCAGCTGTCAGCAGATGGGCAAGAAGCTCCTGACACAGAAGCAAACAGATGTTGGGAGCGACAGAGCAGACTTCTACCAGGACATCTTCAAGGAGCTATAGATTCGGCTGCTGGAAAAGTGCTCCCTCCAGCAGCACAAAATGCCTACCTGTCAGGACCCAGCGCTGCCCCTCCCCAGGTGCGGTCCCCTCTGGGCCTCTGTTCTCCCCCCACCCCCACAGGCTTTGCCTCTCGGCTCTCTGAGTCCCCAGTATCCAGACCCCCGCTCACCCAACACTGGCTGGTGCAGACAAAAACAAGGTAACAAAGGATCCAGACACACAGCACATGGGGGGTCAGGAACAGGGGAGCCTGGAGGAATGAGGCCTTGTCCAGAGATGGGAGGTGCTCGCAGGGTGTCTTGGCAAAGGAGTGGGTAGGGCTGTGCTGGTCAGGGCACTAGGACAGGTAGCTGGTCTGGTGGGCAGATGGCCAACGGTCAGAGTAGTGAATGGCACCCCCAAAGTGCTAGGATAGGAGCCTTCTCCAAGACAGAATCAGGGCTTCCCTAGAGGAGACAAGAAAGAGGGAGGCGATCAAACACTGGGTGAAGGAAGGAAGGGCAGACACGTGTACTTATGGCCATAGCCAATGGATATGCTCGGACAGGAGCGGCCCACACAGAATGCTCGGCGTCAGACAGTAGAGCAGGTGGGCATCGACAAGAACCTGTTGAAGAGGGTCTGCAGGGCAGGATGGGAGCTGAGTGTGCCGGCACCCCCAGCTCACCGGTTTTTTACAGATCAGGTCTATACAAATGGGCTCAGCTCTGCCTTCCCCTTGGTTCCAACTGTGACACTCAGCCATACAGCCTCGTAGCAGGGGGGAAATCAGAGGGTCTCTGCTAATTTCACCAGCACACGTTTGGGCCTTGAGGGGAGCTGGGCCCAGGCCCAATCTGCTGAAAACCACACCCTCCTGCCTGCCCCCCAACTGACTGTGGCTGCCAGCAGGGTCCTCCCTCGGGGCGCCGTGCAGTGTTTAGGGTGCTGAGGCATCACTGGACACTCGGGCAGGAGTGCTCAGCCCTGAGCCCTGGGAAAGGCCAGAGGACAGACAGGCAGGGGCAAACAGACGCCTCTCCCTCCAGGAGAGGAAGCAGATCGGGGTGACTGCCCCAGCCAGGCATCTCTGGGGCAAGGAGACGAACTCAGTGAGTCCGGCCCACACCCAAACAACCCTTCCCCTCCACACCGAGGCCACCGCCTTCCTCCCATCCTGGGGCCCATCACAGAGGCTGCGGAAGAGGCGACTCCCCTCCCCAGCCATCAGGGTCTCGGGACAGTGTCGGGGTAGCAGGACAAACACTTGACCCACCTTTGACAGGCGAAGGTCTCCTCTTTCACATTAGTGACCCTGTTTTAAAAAAAAGCCATGCGAGAGTTTTATAAAACTAGTCGACATAAACCCCTGCCGACTGCACCTTCTGTACATCCAACTCTCCACTCTCTGGTGAGCTCGGAAAGGACCCAAGGCCCGGGAGCCAACCATTCACAACCCACATCTGTGTGTGTCCGAAGGGTTGGCTCTAGCACAGGACATGGGCCAGAGGTGGCTGGTGACCCCTAGGCTGCTGCCTGCACCACGCAGGACCAACAGCCTCAACCCCAGTGGGACCAGAGGTTCCTCCCCCCGCTGTGACGTGCCCCAGGAAGGACGGCTGGCTGGGAGAAGGTTGGAATGTGAATTCGGGGAGCTCCCCCGCCACCCCCACACTCATAGATCCTTACCGCACTAGAGCTCGCATGGCTGAGCTTATCAAATCGGAATTTCAGGTTTGACCTCGGGGAATTTCTGCCTTTGGCATCTAGGAAAAAGAAGAATGCAGGGCGGGGCTGTGGCCCTCATGGGCTGCTGGGGAACTAGGCAGGGAGACACATAATCACAAGCTTAGCCCTGGCCGGTGGGCTCAGTGGTTAGAGCGGCAGCCTGAGTGATTCCAGGTCCAGGGCATGTACCTGGGTTGCAGGTTCAATCCCCAGCCCTAGTTTGGGGCATATGCAGGAGGCAACCAATCAATGTATTTCTCTCACATCAATGTTCCTCTCCCTCTCTCTCTCTTCCTCCTTCCTTTCCACTCTCTCTAAAAAAAAAAATCAATGGAAAAAATATCCTCCAGTGAGGATTAATAAAAATAATTAATTATTAGCTTACAATTAAGTGATATTTGTCAAAGGTAATAAATATTCAAAAGTCATCACTTCCTCATTATGTCACTACATTTTACCACTCCCTATTCTTTTAAGGTTATTTATGTCAGTCACATTGGTGGCTTGAGATCAGCAAATGCTACAAATCAACTTAATCTGCTGTTTTGTTGCTGAGACTTCAGAAACTAATGGAGAGAATATTAGTAATATAGGCTCAATGTGAAAGTGTATGTGTCTATAGCATTGCGAATAACACGGAAAACTGAGTAAATATATTCTTCTGGTATTTGAGACACAGGGAGGCTGAGGAACATGTCCAATGCCACATCGTCGTCAGTGGTGGACCCAAGGTCCTATGCATGCCCCCACCCCACCGTGCTGCCTTCCTGGAGGTCGGGACCAAAGCTCTGACTTCTGGGCACCCACAGAGCCCATAGTGCCTACCAGGTAGGTTTACCAACATGCCCCTCAGGTGCCAACCTTCACTCTCTCCCCAGAACCAGCTCCTCCTACTCTGTCCAACTGCAGGGATCCCAGAACCCTGAAGGCCCAGACTCCTTGCTCTCCCTGAAGCCCCCACTGCTCAGCCCCGAGGATTTTCCTCCTTGGCATCTCTCAAATCCCATGCTCTATCACCCCACAATCCATGGCCCATCACCCCTCACCACTCACTGTGACCCTCACTGATCTTCCCTTCACCCTTGCACCTGCTCCCACCAGTCCTTCCTCCTGGGCCAGCTTCAGCCACAAAACGGTCTTTCTCAACACCAGATGGCGCTATGCTACTTAAGAACCTTCAAAGACTAAGACTCCCATGGCTTCCACTGCCTGCAGGACAGAGCCCAAATCCTCACCAGGGGCAGCCCTGGCCCCTGGCCCCTAACCACTGTCCCCTCTCTCTCCTGTCCCCTGTCACCCTGGCCCTGCCCCTAACCACTGTCTCCTCTCTCCCCTGTCCCCTGTCCCCTAACCACTGTCTCCTCTCTCTCCTGTCCCCTGTCCCCTAACCACTGTCTCCTCTCTCACCTGTCCCCTGTCACCCTGGCCCTGTCCCCTAACCACTGTCTCCTCTCTCTCCTGTCTCCTGTCACCCTGGCCCTGCACCCTAACCACTGTCTCCTCTCTCTCCTGTCCCCTGTCACCCTGGCTCTGGCACCTAACAACTGTCTCCTCTCTCACCTGTCCCCCTGTCACCCTGGCCCTGTCCCCTAACCACTGTCTCCTCTCTCTCCTGTCTCCTGTCACCCTGGCCCTGCACCCTAACCACTGTCTCCTCTCTCTCCTGTCCCCTGTCACCCTGGCTCTGGCACCTAACCACTGTCTCCTCTCTCACCTGTCCCCTGTCACCCTGGCCCTGCCTCCTAACCACTGTCTCCTCTCTCACCTGTCCTCTGTCACTTAACCTTGGTCTCCTCTCTCACCTGTCCTCTGTCACCACTGTGAACTCCAGCCCCCCTGACCTACATGTGGTTCCAGATCACAGCCTCTCATGTGCTGTTCCCTCCACCTGCAACGCTCTCCCCACCTGGTACCCTTGCATTTTGAGAACCATCGCTGTGATGGAGGGCCTGAGTCAGAGATAGGGAGGAGCAAGAGGTTCGTGGAAAGAACCTCGGCTTTCGACTCACACAGTCCCAACTCCTCTCTGAGCTCAGTTCCTGTGAGTAACGAGAGGACAAGAACAGGCCCTGAAGGCTGATGTGCAGACACTGTGAGGGAGCAGAGCTCAAGGCCTCACACTGGGGTTGGACCCAGACTGGCCAGTTCCTGGCGCCCCACAAACAGTGCTCAGGGCACAGCCCCTGCCCTGGCTGCGTGGCGCATCCCGCGTGGTGCACACCGACCTGTCGGACTCCGGCTCATGATGATGGGGGTGGTGGCTGCCCCCAGGCTGGGGCTCTCGCTGCTTGGGGACGAGCTGTAGACAAACACCTCCTGCTTGAAGGGTGAGGTTGTGGACGGCTGGCTGCTCTGGGGAGAGAGGCCGGGTGAGTGAGGTGGGTCAACCCTCAGTGACCCGGGCAGCCCCTGCCTCCCACTGCCCACTTGGACACGCTCTTTCCTCCTGCTGCCTCCAGCCCTGGCTCCCCTCCCACCCTGACACCCCTCCAGCCCCAGGCAGTGCCCCTGACCACACCCATGCAGCACTGACCCCTCTCCTCTCCAGCCAAGAACTCCACGGCAGGGACACGCTCAGCCTGACCTCTGACCCTCTGCTGCTGCTGCCTCTCTGTCACCCTGGGGAACCCCAAACCACCGCTCCCAGAGGGTGGAGATGGCTGGGTGGGCCACTTCTTGTTTCCATACTCCCCGCTCTCCCCGGAGCCTGGAGGGGGCTCTGCCCACAGGAGCTATTTTAACACACAGAGCGGCGGGCCCAGGTGCCTCCCCATTGCCCAGGTTGGCCAGGCCGCACCTACCCCACTGTCACACTCCTCCATGGCCTCGCCCTCCCCGGCCGTGCTGCTGAAGCTGCTGGTGCTGGAGGAGGAGCGGGAGATGTTGGCCCGGCCGTTCTCCTTCAACTTCATGAAGGGCCTGCAGGGGGGCGGGAAGGCGACCCCGGTCACATGCAGGAGCCGAGGCAGGGCAGGCCCCGCAGAGACTGAGTGGCTCCCCATGGCTCTGCCTGCTGGCCTGTGCATTCCAGGGAGTCCCCAAAGCGGGAAATGCCAGAGCAGAGACCTATTCCAGGTCCCAAGGGGCTAGAGCCAGCCTCCCCAGCCTCACTCTTACTTCTCCTTGCTGGGGCAGATCTCCGGAGAGCTGGGGTTGGACGAGGTCTCAGACTTTATCTCCTGAGAAGAGTGCCCACCGTCCACAGTCTTGGGGTTGCTGGATGCACTGTCACTGAGGAGATGAGGATGAAGAGGGGTGAGCCGGTTCCCCACTCCCACCTCACCCCAAGCCCGAGATTGCACCATGGGGCCTGTGGGGTCACAGCATCCCCGACAGAGCACAGCCACCAGGCCATCTCTCCCTCCCCCAGCAGACAGCAGGGTATTCTGCTTTGCCAGGGTCCCTCCCTTGTAGGCTCCTGGGTGAGTGTCCAGAGCTATCAGGCAGGAGTCCCGGCTTAAAGCCACCGAGCCCAAGTCCATCCCAGCAGGCAGAACTCTAGGGCAAGGGCTGGCCACAAAGGGGATGGAGTGAGGTCTGGGACATCCACCATCACAGCCAGCGCACACGCACCCCTCGGGGCCCCGGCAGAGCCTTGGCTACAGAACGCCAGGGGACACCCTTCACACAGACTACAAAATGGCTCCCCGGATGCTGAGTGTGGGAAGGGTTTCTGGGTAAACAGGCTACTCCCAGCCAGGGCCAAGGGTTTCCTTCTGCAGTTTAACAAGGCCACAAACGCTGCCCGTCAGTTGCTCAGTGTCCACTGTCCCTAATGTACTTTTATTTTCATGACAGTTTCATGAACATACAATCCACATACAACTCACCCATTTAAACTGTGCAATTCAATGGTTTTTAGCATATTCACAAGCATGACCACCATCTAATTTTAGAACATTTCTACCCTCCCTCAAAGAAACCCCTGACCCACTCACAACCACTCCCATTCCTCCCTCCCCCCCGCCCCTGACAGAATCTACTTCCTGTCCCTATGGTTTGCCTATTCTGGACATTTCATGTGAATGGAGCCATACAATACGGTGCGGTCTTTTTGTGAATGGCTTCTTTCACTCAGCTAGTGTTTTAAAGGCTCATCTATGTTGTAGCACGCATCCATCATACTTCACTTCTTTGCAGGGTAATACTTCATTTTTGGGGTGGGCATGTGGATCGTTTCCACTTAGGGCTCCTATGACAACGCTGCCATGGACATCCGTGTGGCGGGACTTATGCAGACACATGTGTTCTTTCCCTTGGGTGTGCATCTGGCGGGGAACTGCTGGGCCTGTGGCAACTCCACGTTAACCCTCTGAGGAGCTGCCAGGCTGTTCTCCAAGGCAGCCTCGCCAGTTCACATTTCCACCAGCCATGCACAAGGTTCCAATTTCCCTATATCCTTGCCAACACTTCCTTCTTGTCTTCTGTATTATAACCATCCTGGAGACATGAAGTGCCTCGATGTGCCTCTAACAAGGTCACCAGGGACCTCCGCATTGTCCACCCCAGCAAGGGTTGGGGTCACTGTGCTAGGCCTCTCTGCTCCGCTGCCACTGCAGGCCTCTCTCCTGCGAGGTCTCTTGCCTGGCTTCTGAGGGTCCCCCCTCCTCAGGCTCTCTTCCTCCTCGCTCCCCTTCCTTCCCTGTCTTTTTCACTGGCTCTGCCTCCTTTCTCCACTTGCCCTTAAGCGCTGGTGTTCCCCAGGCATTCTCCACACCCCCTTGGGCAAGCGAATTCATTGATTCATATTAAGCATCACCTTCCTCGCCCTTTCTCCCCTACCCCCCTACCCCCAGTGACTCCCACCTCTCCTTCAGTCACCGCTTCTCTCCAAAGCTCAAGACCCATAATTCTGAGCACTCAGAGCTCCGGGTCTCCCTACTGAGTTGGCCACAAGGATGCACTCACACACACAGCTTCAAAGAGAGCCCTGCATCCTCCTCCATCACCGCCCTCATCCTGTGTGCCCATGCCCGGGGCTGGCACCATCGCCAGGGCTACAGGAAGACACCTGTACACATGGTGGTCAACCTGCCTGCCTCCCTTTCCTTCGTGAGACTGTAAGCTCCTGGAGGGCAGGTTTGTGTCTTTGGAGCTCCTGTCTGAGCACTGAGCCCCCACACGCCAGGCACTTGAGGGGTGCGCTTGCTGAATTAAACACAAGGTAGGCTCACTGACTAAAGGATCAGAAAGACAATTAGCAAAAACGGGGATAAAGAGGATATGAGAGTTGTTGAGCTGTATGAGTTCTTTACATATTTTTGGAAATTAACTCCTTATCAGATGTTCATTGGATAATATAATATATTCTCCCTTACAGTGGGTTCCCCTTCATTTTGTGGGTGGTTTCTTTTGTGCAGAAGCTTTTCAGTTTCATGTAGTTCCATCTGTTTACTTTTCCCTTTGTTTTGTGCTAAGCAAAATAAGCCAGTCAGAAAGAGGCATCTATCACATGATCTCACTTACATGTGGGATCTAATGAACAAACAGACATGGAAACAAGGAACAGACTGAGAGATCTCAGAGGGAGCGAGAGGGGCGAGAAGAGATTAACCAAAAAACCTATGTGCACATATGCTTAGCCCATGGACACAGCCAGTAAGTAGTGCAGTGAAGGCCTGGGAGGGGGTAGGAGCGGGTGGAGGGAGCAAAGGAGGGAGAAATGGTGATCTGTAATAAACAATAAAAATAAGTTCTAAAAAAGAAAGGAAGAGAAGAAGGGAGGGAAGAAGGAGGGAAGGAATGAAGGAGGGAAGAAAAGAAGGAAGGAAGGAAGGAAGGAAGGAAGGAAGGAAGGAAGGAAGGAAGAAAGGAAGGAAGGAAGGAAGCCCAAAGGCATGTTCTACGAACTCTGCTGTCAGAATCAGGGAAGGCTTCCATAAAGAGGACATTTGAGTGAGCTTTGCAAAAGGAAGCACAGAAAGAAATGACTCTGAGCAGCATTTCTAGCTGGGGCCAAGCTGTGATACCCCTTCTCACTGTCAGGTGCAGGGACTGCAAAGCTGCCC
>JAAGEH010000016.1:29265724-29403924 GCA_011751065.1 Lasiurus cinereus | reverse complement strand
CTGAATGAGTGACGGGGGACATAGGGACGAAGCACTGAATGAGTGACAGGGGACATGGAGGAGGAAGCACTGAATGAGTGACGGGGGGTGTGGGGCCTGATGTGGGACCAGAGTTAGAAGGAAGCCATGGCTGGAAGCTAAAGCTGTGCACAGCCCTCCCGAGGGAGCCCACCCACGCCACGCTGGACACTCACCACCGTGTCCGGCTGTCCCCTTGGCCTTCAGAGCCCGTGTGCAGACGGGGGAAGAGCCCCGACCGCCGCTTGATGGGGCTCCGGGACTGGTTCTTCACAGTTGCTGCCGCCACCGGAGGCTGCCAATGCGACCACCAAAATGAGCACTCAGCCCAAACTGCTTCCCTTCACCCCCTTCCTGGTCTACAGAGAGCCTTGCACCACCTCCCACCCTCACCACTGGTCTAGAGAGATCCCCAGAAACACGATGGTAATCCGCTAGAACAGAATTCTTGGAGGAACATGGGGTCAGGGCCACCCTAAGGAGAACCCCCGGTACTGAGAGGGCAGGATGACTGAGGGGGTCACACCTGGGAACCACAAAGCTGAGAGAGTTCTGGGAGTGCCCAGGTCCAACTTCCTGCTTTACCGAGTGACGAGGGACACAGGGACAAAGCACTGAATGAGTGACAGGGGACATATGTCCTGGAGGAGCCGAGGGGCGAGGGAATCTGGTCAAGGTCACATAGCAAATCCCTGGCAGGACAAGCATGCGGTCCACAGGCACCCACAGGCAGAGAGAGCTTGCCAAGCTTCTGCCACGTGTGGGGGACGACAGACGGAGGGTGGTAGAATGAGAAGGGGAGAGGGGAGCCCGCCAGGCCTCTAAGCCAGGCAGGCCCCAGTGTTCGCCATGCACCACGGTGCCACCTTGGGCAAGTGGAAGAACTCTCCGGGCCTCGGCCTCACCCACAGATTGGAGGTCACTCACTGCCCTGTCCTGCTCCCTTCACAGACCCTCTGGGAGGAGCAAGGTAACAGCTATGAAAACACTATTAGGTAAAGCAAATGTATTATACGCCATCATTTACAATACCAATTGTCAGTATCATGGTGGGTGTGTCCTGCTATTACAAAAAAAGAACAAGAAAACCCCAACGTGCACAAATACAAAGCCACTTTGCTTTATAAAAGGAGGGACTCTGGTCCCCTCACCTGGCCAGCTCCTGGTGCAAGCTGACCAGACCCAAACCTCCGGACCGGCCGGGCTCTCTTTTCTTAGAACTGTACACACAGCAAGGAAGAGCAGAGACTTAGGATCTGGGCGACCTAAACATGAATCCCAGTTCTTCGGCGTAGCTGGCTGACCTCCAGCAAGTTACCTAACCCCTGGGGGCCTCCCCTTCCTCAGATGTGCAATGGAGAGCACTCGGCACCTCCCTCAGACAGCTGTCACAGGGACCCATGAGTTACTTAGCTCAGTGCCTGGTGCACAGCAGGCAGGGGGCAGCTACGTGTCATTAGGAATAACAGAGAGAGGGCCCTCTCACAGTCCCAGGGCCCAGGACCACTGTGCAGGGCTAGTCCTGAGGAGGCCCGGGTGTCAATGAAACTCAGAGAGCAGGACAACAGGTGTCCAGTCTGGGCCAGCCCCAAGTGCTGCCTGGCTGGAGGCTCTCACTTCATGGCAGTGGGGGGTGGGAGGGAGAGGGTTACCCCTAGGGAGCCTCAGTCTCCCTTCCCATCATTCAGCTCGCCCTGTTGGTCACCTGGGCCAAATCTGAATGAACACACCCTCCCCCCCCACACACACACACCAAGGCCTGGGGAACCTCAGGGCCTGCAGACACTCACCGAGAAGGTGGTCTTGGTGACCTCCACGCTGTTATGGGAGATGCCCCCGCTGAGGCTGCCGGGGAGGCCCCCGCCATGCGGCTTCTTCTGGCTGGTCACCATGGTCTCCATGGAGTGGCTGCGCACGCGGATGGCCCTCTGTGGGGACAGCAGGTGAGGGGGCCTGAGAGGGGGAGCCATGCCTCTCCAGATGACCCCACTGCCTCAGTGGGATCTGCAGACACACTCCAGGCTCACTCGCGCTCTCGCTCTCTCTCTTTCTCTCTATCTCTCTTTCCCTGAACCCCCTTTCTTTCTCTCTCCCCCTCTCTCGGCGGCCCACATGCTAATCACTACAGTCTGCAGAGGACTTTCACAGGCTCTGGGCACATGGCTCTCTGCAGGCAGAGGCGAGGGAGGACACTGGACAGAGGAGTTGGAGGGGTCAGTGCCCCAGATGCCCTGCAAGGTGGACAAAGGTTGTTACAGGGAAGGAAAGTGAGGCTTGGAGAGCTTATCAAGCCTGAGCTTCCTCATCTGCAAATCAGGAATGACATGGTCCAAGCAGCAGAAAACTAAGCGTCCGCCTATATTTAAATACTGGGTATCCTTTCTGCTGTCACCCCAAAGTGTGCCTGGTACAACTTGATATATGTTCGCAGCTGGTGCACTGTGACCAGAGGACTTCCAGGTCTGTATACTGAGCCACAGCACACTCACAGCGGCTAAAGATGAGCCTGCAGCTGGAGCTGCTCACACAGGACATGCACTCTCAGACTCCAGGCCTGAGGCCTCAGAGGGCCAGGAGCTGCTCAGGCCGCGTGGAGCCCTATGCCCACTTAGGGCCACCAAAGAACGAAGGACCCGTCTATACACAGTGCAGTGTCCAGGAGGGGACAACCAGGACAATCACCAGTCCCAGTGCCTGCAAGGATGAGAACAGTTAAAATGAAGACTGCTGCTCTCGGACTGCTCGGCAGGGCTCTGCAGGCCACCTGTGTTGTTCTGGAATCTGACCCAAGGTTAGAGTGAGGCAGACAGATCCCACTTAGACCTGAAGGAGGATTTCCTGACACGGAAGTCCTAGAGGCATCCACCCACCATATGGACGATGCTCTCTAGTTCTGAAAGCCTTCAAAGACGACAGGAGTTCTAGGAAGGGAAGTTTCTCTCCAGGATCCCCCAAACCCCACATCATTTCCTGTTGACCAGTCATTCAATCCCTCAAAAATGGCCACACATATAAAGCTCTTAGCAGAGCACCCGGCACATACTAAGTACCCAATCAAAGTGGCTACTCTTCTTGTTTAATAGCAAGTATTTGCCGTGTGCTTCCTGTGTGCCCAGCACTGCCAGAAATGAGGAGAATTACAGGAGGGGAGTCAAAGGAGTGTACCGTCAGCAGGGAAACAAAGCATCCCTAAACTTAGGGTAATGGAAAAGGCCCAGAGCCGCTGTGTTAACCAGCTGTCCAGGCCCTCACGGCCTCAGAGCCACATGCAAAGACTCACGAATGCAGACATTACTAGTCGCTCACATACAAGTGCCATCCCCCCATGTTCCTTGCTAACAGAGCCACTGTCTGGACCAATGTCCCCTCTTCCTCCACAGGACAAAGGAGTAAATTATTACCCTCTCAAGCAGTCACGGCATCCATGCCCTTGCCAGTGGGACATGAGGGAACGTCACTGGGGGTTTCAAGGAAAGATCTCTTCAGTGATTCCCAAAAGAGGTGTGACACCTCTGCACCTAGGACTGCAGCAGCCACTGTAGGATTGTGAGGGGTCAAGCCTACGGCGAAGCTGACAAGATGGGGATGACAGAGAGGCAAGGGAATGGAACCTGCCTGCCACTGACCACGCGGAGCCACGAGCCACCTGGGCCTTCTGGTTAAGTGAGCTAGTGGATCTTCCTCATTGTATGAGTCAGCTGAGGCGGGGAGTTCTCAGAACCTCAGCTTCAAAAAACTGATGCAGAAGGACAGAGGTGGTACACTGCCCTCATCCTCACCTGGTTCACACCCCACGTGAACCACATGTGTCTGCTTACATGCTCCACGTGTCCACCTACATGGAAAGGCCGCCCTTCCCTCCCTAGAAGCATTGAGTCTACAAAAAGGTCATCCCAAGAAAGCAGCAGGAATGCTGCCCCCAGCCCAAATCGCAGGTCCCCGGGAGCTCTCCTCAAGGTCAGGAATTCGCCAAGCTTGGGAGTGGCCAAGGACCGCACCCTGCCTGCCTTTCTATCCTGGGAAGGAAGCTGACTCAGGACGGAGGGCCCTTTGCAAAGATGATGGTCCTCGAGGCGAACTCCTCTTGAAGGAGGCAGGGAGCCCACCCGCCGGGTATCCCTGATGGCTTCATCTGGCCTGGCCTGTCTGAGTCGAAGACACCCCTCGAGGGGCATCCACTCTCTCTCTTTCTAGACCACAGAAGAGCATCACCTAGCAACATGGGTAAACAGCCAGCACCTTCTCTTCATTCCATCACCCAAAGATCAGTCAGACGTGTGCCCTTGGGGAAACTCGGAGGAGTCCTTAGGTAAACAGTTTTCTTAAATGAGTCATGTGCTCCATCAACTCAACCTCATTCCATTCTGTTGGTGTCTCGTGTGTGCCGCCACCACCATGTCATCTAACTGTGACATGTCAATGAATCACTTATGTTCAGATGTTTTCTCACTGTCTCTCTGCAGAGGAGATTAAATGAGCCCTGAGTGACGGCAGCTGGTCCATGAGCTTCACACACATGATCTTATTGCATCCTTCCAACTCTGAGATGCAGAGAAGACAGACACAGAGAAAAGGTTCTGAAATGCAAATGACTGCCAAGGTCACATTAAAGGTAAGAGATGGAACCAGGACCAAACCCAGGACCCTGGGCTCCAGATGAAAGGGTCCCAAAAACTAACCAGCTTGAGCATATAATTCAACTGGTTGATGGACAGAGGATGATTAGAAACCAAGTGATTTCAGCCTCCCTGACATTAGGGAGGACTCATCTCCTCAAAGGCCCATGGTACTGCTGAGTCAGTGAGGTAAGTCTGAGGACACAGTGGCTGGCAGGGAACTCCAGGGATGTGCGGGGCTTGCCTCCTGGTTCTCCCAGCATGGTGTGTGAGCCTCCCTGGAGTCTCCTCCCCTGTGTAGCGTGGTGTGGTCCCCACGTGAGCATGACATGATGGATGACCAATCCCTGGTATGATACCTGCTTACTCAAGGTCATCTCTCCTGCCCATTCTAAGGGATGGGAAAAGAGAGGTGATGGCTACCTTGAAACCCTACAATGATAATCCGTTTGGACAAAATCATGGAATGACATGGTCTACAGAATGTCACATGTCAATCTGAGGTAGAGCTGGACACACTAACCTTTTCAAATCGGTCAGAAGAGTCAGGTACAGGGCAAAGAAAAGGACAGAGGGCGGTAATGTGGACAGAGGGAGGCAGGAGAGAAGAGAACAGGCCCATGAAGCCTTTAGGGCATCAGAAGGTCTTCAGGGACCACCTGGTCCCTCTCCCACTCAGGCCCTGCACATCCAGGCCACAGTTCATATCCTGCACATCCAGGCCACAGTTCATGTCCTCCCCACTTGCATCTTCCCGGGGATGGGCTACTCACTGCCTTTGTGGGTGAACACCCTGGACTTTGAAAAGATCTTCTGCACACCAAGCTGAAATCTTACCATTTCCAGATGTTGGCGCCATGGACTAGTCTGTTCCATACTTCACACAACTATCCCTATCTGTCCTCAGATGCTCTCCTTCAAGCTAATCGCCTCTAGTTCTGTCTTCCACCCTTAGTCACCATGGTTTCCCAGCCCTCAGCACACTTTGGGGAAGTGAGAAAAAAGGGATGGAGTCACTCCTGCATGTCTGCGCATGTCACACCAGTTAGTATCATCGAGGGGGCCTGTTTCCTCCTGGCCTATCTCAAACCCCATTTCTTTACAAATGGGTTTTGTAACTTGTTTCATTCTAACAAATTCAACTTGGGGGACCCAATGCACAAGGATAACACTAAGGGGAACACATGCTTATCTGTTCCAAGTAAGCAACAGAGGCAGGGCCTACGGAGAGAAAGATGTTAATTTCTTGCTGGCTGTGATGGTCCCCTAATCAGAAGAATCTGAGGTCCAGAGCAGGGTCTTCTGCCCCTTTAGCAGCACAAATAAAGGAGGAAGGCTGATGGGAGTAGGAAATATCCCTCCATGTCTCCTTTCAGACAGACCAGAGCTCCAATCCATGAGCTGCTCCACCCTGCGGGCACTTTGCCGTAGTTACTTGCAGAGTGGTGCTCTGGCCACTAGGGGTCAGAACAGACCAGTGCATCAGCTGCCAGCCCCTCAGAGGCGGGGATAAATTCACCCAATACTGCTGCTCTCTGCTGTCCCAAGTTCTGGAGCTGGTGGTGACCACCTCTCCTCAGGCCCTCAGGGCCGCCTTCTACATGAGGTCATCAGAGGGTTGGGCTAGCTCAGGGTTTCTCAAAATGTGGCTCCCACGTGCTTTGTGTACATATGTTGATGCATCAAGTAGCATCCCTTTGCCTTTCCATTTTATTAGGGACCAACAGAAACTTCAACAGCAGGCAGTGGCTGAGCCCAGCATTTGAGAACAACAGTTCAGAGATCAATATGTTTCAAATGTGAGTAATACCCAGCTGCTTGGAAAATAAAACTATTCTGGGTGAAGGAGGGCGATGGGGGAAGGAATGCGGGACATCTGTGACATTGTCAACAATAACTAATATATATGTTTTTCAAATAAAGCTATTCTTGCAAGACTCTAAGACTATGTCCATACACCCCCAGCACCAGTGGCACCTGGCTGCACTGGCCCCTGCATACTTACTCGTGTCTTTCGATTGTTTAATCTCGACTGGAAATACATTTTTTATATCATCTACTAAGTAAAAATGCAAAATGTGTAAGTGTTTGTAGAACTGGAGGATTCCAGAGAATATCTCCAAGCTCCTCAGAAGCAAGTCTAGGCGTCCATGAACCAATGTTCTTTCTCATGGAAGAAACACTAAGCCGACAGCCAGTGAACTGAAGCCAGACATGGAGAGGAGAAGAGCTACTCTAAGTGGTGTGAGAAGCCAGGAGCACAGCCTAGGGAGGCGGCAGGTCTGCTTCTAGGCAGAGGGACAAAGCGTCCCTGGGCTGTAGGGGAGGGGGAACAGCCACAGAGGCAGGGATGGGTGACTGGGGTCACTGTGAGCCCTGGGACTTCTCGATTATGTTTTTGTGCATCTGCGGGACAAGAACTGTGACAACAAGGCGACAGCAGGAACTTCGCCTGGAATCGTTTCATGCACCACTCTTGCAAGAACTTCGTGGCAGTCCAGATGGAAGGCCAAGCGGAATGCCAATAATTCTGACACCACAGCACCGTCCAAGGTGCCTGAGAAGAAATAGGGAAACGGAAGACAGTTTCCTGAGCTGGGGCAGACCACAGCCTGGGACACCCACCGAAAGCAGTGATGGAACGCACAGGGCAAAGAGCTCGTGTCCCAATGGGAGGAGAAAACAAAGCTACTCATATCTGGCAGAGCTCAGAAGGTTTGCTCTGGGCGACTGACTGTGACAGCCCCTCCCTCACCCCACAGGGCCCCTTGAACACAGGCACAGAAGCAGAAGGTAGAAGGGACTGTCCTCAGCACACAGTTGGAACAAGTGAGGGTTGAAGAGAAAACTGCCCTGGATTACTGAATCAGAGACAAGGAATGGTCAAGGCCTGTAGCATCTCCCTCCCGGTAGTCAAGCCGCTGGAGTCAGCCCAGAGGCAGGGGACTGGGAAATGGCCTCGGGTCACTGTCCTTTAGAGCTGCAACCTGAGGTCGCTGCCAGTTCATTTTATCCACTGGGCATTGTGGGTATGGTGTCCACGGCCTGCAGTAGTTCACAGGTTATAGAAATATTTGGAAACTGAAAAAACTATTGTTGACTCTAAAAGGCAGAGAGAAACCTGCAAAACGGAAAGCAACAAATCACTAGTTGTCTGCAGACAGTGACAGCTCCAGTCATGTATAAAGTACATCTGCTATGGAGCCGGGAGCATTTGACATGCTTGCCAGGATGTGGGCAGGCCCACAAAGGTATTCTTAGTTACCTGGTCTCCCATTCACCCCTCCCTCTGCCGGGCTAACTGCCCTGGCTCCCTCTCTTCCCCCGTCCTCTTCTCCCCCATCCCCCTTGCCTCTGGGTCTCAATTTCTCCTGTTTCACCCTGGCCGCCACTGTCCATCACGGCTGGGACAGATGTCCCAGGAATCTCCCACCAGCCTGGACACGCAGCTCAGCTCCTGCCCGCGCCCGCGTGAGGAATCTCGGCAGCTGGCCCTTGGGGCCAGGAGGCCCTGCCCTGTGCTCTGTGCTGCTGCCTGGCAAGGGGGCAGACCCCAGGCTTGCCCGGGCCAGGCTAGTGGGTGGAATCTTAATTGAGTTGGGACCCAGAGGTGGTGTCATGTGGCAATTGGGAACACACGCTTCGGAATCTGCCAGACACAGCTTCGATTCCCGAATCTGTTGGATGACTTAGGACAAATTATTCTGTTTCTTTGGGTTTCCGTTTCCTCACATGCAAAATTACACTTGTAATTATTGAAACTGAGTATCAGTGATTCTACCCATAATCCCAGCTGTGAGAATTTAGAGGAATGATGGGTGTTGAGCTTTCACTTTACAGGGCAATGCTAACAGTGCACACGTTCACTAGGCATTGACTGTATTTCGGGCCATGCGATCTCTTCGGACTATTTCCATGAATTCTCCCAACAATGCCAAGACACAGGTCCCATGGATCATCCCTGTGTTGTTAATGTAGCTCAGAAACTTGAAAGACTGTGCCCAGGATCACACAGCTGAGATTCTAATACAGGCAGGTCCAACCCCAACCCCACACACTGTCCCCAAAACGGTAGCTTTATAAATCATCCTGCCACAGGCAACCAGCAGAACATTGACTAAGAACCAGAAAACCCGGGTTTGAAACAAGGCTTTACCTCTGAGCATGTGTAAATTTTTTTTGTGGGTGGTTGTTTTTTTAATATGTTTTTATTGATTTCAGAGAGGAAGGGAGAGGGAGAAGGAGACAGAAACATCAATGATGAAAGAGAATCATCGATAGGCTGCCTCCTGCACGCCCCTTACTGGGGATCTAGCCCGAAAACTGGGTATGTGCCCTCCTGACCAGGAATCCACCATGACCTCCTGTTTCATGGGTCAACACTCAACCACTGAGCCAGGCCGGCTGGGCAGTGGGGGTAAGGTTTTGGCCTCTCATCCTGTCCCCTTGTGTGGGAGTGGAAATAACAAGGCCCATTCTGCCAATCGCACAGGGTAACAGCCAGGCTCAGATCAGATGCTGGATGTCAGTGCTGTGTGGACTAGCAAGCACTTGTGCAAGCACGTGGCAATGAATCTTCTTTATGCCAGGCCAGCGAAGTGGCTGTCCCAGATCCACTTGAATACTCCCAGAGACAGGGAGCTCACTATTTATTTTAGCAGCTCATTCTGGTTACAAAGTTGTTTTCTTTGCAAAGTCCACAGGGACTTGCCTCTAACTCCATCACACTGGCCCTAGCCAGGTCCTCGAGTGCCCTGCCAGCTTCGGAAATCCTTGTGGAACCCCACACCAGCTGATGAAGACAGCGAAGACCTGTGTCCTTGCTCCCACCATTCTGCCTGGGCACCCTGACCACAGAAGGAGGCAGGGGGAAGCAGGATTGTTCTTGGTTTGCACTGGCTCTCCTGCTAAGTCTTCCCCCAGCCCCACTTGTCAAACTCCAGGCCAGATCAAGACACTGTTGGCTGCTCCAACCACTCCCACTTCCTGATGCCCCTGTCCTCTGCCAACCCCCTCAGTGCCCCTGCTGGTCTTGCCACATCTGGCTGGCACTGGGCTCTGGGGTCAGGATCATGTGGATCTTGGACCTCTTCCCTCATTTGTCCCGACCCTCCCCTTCACAGCAATCGGCAGCCGCCCTTGTGCCTGTACCTTGAAGGACTCCAGGAATCCCCCATGGCCCCCATTCTCAAACTTATCCTCTTCTGGGCCGAGTCCCAGCATGGCCTGTGTGTGGGCATGGAGCTCATCGTGAAGGTTGTCCAAGAGGGCAGCCCTCGTCCGGTCCTGGAAGGGAGGAGAGTGGAGATTATGGAGCGGGCACTGAGACCAGAGGGGGCTCCAGATGCCTGGCTGAGGGCTGCTCTTCGGGCCAAGTGCATCTTGGTGATGGTGTGGACCTCAGGCCAGGCTGGGCTCCACGCTCACAAATGTCGCAATTGACACTACAGCTCAATGCCCAGCCCTCTGCTCTCTTCCCTCTGCCCCTTCTCGGTGGGCCACCCCACCCTCCCAGCTCTACATGACTCCTGGCCGGGCCAGCTCTCTACCCCAAGCTCCACATCCATATACCACTGCCCACTGCTCCTCTCCATCCAAATGTTCCTCCAGAGCCTTCCATACAACCCCCAGGGGGCGCCATGCACCCAGACAGGGACTGGCCCTTTCAGTAGTAACCCAGCCTGTGCAGGCACCTCCAGGTCAGCAGTCCCTGGCACAGCTACCTCCCAGTGGTCCCTGAGCAAAGAGCCCAGCTGAAGGCCTAAGAGCCACCCCACCAATCCACTTCCCTGCACCCTGAATACAGAAGTCCATCAGGTCTTCCCCAAACCATTCCCTCCTGTGCCTGGGGTAAGCAAGTTGCCATTGTCTCTCTGGAACGCCTGTCACAGCTTCTAACTAGCCACCTTTTCCACCCTCCTCCCTTTCAATCTACCCTCCCCACCACTGCCAGAATAATCATCTAATATGCAAAGCAAACATCACTCTCCTGCCTAAGTCCTTTAATAGGGCCCATCCCCTCTAGCTCAAATCCCTTCTCGATATAACCCAACCTACGTCTCCAGCTGTGTCCCCACCGTCCCATCCCCCACATGAGTCCTTCCCTCAGGCCACATCAAACCCTCAGGAACCCCCTCACCAAGTCATGCTCTGATTCTGCTCTGATTCTTCTTTGCGAATGCTGTCCCCATGCCTGGAATAACCCTCCTCACTCTTTCCTCCTGGCAAATGGCTCTTCAGATACCCAGATTCAGCAGCTGAAGGGCTACCTCTTCCAAGAAGCCTTCCTTGAATACTCCCTAGATTTCCCCCACCCCCCGCCCTCACCACAGGCAGAAGCAGTCACTGTCCTAAGTCACAGCCCCCATGCTGGCCTCCATCAGGGCTCAGTGCTGGCAAACTGTATCATACCTCTAGTAATGGCCGCTCCCACCAGCCTGTGAACTCTATATGAGCAGAAACTGAGTCGCATTTAGGCCCGTGTCCCAGGAAACAGAATGGATCCTGGCATGCAGTAGGTGCTCAAGAAATGATTGGTGAATGGCTGACTAGACCTGAAATTTGGACTTAGTTTCCACAAGAAGAGTTACTATATCAACACAGGACTGGGGACTTTCAAGGGGCAAAAACGATGCTCTCCCCACTTGAGCAGCCCCCAGGAACAGAACCCGGCAGAATCTGGCCAACTAACAGGAAGGCAGAAGGAAGACCTCAGAAACCGCGTTCTCACCTCCAGTTTCGCAAACTTGTCCGACTTGCAGCAGGCGTTCTCTGCATTGGTGAGCTTGGTGAGCAGAAACTCCCTGAATTCGGGGCCCTGGAAGACAAGAAGCTCTGGAACTCTCCCAGCCTCACCACTGGCAGGCAGAACGGGGGGGGTCTAGGAGCAACCCTGAAAAAGTCCCTTCAGACATTGGATTGCATCTGGCCCAGGCCAAGCCCAGCTGCTCTGATGCCAACATGAAAACCAGCTCCCCAGGTCCTGGGAAATCAACCCTCCACACCCAGTGGCGTTCCCGTGCCAGAGGCCACTTCTGCCCCAGGCTCCTGGTATAAAAACGCTTCTTTCAGCAGAAATTTAAACACCCTGAACAAGACCCTGTGCTAGGCCAGGCTGGCAGCAGGAGCAGAGATGGGGGAGACCTCAAGTAAAGCCCCCAAGCCCTGCTGAATAAACAGCCAGCTAACGTCCCCACCCAGGTCCCATCCCACTGCAATCCCTGTCATTCAGGCATGGAAACCTGGAGTTGGGATATAAGAGGGGCAGGAAGGAGAGTGTCTTACCTTCTGGAAAACAGGGGGGCTGGGCAGAGGTGGGCCAAAGGCAGGCACGTCTTCTCGCGCAGTGACCGAGACCTGAAACAGAGCTCCATGTGGGCCAGGAGGGAAGAGATCCATGTGCCGTGCCCTGGCCCAGGGGCAGCCCCACTTCCCACGGCAGATCTCGCCTCTCCTCCCCTTGCCCTGGAAGCCGTGGCCAGCGTGGCAGAGTTCCTAGGAATGGGCTGGATGGCACGAAACCATCCACATGCTTGTCTGCACCACTGGAGGCCAGACGTGAGCCTGGCAAGATGAGTGGACAGAACCTGGGACCCTACCTCTAAGGCAGTGCAAGCGCTCAGGACACCTCACCTCCTGACCGCACCGCCTGGGATGCTAAGCTCACGGGGGAGGCATGGTGAGAATTATTAGCCCTTTCACTGATGAGGAAACAGATGCCCAGAGACACGAGTGGCCTTCCCGAAGGCACACAGGTGATTCGCCACCGAGGTGAACAGAGAATCCAGACCCTGCTCTGGGGTTCTTCCCACAACACTGGCTCCCAAACTGCCCACACTTCAAGTGCTTAAACAAGAAATACCAATTGCACGGGCTCCACCCCACGCCTGTATCAGCAGCGCCGAGGCGAGCCAGGGATCTGCAGCTGTGAGGTCCTGAGAGCCCCTGTGCAGTGGGCAGGTGAGCCTCTGGAAGCCCTGAGCCCCGCACAGGGTCAGGCAGTCTGGGTGAGGCCTGAACCAACAGCTCGAGGGGGACCTGGACTGGGAAGTGGGGGTCGAGGATATCAAGGTGTGCTGCGTGCTGCAGAGGGGGTACCAGGCTCTGGGTGGGTGTGCACCTCTGGCCAGCCTGGCGAGGCATGAGTTAATGGAGTGAGAGCCCCATGATGTTCTGTGTGGGGTCCCCCAGGCCTGGGACAGGCCCCACACCTTCATCTCCCCTCTGCACGCAGCTGCCCTGGTTTCACCCATTCTTGGCCCACGAGGCTGCAGGCCTCTCTGGAGATCTGCCCTCTCTCCTCCTCAGGCGGGCAGCTCTGACGTGAGCGTGGCCCTGGCCCACCGCCAGCTGCTGGCCCGTGAAGTAGGGCAGATCTGAGAGGCGGGTGAGCAGGCAGCTCAGAGCCCAGCCAAGGAAAGGCCAGGCCAGGGTCTGCAGGGGAAGGGAGTGGAGAGGGCTGATCAGTACCAAGTTCAAAGCTGTCTGCAGTGAGGAACTGCAGACAGCGACCACAGTGAGGAACAGGGGTCCGGGTTGCTGATGCGATTCCTGGCTGGTTCCAGCTGCCAAACACAGTTCCACCCACCATGCGCCATTGCACGAGTCAAGAATGCCACCCACAGAGCCAGAACCTGGGCAGGGGTGGTGGGAAGGCTCCAGACAGGCTGCTGACCGGGACCAGGCCAAGAGGCCAGACCCAGCCTTTCCCTTCCCACCTGGACACCCCCACTCAGGCGTGCATCAGTGTGAGCTGTGCTGACTGGGCAAATGGCTTCACGTGTGTTCTGAAATCCACCAAGTGTGCAGACAGACAAGTCCACCGCAGCAGCCATGTCAGAAGGAGGGGATGGGACCCTTCCCGTGCCGGTCATTCCTATCCATCCCCACTGTGCCCCCTGTCCTGACCTCTTTCAAGCAGAGCTCGGGCCTTCATTGCTCCCACCTCTTGAGGACAATTGGGTTGCTGGGCTGAAAGCAGAAACCCCACCTTCCTGTTTTCTAATTCTGCACAGGCCACAGGCCGCCCAGCAGGGGCCGAGCAGGGCTCAGAGGCAGCAGGTTACTCAGGGGAAGAGACTTTTCAAGTCTGGAAAGCGGATGGAGGCCTGGGCCTTTGAGGAACAAGGATGTGCCAGCAGGCTCATACCCACGCGGGGCCTGGAAACCTCAGAGGACCACCCAGATTGCTGGAGTGACGGATGGCAGAGAGGGGAAGGGGGCACACCCAGATCCCTCTCCAAGGATCAACGTCACATAAGACGCCTGGGACCTGTGCAGGACCTCGGGCCCAGACACAGGGTGGTTCAGACAGGAACGGGAGGGAGGGAGTCCCGATGATGGCTCGGCTGGGATTCCCTAACAACCTGGCAGGATGGGACCAAATTTGTCTGAAGAATAATCCCATGTGACATTTCCCGCGCACCCGGGTTTTGGAGCCAAGTTTCCGCCTGCTCCAATGGCTCAGTGTCGACGACCACAGGCCGACCTGGACAGGGCGCCTCCACCCTTTCCCTACGAAATGCACCTAATAAAGGACACCTGAGGTACTACAGAGTTCCCCCAAACCACTTCTTATCCCCCTCACACACACACCTGTTTCTCAACTTCCCCGCTTCCCCTTCCGGTCACATCAGGGCTGGAACTCTAAGGTTGTCTAGTCCAACTTCCTCATCTCACAGACAGAATCAGAGGCCCAGAGAGAGCAGGGACTGGCCAAGGTCACAGTCAGAGGACCAGAACCCCAGGCTCTGAGACTCTAGGCCTGGGCCCTTTCCTGCACATTCCCACCCCCACTCCCTTCCTTTCCTATTGCTTGTCCTCCCTATTGGGGGCTTCTCCAGGCACTGCTGGGCCCCAGGGAAACCTCACTCAGCTTTTCCATCGCCTCTAAGCCTGCAAGGGTCAGCTAAGGTTCCACCTGACCAGCTCCTCCTCAGTCTGCTCATCACCTGGGATTCACAGAAGTTTGGGGAGCACCTTGGACGGCTGGTCTCCCTCCCTGCCCCCTGCCTCCCTGGCCCTATTCACAGAGCCTTCCAACCTCCACGCTGTCCTGACAGGTGGAGCACAAGGCCCCACATCCCGGGGCCAGCCTGGCTCTTCCTGTGGGTCTACTTCCCAGCTTCTCACCACCTCTCTCAAGAAAGCGCTTCTACCTGGACAGCCAACTGTGGCTGGGAAGACTTGGTAAAGACTTCTAGTATCAAAGCTGGAGGTGGGGTGCCGATTTGGGGACCTCTAACTTTTATCTGTATTGTCCCACGCAGCTAAGCTCTTGGGAAAGTGGAGAAGCCAGTTAGCTGAGCTCCAGGTCCTATCAGAAACTTTAAAAATGCTAAACGGCCACAAGAGGGCCCATTCGGCCAGCAGAGGCCCAGCAGACAAACCGAGAGTATGCATGGAACTGCCTGGCTGGTCTGGGAGCACCCCCTTCCCCCTACAAGCCCCCACCACCCCACATCTCTCACCCACCACACATCTTCCTTTGGGGATCCCCAGCAGTAGCTCTTCTCTTCCCCGAAGGCTGGTTCAGAATGTCACTTGCATGTGCCCACCCCTGGCACACAGTAGGCACTGAGTGAATCAAGTCTGCTTCCACCAACAAATCCAGCAGCTATTCACCCATTTCGGTCAAAGCCGGTGAGTAAGCCTTTGGGGAGATGCCCAAACCACGGCTGCTCTCACTTTTCGGCTAAAACCGCTCAGTGACAGGAGACCATGAACATGGACATGGGCCTGAAAGAAAGCGCTCTCCTCCACAGGAGAGCGGGGTGGAGCTTGTGCGGCTGTGTGTTTGTTGGTTGGTTGGGGTTTCTTTTTGAAGCCTCATACTTGGATTTAAAGTTGATGTGAATTCTGCACTTTATCTGGCTTTGTACTGATAATAGCAAGTCTATAACATCATTTTCTTTTCCAAAAAACTTCCAGCAAAATGGGTACTTCATGCAGAGGGCCACGAGGCGCTAGGGCTTCGTAAATCCCCAGAACCAGCACCGGCCCAAATTATGACACAGGAAACGTTTCTGGGCCTCAGAATGTCCCATCAGCCCCTCCCTCTCCCCACAACAGCGGCTCCTAACACTGTGGGAAGCGGGCGGTCCCCTGAGAACCTGAGCTGCATGTGGCCTCTCTCCCTAGGAAAGGAAGAGAACACGCAAAGCAGCCCATCCACTCAACATTCTGCACGTATCTGCGTGGGGTCCAAAGGCTATATAACATCCACTTAGAAACCCTGCTTCAGTCTGTCTCCCTGGGGTCTCATGTCCCCTGACACTGTGACACAAAGAAACTCATGCCCAAGGGGCTGGGATTATTTCTGGTGGAGAAGCGGAGGGGAGAGTTAGTGATTCAGCCACCAGAGGGCTGTGTGAGGGCCGCTGAGGTGGTGGGCTCACATGCATCCACAAGGATTTTGAGCTCGTCTGAAAGATTGCTTATTGGTCAGGAGGCTGAGACCCAAGTACTCATTATCCATCCCCTGGCAGTCTTCAAATTAAGATGGAGCATTTATTCCAGATCAGCTAAAGCAGAGGGGCCACCCGGGGCCAGGGTCTCCCAGGCCCCTGCACCCCACCCTTCTCACCATGAACACCTCTTTTCTTTCTTTCCTTTGTTGTCACCCTCTTCCTTTCCCCATCCTGACAGTCCCCTCTGTTTTCTTCCTCCCCCCTGGTTCTGCCAATGGCATGACCAGATTCCAAATAGGAGCATCCAGGCTTCTCAACCCTTAGGTGAGATGGGTGTTGAGCCTGGAGAGAACCAGATGGATGAGATGACCTCAGAGGGTGGGTGCTCTCCACTGAGAGTCTAGCCCCCAAATCTCAGAAACCTGAGAGCCATGGAAAATCAGTCACACCACAGCCAGGAGTGACATCTTGGAGACCAGCTCGCAGGCCCATCGGGGACTGCTATTTCCTGGTATCACTGAATCCATCAGTGAGGTGGGGTGCCTCGGCCACCGTGCCCTCCAAGGAGACTTTCTCCTTACCTTGTAGGCCGGGGTGTCCGTGCCCGGGCTCTCGGCCTGCACCACAATGTAGGCGTGTAGAAAGTTGGAGGCAATCATATCTGGAACGAACGGTGTGTTTTCTTCTTGGAAGATGATGGCCACAATGTCATTCCCAATGTGTCTCTTTCTCTGGAGCTAAACAGAAAGCGTCCCATTGTTACAAGCCAGTTGGGAACCTCCTGCAAGCAGAAGAGCTCTTTGCAGGAAATTCCTCATTATGCTATCTTTATACATCAGCCCTGGAACTCGGACACCCAGCTCTCCGGGGAGCTTTTCATTTCCTCTTGAGAGCCATCAAAAAGGAAAAAGCAGGGAAGTTGCCCAAGTTGTTAGGTAGAGACCCGCAGGCATCTCACTGAAGTCTAGGGTGTGCGGAGATCACAGGTGGGACTCAGGGAGAAGAGTTAAAAGTTGAGGCCCAGGTTTTGCCCTGGGAGAGGCTGCAACTGACCCAGGAGAAACACAAACACAGGTGAAGCTACCTGAGAACAGGAACAAGGCCACCAGCCCCAAGCAGTAAATCAGCTCCTATACACAAATGTCTGCCACGCTGAGGTGCAGGGGGCAGGGAAGAGGGCAAAGTCAGAGACCTGAGGGTAATCTGAGAAGGCTTCCTGGAAGAGGAGGTAGTGGAGGGACAACTCATGGGAAATGTGGGTGAGCCGGGATGAGGTGGCAGATCATTCTACACCAGAGGGGAGCAGAATGAACCATGCTTAGAGAAACAGGGGCAACATGGCTTAGTGGAGGTCATGGCAGGGAAAGAAACCCAACCCTTCTCAGTACGGCAAACTGTGCCAGGTGCTTTCATGGGTGAAATCAATCAACACACACCTGCTATGCGTCAGGAGCCCTGCAGGGCTACCCAAATGCATGATTTCCAATGACAAGGCCCTCCTATCCAGCAAGTCCTGGCAAGGTCCTTACCTGTGCTTTTATTCCTTTATTAAGCACCTACTGCATGCAGGTCCTATGTGCCACTTTGAGTTTCTTGTTTACTGAGCACCTGTTATATACTGAGCCTAGTGCGGGGCGCTTCTACACAAATTCTCTCACTTCTTCTACACACACCATCTTGTTTCTTGGGAAGGGAAACGTAATATTTATTCAGTCCTTGCCAACAGCCAGTCTTGACAAACTACCCATTTAACACAGGTAAGGCTGAAAGTGAGTGGAGAAGGGCCCTCAGCCTCAGGCTGGGTGGCAGGAGGGGCTGTGAGGGGACAGAGACTGAGGTGAAACACAGAGAAAACCTGCTTTGGATACAAAGGAATCCTGTTCCATTTGTTTCTGGAACATTCAGTAGTTCTTTTAGAGCCAAATCACAGTCCTATTTGCCAATTTTCTTTTTTTTTTTTTTATCCCCATAGAAGCCGAGCACTGTTTACAGTATTACATCTGTGCTCCCGCCTTATCCCCTGCTCAGAGATGGATGGGTCGGCATCTGGAGAAAGGCCTGCCTTCCTTGCTTGTTCTCCTAGAGACTGAAAAGGCAAAGAGCCAGAGATCAGCTGCTGGTTTCAGGGCTCAACAAGGAAAAAGCCAGACCCTCCGAGGAGACACACAGCCCTCCGAAGCAACAAAGGAGAAGGCGAGCAGGAAAATCCTGGGAGCGAGGTCTCCTCCAGGTTCTCTGGTTGAGGGAGGGGCTGAATTCCTGCCCTCGGGCGAGTGTGCTGAGCCAAGAGGCTGTGAGACTAGAAAAGCTGGGGTGGGAGGTATCTCTGCACTAACCAGGTTTAAGTCACTGGGGCAGGAATAGGGCACAAGCCTAGTGGTCTGGGTAGCGAACAGCTGTCATGGAGGAAGGCTGTCGCACACCAGGTATCTTACTGAGTCCTACATTCAGAACCATGTGGATCCCCACAACAACGCTCGGACATACATGGTGCTATCCCCATTTTACAGATGAGAGCAATGAGGCCACGAGATAAACCGCTTGCCCAGAATCACATATCCCAAACTGCAGAGCTTGGCGTCAAGCTGCCTTCTGCAGACCCCATCACGACTCTTCACCACCCCACCCCCCATGACCAGGGCCCCTGGGCTCTGCTGCCAGCTCTGCCCCCAGCACCTGGGACACAGTCTTTTGACCACAGGGAGCTGCAGTGCCTCCCTGGTCAGAGCGGGATAACCACAGCCCTGCTATCCGGTCGCACGTCGGTGTTGGTGAGATAACGCGACAGGACTGGTTGTGAGGGGAAGAGCACCGCTGAACAGACTGGCCTCTTGATTATGAAGGAGCTGTGGGGCAGTGCAGTCCCTCAGGTAGATGGGACCAGAAGAAGACTCTCACCTCGCACGCCCCAGGCTCCCGGATCCCTCCCCACCCAGGTTACCTGCTGGGTGTCTCCCTCTGTAAAGGGCAGCTTTGTGGAGACGTGAAACATGATCTCCCTGTCCCGAAATATCGTGTACACCGACTCCACCCCTGTCTGTCCGTGGGTCACGTCCAGGCCTCCTCGGAAACTGTGAGCACAAAATCGGGGCAAGTGCCGTAGGGAGAGAGAGTGGGAGTTAGTGGGATGAGGAGCATGGAGAATTGGCCGAGAGACTGCGATGCAGGGAGAGCAGGCAGGTCTGCCCTTCTGAGCAGACGAGCCCTGGCGTTTGCCCATAAACCCACACTGAAAAGACAAAGACAAATTTCAAGCTTTGGCTACGTCCCCTTCATAACGTAAGTCATGTGGGACAGGAAGTCCTCCACCCACAAATCCCAGACAAATGCTCTCTTGAGTGCCAGTAGCCCCTACACTCTCTGCAAGGCCATGTCCAAGTCCTTGGCCCAAAAACCAGGAAACGAGCCATCCTGCTGGGTGGTGGTGAGTCCCATAGGAGCCTCCAGAGTCAGCCTGAAGAGGTGAGAGATGTCTGATTTCTGCCTAGCCAGCGTCCCATGTAGGAACCAGACCCCACACGGCAGCACCCAGCCTGGAGGTAACCAGGGAGGCCCTCTCTCCTGCTATCTCCCCACATGCAGAAAAGGAACTAAGGAATTGGGTGGCTTTTGGCAGCTGCCCCCTCTTCCTTTATGGAAACGGGCTGCTAGCCATGGATCACATTCTTAGCATGAAGAGGAGGATGTAGGTTCCTTTAAGAAGATGAAATTAAATAGAACCTGGACATCAGTCCCCCAGGTTCTACAATATCATCCAGGAAATGTGCTCAGCCGGCATGGCAGAAAGCTCACTGGGCCGGGGTCAGGCACTCCAGGTTCTAGACCTGCTTCTGCCCCTAAGTCAGCACAGGGCCTTGGCATCTCACTTCATCTCTCTGGGCCCATTTCCTTTCTCTGTAAAATAAAGGGGTAGGCCTTGGCCAGCATGGCTTGGTGGTTAGAGCATTGGCCTGTGTAACAGAGGGCCTAGGCTTCGTTTCTGGGTCAAGGACATGTACCTGGGTTGCTGGTGTGATCCCCGACCCCATTGGGGCATGTGTAGGAGGCAACCAATCGATGTCTCTCTCACATCTCTCTTCTCTCTCTCTCCTTCTCTGTCTCCCTCCCTCCCCTTCCACTCTCTCTAAAAGTCAATGGAAAACTATCCTCAGGTAAGTTTACAAACTTTTTGTAAGATTAACAAAAATAAACAAATAAATAAGCAAATTTAAAAAATAAAGGGATAGGACATGAACTCTGGGGTCCTTCCTGGTTTTAATAGACTTATTGCATCTATTCCAAGACACATCCTTTCGCATTTTATGGTCTATGAACTCTGGATGCACCTTACAGAGACGGCACCTCAGGGTCAATGGAGGTGGTAGAGCCACAGTGACAATGACCACCGGTGTGTCCTCTTTGCTCAGCTTATGTGCTCCACGGGATTATCTACCTTAACCCCCAGCAACCTGTGGGGTCAGCACTGTCTTTATCTCCCTTTCACAGGTGATGAAACTGAGGCTTGCAGAGGTTAAGTCACATGTCCAAAGTCATAGAGCTACCAAATAATGGAGGCGGAACTGTAACTCATATGGGACTGACTCCGGACAGTGGCAACCTTGAAGGAAAGGAGGATGAGGGAAGAGGGGGAAAAGTGGGAAGGAAGAAGAGAGAAGGAAGAGGAGAGAAGGAAGCAGAGGAAGAAAGGGGACACAGACCACCTAATACCTGACAGGCCTGGGGGTTATCACATATGTTGGGAGATCCTATTAACGTGGCTGCTGGAGTGGGAGATTCGGAGGGAGGCCAGGTGCTGGCCATGATGCACAGCACAGTCCGGCCAGGTCTGAAGGTCCCTCCCAAAGGTGGCCTTTGTCAAGGAAAATCAAAGGCCAGAGTTTTCCAAGCAATAGCTCCCATATTCTCTCTGTCCACTTGGAGAACCACAGACGGTTGCATAGTAGATTCCTGCCAGGGGGGAGGGAGCTAGGGTGTGAGCTACTGTATTTCTTTCTACCAATTCTTAGTTATCCATTCTTTCTGTATATTATCTAAAATGGATCATTTCCCCCAAACAGTACAGGGCCCTCTTCCCTGAATGCAGGCAGGTGAGTGACAGGGAAGGTGGATTCATTAAGCTCTCAATCTGAGCCAAATGTAATTAGGAAGGCGCATCTGAGGTGCAGCAGTTTCATCATGCATCCTAAGCCGCATGTCAACACCTTTCAGATAACCTGCCATCCTTGATTAGCCCCTGGACTTCTGTTCCCTTAGGAAGGAGTATTGATCGTTTGCTGAAAAACAACCCCATGTTCCCTGTGTGTGTGTTGCGGGGGACAGGGAGGAGAGGTTAGTATATTTTTCAGAGAGGAAGAGAGAGGGAGAGATAGAAACATCAATGATGAGAGAGAATCACTGATCGGCTGCCTCCTGCATAGCCCTCACTGGGGATCGAGCCCGCAACCCGGGCATGTACCCTAACGGGGAATCGAGCTGTGGTCTCCTGGTTCACAGGTTGATGCTCAATCACTGAGCCGTGCTGGCTGGGCTCTTGTGTATGTTTTTAACTCTCACATGCCCTCCCTGAAACTCAGCTGTCACCCCTTGCCCTTTCTCCAAGTCCTCATCCATGAGGCTGCAGTCATCATGTGGCTAAAACCTACCCTTTGAAGTCCTGCAGGGTGATCGTGTCCCCCAGCAGGTCCAAGAACTCCCTGAAAGCTGGGCTCTCCTCATTGTTTCCAAACAGCTCTTCCTCCAGGGTCTGGAAGACAAACAGGCCAGGGGCAGGGGGTTAGAAACAGCTTTCTTGGTGCCAAAGGAAGGAACGCAGTTGTCCAGTTACTGGTCCCTTCCTCCCCAACCCCCACCACAATCGCCATCCAATGGCTCTGTCCTCACCTGGAGGAAGGACTGGGGCTCACTCACAGACCTGGATTTGGGGGGCTGGTTAACGAGGACTTTCTCTTCAAACACAAGCTGCTGGTCAGTACAAAAATCAAAGCTAAAAAAGTCCTGGGTGATGTGGCTCAGTTAATTGAGCATCCTCCCATACACCAAAAAACAAAGCAGAAGCAAAGAGCCTTTGGGGTGCCAAAAACCAATCCGTAAGTGAAAAACTTATAGCTGGACTTCTGACCAAGGACTCCTACCTAGAATATATAAAGAACTCTTAAAACTCAATAGTAATCAAAACCACAAGGAGATACCACTTTACACGCAATGATGGCTAGAATCAAAAGGAAAGGCAAGTGTTGGTGAGGATGTATAAAGATCAGAATCCACATACCCTGCTGGGGTGAATATAAACAGTGCTCTCACTTTGGAGAGTCTGTAAGTTCCTCAAAAGGCTGAACATAGAGTTACCATAAGACCCACAATTCCACTCCTAAGAGTATATCCAAGAGACATAAAAACATAAGTCCATACAAAAACTTGCACTAGAATGTTTATAGCAGCATTTTCTATAGGAGCCCCAAAATGGAAACAAATGAAATGTCCATCAGCTGACAAATGAATAAGCAACATGTGGTATGTCTATACAATGGAATATCCTTCAGCCACAAAAAAGGCATAAAGTGCTAATTCATGCTACCACATGGATGAATCTTGAAAACATTATGCTAAGTGACAGATGCAGACACAAAAGGCCGCATGTTATAACTCCCTTTATATGAAACTAAAGGCCCGGTGCACAAATTCGTCCACAGGTGGGCAATCAAGGCCAATTAGAGCCGGTTGACTAAGGAAGGGACCACGGGAAGTTAGCTGTGGGAGCTCACTGAACACCCGGCCGGCCAGGGGAGGAACCGTGGGAGGTTGGCTGGCCATAGGAGGTTGGCTGTGGGAGAGCACTGACCAGTTCCTGCATTGAGCATCTGCCCCCTAATGGTCAGTGCATGTCATAGTCATCAGTCAATGGTCTTTCCAGTTGACCAGTTACAACGGTTGCTTAGGCTTTTATATATATAGATGTCCAGACCAGGAAACCCATAGAGACAGAAAGTCAATTTGTGGTTAGCAGGAGGTAGAAAGAGTAGTGATGGAAAGTGACTGCTATTGAATGTAGACTTTCTTTGGGGTTGATGGAAAAGTTCTGGAGTTAGACAGTAGTGATAGTTGCATAATTCTGTGAATATTCAACTGAACTGTACACTTTATTTAGATATACTGCAATAAAGGTTTAAAAAAATTTTTTTAATTTTAACTCAACAGTAAAAATAACCCAACTAGAATATAATCAACAGTCAACCACCTAATCTTTCTCATGGAATCTTTCTGTGCTGTTCAGAGATACAGAAGATTGTGGCTGTAAATAGCATCCTCTTCTTGCTTCTGCTTTCTATTTTAAGGATTAGGATCTACTGTGATTAACTTTCCTTTTGAAGTTTCTATTACTATGCTAATTAAAAAAAATAGTCAAAAGACACAACAAATTTCACCTGAGAGGATATACAGATGGCAAATAAGCATGTGAAAAGATATTCAACATTATCGGCTATTAGAGAAATGCAAATTAAAATAATATAACATATAACATATAAATATGATGAGGTATCACTACACATCTATCAGAACAGCCAAAATAAAAAATACTAACACCCAATGCTACAAGGATGTGGAAATCACAGACCAATCAAATATTGCTGGTGGGAATGCAAAATGGAACAATCGCTCTCAAAAATAGTTTGGCAGTTTTTACAGAACTAAGCATATAGGCACCCTATAACCCAGCAATTGTACTCCTGGGCATTTATCCTACAAAAGTAAAAACTTATGCTCATAAAAACCTGTCTACAAATGTTCAAAGCAGCTTTATTCAGAATAGCCAAAACCTGGAAACAACCCAGCTTTTGGTCACTGGGTGAATGGTTAAACAGACTGTGGTACACCCACACCATGGAATACTACTCAGCCGTAAAAAAGAATAAACTCTTGACATGCGGCAACACTTGGATGAATTTCACCAAGTGGAAAAAAGCCAATCCCAAAACTTTATATACTGTATGATGTGATTCAGAAAACATTTTTGAAATGATAAAGTTTTAGAAATTAGAGAACAGATTAGTAGTTGCCAAAAGTTAGGAACTGGAGGAGGAAGAGAGCATAAGAGGCAGGAGGGAGGTTAGTGTGTTTACAAAAAGAAAACATAAGATGTGCTAAAAACAAAAAGGATAATGGAATTCTGTATCTTGACTATGTAATCTAAAGATGTGATAAAATTATATAGAATTAAATACACACACACACACACACCAGATGAGTACATATAAAATTGGGGAAGTCAGAATAAGACCCATGGATTGCATTATTGTGATATTGCACTATCTATATATATAAAAGCCTAAGCGACTGGCCGGCCAGCTGGTAGCTATGACCCACACTGACCACCAGGAGGCAAATGCTCAATACAGAAGCAGAAACCACAGGCATGGAAATATAGAACAGACTGATGAATCTCAGAGGGAAAGGGGGTGGGAGAGGGTGGGAAGAGATTAACCAAAGATCTTATATGCATAGTAGAGGCCTGATACACCGGTGGGGTCCCTCAGCCTGACCTGCACCCTCTCATAATCCAGGACCCCTTGGGGTATGTCAGAGAGCTGGTTTTGGCCTGCAGCCCCGGTTGCCACAAGCCGAGGGACCCCATCAGTGCACAAATCTATGCACCAGGCCTCTATCCTATATAATAAAGAGATAATATGCAAATTGACCATCACTCCAACACACATGTGGACATAAGATGGCCATGACAAGATGGCCAGTAGGAAAGGGCAGTTGTGGGCAATCAGGCCAGCAGGGGAGGACAGTTGGGGGCAATTGGACTAGCAGGAGAGTGGTAAGGGGTGATCAGGCTGGCAGGGAGAAGTGGTTAGGAGCCATCAGGCAGGCAAGCAGTTGGGAGCCAGCTGTCCTTGATTGTGAGAGGGTGCAGGCTGGGCTGAGGGACACACACACACACACACACACACACACACCCAGCATGCATGAATTTCTTGCACCAGGCTTCTAGTTAGTTTTATAAGACACCAGAGGCCTGATGCACAAAAATCGTGCAAGACTAGGCCCTTGCAGCCCCAGTTGCCTCAGCCCTTGCAGCTCCTGCTGCCTTGCAGCACCATCCCCCACCCACTGTTTGTTCTAGAAGGTTGTCTGGAAGGTCATTCAGGAAGGTCATTCAGCCTTCCGGCCTAATTAGCATATTAGCTCTTTATTATATAGGATTACTGGTGGGAGAAACTGGGTAAGGAGTACACAGATCTCTCTATATAATTTCTTACAACTACATGTAAATCTACAACTATCTAAAAATTAGAAGTTTAATAAATTTTTTAAATAGAAGGCAAAGCTAAAAACAGTAGTAGGCTCTACAATTATGACAGGCTTAAAACACCAAGTTGCCCACCAATCCACAGGCTCTCCCACAGTGGCAGGATCTGCAAACAGCTGAGGGCTCCACAAGCATCCACAGATGGCCATGAGCAGCCTCAGATGATGCAGACACTCCAGTCTGCACAACTGCTTGAAAGAGAAAGCCTCCAACCGGTGTTCTTTAACACCTCCTTAACATGTACATTAAACAAAAAAGAGCCGACCCCAGGTTCCAAGCCTTCAACTAGTTAGATTTCAGTAACTTTTAATTTTTACAGTATTTCACCTTCATTTCATGTAAAATGATACTGATGTTCCAGTTTGAGGATCAATATAAAAATTTTCTTTAAAAATAAATGCACTTCAGCCTGGCTGGAATGGCTCAGTGGTAGAGCATCAACCTATGAGCCAGGAGGTCACAGTTCAATCCCTGGGCAAAGCATATACCAGGATTATGGACTCACTCCCCAGTAGGGAGCATATAGGAGGCAGTCAATCAATGATTTGCACTCATCGTTGATATTTCTATCTCTCTCTCCCTCTCCCTTCCTCTCTGAAATCAATAAGAACATGTTAAAAATAATAATAATAAATGCGTTTCTGTTGAAAAAAATTTTTAAGAAAATACTAAGAAATTGATAAAAACTGTAACAGTGGAACAAACGATACTGAATATGGTTTGTGAATGTCTGAAGTTTGCAGGCCACTCTCTAGCAGAGGCTTGCAAACTATGCCCTGTGGGCCAAGTCTGGCCTGCTGCCTGTTTTTATAAATAAAATTTTATTGGAACACAATCAGGCCAACTCATTTACATATTGCCTTTGGCTGCCTTTGCACTACAGAGGCAGGGTTGAGTGGCTACAACAGAGACAGTATAGCCCAAAAAGTCTAAAATATTACCATTCTATCCCTGCACAGAAAATGTTCACAGCATGCCAGGAAGGCATCCCAACTCTGGCCCAGCATCCTATTGGCCCCAGCTTATGAGGCCGAGTGTGGAAAAACGACTAGATCCAGGCAACCTCTTCTCCTTCTGGGAAAACAATCCAGCTAGAGCTCTCTCCAGATTTACATCCAGCCTGACATTAACATTATCTTTATTTTGTACAGGCCTTAAGCTTGACCATGCACTCAGGGAGGGGGTCTTAGTCATCACTTGTATTCCCCACAATGCTTAGCACAGTGCCTGTCAAACAGAAGAGTTAGATGGGGCTTATTTAACCCTAAGACCAGGATAGGGCTTTCATACAACAAATGTTCACATAAATGTCCCCAGGCTATAGGTTTGCAGAACAACAATATGCCAAGTTAGAAAAAAAAAAAAAAGACATCTCCCTGCTCGCCCCCACCTTGCCTCCACAGCATCAGGTACATAAACAACAGACAGACTCCTACTCCGAGGTAGATGGTTAATGTTCAGTAATTATAACTTAGCTGGAACATTGGATTGTAATCACTTTATGAGATCTGCTTTGGTAAATTTCACAAGCAAAGAGCTTTAATTAGGTGGGTTACATGAGCAGAGCTGTTCAAAATAAAAATGCAATATGTGAAAACAATCAGAGCGGCTACCTGAATAATCTCCCTTCAATTACATGATTTATCAGTGTTGGTTTTTCTGCTCCTAAACTCTTCACTTAATTAGAGTGTTTTTAAGCGAACACATGTCTCTTGTAGTCTAATATCTTCAGACAAGGAAGTCAGCTATTAGGTAGCCAGACACACTGGAAAAAAAAAAAAACTCCACAGATAATAGTGGAAGGTACTGTTGAGCTACCAATAACAAAGCCAAAAACTTTTATTCATTCATTAATTCACATAACAAAACATTGAGTGTAATTATACAAAGTCTCATGCTAGGATCCTGGATGATACAAAGATAAAATGAGTATGGAACCTTCTTTCATAAAACCTAGGTGAGGCCCTAACCATTTTTGGCTCAGAGGATAGAGCATCGGCCTGCAGACTCAAGGGTCTCAGGTTCAATTCTGGTCAAGGGCATGTACCTTGGTTGCAGGCACATCCCCAGTAGGGGGTGTGCAGGAGGCAACTGATTAATGTTTCTCTCTCAATGATGTTTCTAACTATCTCTCTCCCTTCCCTGTAAAAAATTCAATAAAATATATTTTTTTAAAAAAACCTATGTGAGGAATCATTAGCCTGTTCAGCAGGCTACTTCTCAAGATGTTAATAAAGATTCGGCAAAGTTATAAGGAGTTCTTTAACATAGGGTTTCTGAGAATCTTTATAAGGCTTTTATACAATCAAACCCCCCTCCATGTCATTTGTTCACAGAGTACTTCACCAGACTCTCATGGAACATATTTTGAGAAATACTACTGGTACAAAGCTAAAAGAAACAGCAGAGGGGGAGCAGTGGGTGTACAGGTAAATTTTTTAACAACCAGTTCTCCAAACTGGGGAACAGAAGCCCTGGTGTTTGCCAATTACCATGGTGCAAATACTTCCACCATACCTGAATTCCAGCTATAAATAGGACGTCGCTGAACACAGATTTGGGAACAATTGGCTCTCACACTTCTGAAGTCTGGGGAGAGAAAGCTATTCCCAGCTGAGAGGACAGTGGGCAAGGAGAGCAGCTTGGGCTAATCCATTCCCTCTACCCAGTCTGATTTTTCTTGTGATCAAAGATAAGCTAAGGCAGCCGGGAAGATTTAGAATTTACTGCATGGAAAACTGCATTGCCACTTACTGGCTTTGCAGACCTGTGTGAGGAGTAGCCTACCATGACAATTCGGCCACCTCCAGTCTAACTCATATTTAAAATCGTTGTATTCAAACTATTTAAGAACATGATACAGGTACTTGGGGGAAGAAATAGAGTCCCCAGTGAGGACCCACAAGATATAGTGACCAGTATGGATTCATAGTGCTTACCTGCTTAGCTTTTTGATAAATGACCCCAAATTTGAATGTGTTCTTGACATCATGCTCATCATAGGACACAATCATGTGGGAGGCCTGCAAAATGTGGAAAGAAAAATCAGATTGTTTATTAATTTGGAGGGAAATGGAGGGGGAAGCACTCATTTCAGTGGAGAGTGTGACCCCTGACATGAGACACCCACACGTAGAAGGGGAGAGAGGGTGAAGTCAGAAGTAGGTGGTCAGGTTGCAACTCCAAAGAAGCTCAGGTCTTCTCTACATCTCAACACCTGAGCATTCCCCAGCCGTGGCCAAATCTCTGAATCACTGATTCCATTCCCATCCAGATGTGCCAGCCAAGGCCTGGGCACACAGGGGGTCCAGCAGGACTCAGGGAACTGACTTTACCCCAGTGTGTTACCTGTGGCGTGAAAAGTGAAGCCAGGCTCCCAAAACTGGTAAGCGAGGGTGACACCAGCTCGCCTCTCACCTGTGCTCCTGCCGGACTTTAATCCCCTTTATCTGTAAGTGAGGGGTCTACAACGGAGCCCACTGTTAGGAGGGACACACCCTAATACAATCTGCAAAGGGCAAAGAAACCTGACCACTGGCTCTGTCTGACTTTCCATTGCGCTTCCAAGAATTGGATTCTGAGCATCAGAAACACCGAACTCCCATTGTGAATCGGCTGCCTTTATGTTCACAGATCTGAGTGAGCCACTTAACTTCTCTGGGCCTCAGTTTCCTTATCCCTGAAATGGAGAGGTGTGGTTGTAAAGGTTCCATGAGATCCAGCACTTAAAGTGCTGCACACAGAGCAGCTGTCATCATCACCATCATCATCATCAACATCATCCTCATCCACCTCAATGTAATTCCCCAGAAAGTTTAAAGTGGGCCCAGCTCAGTGGGGGAGGGAAGACTTGGATGCTATTGGGATATCCTTTGCAGTAAAAAGGAGGGCTCCAACCTCATGTTATGCTATGGGAGAAACAAACCAGGCATGACTTGTCTGGCCGCAGTAGGAGGCCCGAGATAGGTTGCCACACATCACATGTCTCTAGGAAGCCTGCAGCTGCCTGGGAAATGGACTCTTGTCAGCTCCCCCTGAAAGAGCACCTCTGGCCAACGCGCAGGGAGCCACCCACTTGCTGCTGGGATGACTCAGAGGAGCAGACCAGCTGTCCTGCCAGAGAAGAGGCACCCAGCCAAGGAGACCTTCCAAGGAACATTCTAAACTCTGAATTTTAAACACACACACACACACACACACACACACACACACACACACACACACACACACCAGCCGGAGCAACATCCCAGCGACTAAGCCATCCTTCAAATACAGAAAACATGAAAACCCAGCTGCTACCAGAGCAGGAAGCTTTCCAAGTGACATGTCAATGGGCGTATTAGGCTCTCTCGGTGGATATAATCTGACAACAAAAATTGCCCAACTTGTAGTTAAGTTGGGCCTTTATGGTGAGTTGTAATGTTTGGATAAACCTCACTAATTCAGCTTTGATTATAAGAAGAAGGGCATTTGGAGTGATAGAAAGTGTTCAATGGAGCGCAGCGTTTTGTTGATAAGTGCCTATGGATGCTCAGAGCGCTAGACAGAGATGCCTGAGAGAAGGGCTTTGGCACCTTCTCTGTGCAGAGAGAGCCCATCATTAGCTCAGCCAACTGCACAGGGATAAGCAGAGTGACCTACCCAATCGAGAACATTTAAGGTGTCTGTTCCAGAGGGTTCTGGATGTCCAGCCAGGACAGTGCCTCTCTTCCCCGCCAAACATTTCAGCTTGCGCTTCCTGGCTGTCAGAACTGGGACTCAGGCATGGACCAAACCAGTCCCAGCAAGCCCAGCGGCCACAGTGCAGGCTCAGCTCAGCCCTGCACCCAGCCTCTCTCCAGACCAGGCCGGCTCACAAAGCAGTGGTGGGTGCACGGGGTCTCTTCCTGTGGCCAATCTAACACAATTCACTGTCTGTGGGTGATTTAAGTCCTGTCCCGCCATAATGGTTCTTCAGTGGGTTGTTAGTTTGTTGTGTTATTATTGCTCCTCCCTCCACCCCCATGCCCACATCAGAACCGGGGTGAAGATTAGGACAGTCCTAAGGAAACTAATAACTAGAACCAGCCGGTTTATGATGTAGGGCTGAGCAGGGACTTGTAAGGCTTCAGAGCTGCGGTAGCATTGGCAACGAGGAGCTGCAGTCTGGCCTCTTCCTTTTTAGTGGGGTTCTGCCTTCTGCCCCCCTAACTCCCCTGTGATGGCTGACCAGGTCTGCACCAGCCTCCATCCCCAGTTCGAGGTGCAACACCCCCCAGCACTGACTGGGGGCTGCAGGAATAGGGGAGGTGGGAGGTGGAGAAGCTGCCACTCTGCTAGCCCTCTGCTACCTGCACTCAGTTGGGGACATCTTGAGCCGGAGACCCAGGCATGGTCAATTTGTGAAGGATGAGCAGAGAGAGGGGAGACATGGAGGTTTATCACAGAAATCACACAAACCCCCACCAAGATGCAGAGGATTCCCACAGAGCCCCTGGTGTACAAATCCCTGCCGAGCTCCGGAGTCCTGGAGGAGGGGAGGGGCGACGTCTCACCTTGGGGTACAAGACAGGGCTGAATTTCAGTCCCACTGCGTCATCACAGAACGCCTGAGCAGGGAAAGAGAACACACAGTTCAGGGACCACATCTGGAGAGCATCTGGGCTCCCCAGCCCACTGGGAAAAGAGCAGGGGAGGCGAGGGCCTGCAGTGGGTTTCGGGAGGCCTGGTGTTGGATCTGGGCTCTGCTGCTCACTATCGAGTGGCCAGGGAAGTCAACTGCCTTCCTGGGTTCCTGATGAAGTGAGGCCGCCGAAGGCACTGGGCTCAATTCCGCCCAGCATCCCCACTCCCTAAGTGCGAATCCAGCCCAATTCAGCTGACCGTCCTTCTCATCCGCCTGGCTGATTGCTCCCAAGTTCCCCGAATCCCACAGCAGACACAAAGGCCCCTGCTCTATCCCCCTTCCTCCCGCCCTATCCCCACCCCCAGCTGGTGGCTCCTGTCTGAGGGCTCCTCCATTTGAATCCACATCTGGGCCATCCCTAAACCCAACTCTCCTCAGCTGTGGAGGCTTCCTGGCCACCCCTCCTCTCCCTCCTCTGAAGTCCTACTCTCCACACCCAGCCCTCTTTTTCCAAGTCTCCCGTCTCTTGAACTAGCTATGAACTTGGGGGCAGAGACCCCGGATTATAATGAGGATGAGATAAGGGAGGGTGTCAGGAAGACAAAAGTGTCTGCCAACAGCCCCCGGCCCCTCCCCTGCCAACCCCATCCATGCAGTCGAGGGCCAAAGAGTACAGTGGCCTTCCCCTCCCCAAGGGTAAAGCCCACCTAGCCCTGGGCTAAAAGAGGAAGCCACCTTCTCTCCGGGTTTGGCTTTTACCTTTGCAATCTGAGGGATGCTGGGCAGCTTGCTCAGTCCAGCCAAGGGGATCCGTTCATGCACCGTCTTCACTTTGGACCTGCAAAAGGAGACGTGTCCACAAGCAGTGGGGTCAGTGAGGAAGGTGGCTTAGATCATGCCCGACCTCAAGGCAGGGACACTTGCTTCACGCCTCCCAGGGTCAGATCTGCCTCATTCCAACCAATCCACGCGATGGGCACCACACACACAAGTGGTAGGAAAATGAAATGCTATGTAGGTATCTGAGGGGGAGGGAGGTGAACACTTAAAGGGCCTGCCTGGTAAAGATGTCCAAAAACCAAAATATGGGAAAAGCCAAATAGTCACCTTCAAGGTCACCATTATTTTTTGGTTTCTTTGTGGGTTTTCTGTGTTCTCCCAAAGCACTGGGTACAGCTTCTAGATATATTTAGGTTCTCACATGCAACTAAACCTTTATAAAAAGAAGCTAATATTTGAAAATCTGGATTTACTCAAAATATAAATGGGATGAAAGTTGCTTTATAAAGGGATTTACCATAAGACGCTAAATTTATCCTGTTCCCAATTCATTTAGCACATTATGAGTGTGCTGAATTTTATTGAATGCTTTTCTGCATCTGCTGAGATAATTATAGGGTTTTTAATCTGTAAAAAACTAGTGGATTACATTTCTGTTGAGCCATCTTTTCATTCCAAGGGTAAAATTCCACTTGCGTACATATTATTTTTTCATATCATGCTAAACTTAATTTGCTAATATTTTATTTAGAGTTTCACATCTATGTTCAATAGCAACACTGGCCTTTTTGTTGTTGTTTTCTTGTGCTTCCCTTGCAGGTTTTGATATCAGGGTATTATTCCAGCCTCATAAAATTGCTGGAGAGCTTTTCATCGTGTGAAAGAGTTTGTATACCACAGGGATTTTCTGATTCTTAAAGGTTTGCTAGAAATTATCTGTGAAATCTCTGGGCCTCCTTTTTGTGGGAGGATCCCTGGGCTACCAATTCCATTATTTAATGGTGAATATTTAGGTTTTCTATTTCTTATTGGATCAATTTTGGTAATTTATATTTTTCTATAAAATTATCATCAAATGCATTGATAAAAAGTTGTTTGGGGTTCTCTTTGGCCTTCATCTCTTTTTGCAGTTGAGTCCCTTCCTTCATGCTGTAATACCATCTGTGTTTTCTGTTTTCCTTCACAGCCCTCCCTCGGGGGTTATCTATTCATCCTTTCAGGTAAGTAGTTTTCAATTTTGTTGATTGTCTCTATTTCTTTGTTATTTTGCTTCTTACCTTGCTAGCTTGTTCTTTTCTTTATTTCCTTCTGTTTTCTTTGGGTTTTTTTTTTCTATTCTTTTCCTAACTTCTTGACCCACACACTTACACATTTAATCTTTCTGCGTTTTCATAAATGCATTTAAAACTATACATCTTGGTCTACCATTTTTTGTGTGTCCCACACATTGAAAAGTACCATTTTCATTGTCATTTAACCTAAATATTTTGTCCTCCCTTTAGCCCATGAATAATTTAAAAGGATTTTTCCTTCAGTATTTTAATTGTTGATTTCTAAATTTTTTATATTCATGGAACATAATCGGTATGATATTATTTGAAATGTATTGACTTAATTCATGGACTTTTTTTCATGTTCTATATGGGTTTGAAAAGAATGTACTTTTTTCTTTTGTTGAGTTCAGGAAAGTATGTTACGAGATCAAATTTCATTGTATTGTTCAAATCTTCTTTAGCCTCACAATTTTTTGTCTGCTTGTCCATCAGTATATGAGAGATGTTACTGAAATCTCCCATTATAACCGAGAATTTGTCTACTTCTCCTTATATTCCTAACAGTTTTAGGCTTTTTATATTAGAGACTGTGTTACTAAGTAGAGGTTTACACATTCAGGACTGTTCGCTTCTCTGGGTGGACTGTGCTCTTTACCATCACATAGGCTGAGGGCCCTGAGGTCCCTGTGAAGGGCATCTTTCCTTGCCCAGGTTATGAACACATTCAGAAACAAAAAATTAACAGTAAGGCAGTTGGAAGTCAAAATAACTCCTTTGTTACTAATAAAGGCCAAGAGGAAGCACACAGGTTAGCATGAAGATGAAATGAATCTTCTAACTAAACTCCAGAATTACCCACCCAGTCACAGCCAGTGCTGGGCAGGGGCAAGCCTCCTCTCGTGGGGTCTGCTCAAGGGGGTCTTGCAGTCTAGGGGAGCAGAGGGAGGCCCTGATGGCAGCTAGGTCCAAGAGGGAAAGGAGAAGAACACCAATGCACATGTCAAGTTCTTGCTCCCAAATGCGCCTAACAGAGAGGGCGGAGAGAGCCAGCTGTGTTGCCTCCACACCACAGGAAACTTCAAGAGTGGGAAGGGGTGCTCCCAAGTTACTAAGGAGTGCTCCTCTTACCCTACGAATGCTCTCTTCCTGAAGTTCTAATTTGTCTGATATTCATATTGTTATGCCATCCTTTCTTAGTGGGTATTTTCCCAGCATCTCTTTTTCCATTTCTTCATCTTATCTTTTCACATTGTTTTTCTTTTACAAGCAGAATATAATTGTATATTTACTTCCACCTGATAGTCTGATATTTTCACAGGCTATTTTAATCTATTTATACCTCTTGTGATTACTAATGTATTGCAACTTTTATTATTTGGTGTTTTCTATTATCCTATGATTTTTTTCCCTTTTTTTTTTCTCCTTTCCTTTAGAGCTTTCTTATTTGTTTCTCTTGAGTCAGTTTAATAGAGTTTTTTAAACACTTTATGTCACTCTGCTATAGATTGCATTTCTATAACTTCTAATACACATATTTATATACTTTTCCAACAAACTCCAAACTTATTTAATATCTCTCTCTTGAGAAGGATAAACAGTAACTACTGAACCCTTGTCATTCCATTGTCCTTCTACTTTTGTTTATAAATTTAGCTCAAGCCTCTTTAAACACACACAAATACATTACTTCTTTTTTCCAGTCAGTAATTACATTTATCAACATCGTTTACCTATTTCTGGTCACTTTTTAATTGCATCTTTTCTTTTGGTTTCTCTTTTCTTCTGGCTGATGCACACCCTTTAATAATTCTTTCAGGGAGAGTGCAAAAGTGGTACACCACTCCCTTCCATTTTTTATGTCTAAAAACAGTTTTATTTTGTCTTTGCGGATAGTTTTCTGGGTATAGAGTTTTAGGATAAAAGGATTCTTTCTTTCCTTCAGTATTTTCAAAATATTGCCCCATTGCTGATAACTGTGCCGTGGCTGATTAGAAGTCTGCTCTCAGCCTGGTTGTCATTACTTCACAGATAATGTCCTTATTCTTAGGTCACTTTAAATTTTTCTTTTTTGTTGTTGTTGTTGTTTTTTGTGTCTGTGTCTGTGTGTTTTGTGTGTGTGTGTGTTTGTTTTTTTAGAGAGAGAGAGAGGAGAAGGTAGAGGGATAGAGAGAAAAAAATATTGAGGTCAAAGAGAAACATGGATCAGCTGCCTCCTGTATGGCCTCCAGGGATGGAGTCCACAACCAGGTATTTGCCCTGACCAGGAATGGAATGAGCAATCTTTCAGTGTATGGCAACTCCCAACCAGATGAGCCCCATGGGCCAGGGTGTCTCTTTATCTTCGATGGTCTAACATTTAACTTCAGTGTCTAGAAGTATCGTTTTGTTTTAAAATCTTGTCCAGCACCACAGGTGTGCTTTCTTTCTTCAATTCTGAAGTATTCTCAGCCATGCTCTCTTTGGATAGTTCTTCTCCATTGGCTTCTCCATTCTTTTCTTCTGGAACTCCTTGAAGACAAAGTCTATTATCCATACATCTTCTTTTTCATATACTTTATCACTATATCTGTACTGTGCTCTTGTTAAATTTCTCAGTGAATTCTAATTCACAGGTTCACTTTGACTGTTCAAAGACTAGAATTTATCCAATGTATTAAGTGTTTTACTTCAACAACTATTTTTTATTTCCAATAATTGCAACTGTTTCCTTTTTATACACCCATGTACATTCATGCTTGATTCATTTCTATGCATTCATTGTATCACAATTCGTTATCCATTTTATAGATGCTATTCTTAATCTTCTGAGAATCTTAAATATATTTAAGTCATTTTGAAAAAGTGCCATCATTTACATTTCATTGGATTAAATCCATCTCTCATTGCTGATATTTCTGACTCTTTCATAATGTCCGTTTTCCCTGGGTATTTTGGAATTTTCCTCCCTGACCCCACCCCATTTTTCTCTATCCTCAGTGCAAGGCACCCTGGTTCCAGTTCCCATCAGGGCCATTGGATAGCACAGCTCTTGAGGCACCATTCATAATATGTGACAGTCACCTGACGCATCACCTGACTCATCAAGGCAGCCTCCTGACTCATCTGCCTGCTGTCTGCTGGCTTTGCCTTCCCTTCAAGCCATCCTCCTTACTGTAGCCAGTGTTCATCCCACAGTGCAAGTCTGGTCATGATGTTCTCCTTTCGGGAGCTCTCCTATGTGCTCACAGGATTAAAATATAAATTCCTAGACAGAGTTTATACACAATTTAGCCTTTTTTTAATCTTTCCAGCATGACCATTCAGCCTTACACACATTCACACCTGTATATACACCTGTAAACACACACTCCACACTCAAGCTCTTCGGAACTTCTTCCACTTCTCCCAGACCATCTACCTTTGGATCACCCTCCCAAGACAATAATAATCCATGTCCATAGGAGAAGATGAGTAAGAAGCAGGAATAAGAACATGTAATGGGAATGGAATGCTTCCTATAGCCAGGGAACAAGAGCTTATGCCTCACGTGTCACTCTCCCTAGGGAAAGTCTGGCATGTATTGTTATACTTTGGTTCAACAAACACTGAGGGGATAAATAATTTCCGAATATCAATCATTTCTGCATTCCTAAAGTAACTCTTTCTTGACTATAGTGAATTATTCTGTTAATAGACTGCTTAGATTTGAGTTGCTGGCATTGGTATTTTATTTAGAATCTTTATTTCTATATTCATAAGGAATATTGAGCCTTACTTCCCTTCCTTTCTTTTTTCCTTTCATTGGTTTAATATTGTTTGTGGGGATCCCTTAAGCATTGATAAATTAATTGGGAAGCTTTCTTATTTGTTTCTCTTGAGCAATTTAAGCAGCCAGAATGAAGTCTGTTCCTTCTGAGCTTAAAATAATTACCTGCAAACCAGCCAGAGCCAGAAACTTTTGGAGAGAGAATTCTTATTCTTTGCAAACTTTTCCATTTATTACATAGTTACTGTTCAGGTTTCTAGTCTTGTGTTAAATTAGCATGCTTTCCTAGAAAGGCATCTGTTTCAAATACAATTTCCAGTATAATAATGTGGATTGAATATAACATCTACTAGTAATTTTTAAATCTTCTTCACATCTATGGTTATATGCCTTTCCTAATACTTAATCTTGTAGATTTTATTTTATATTTATCTATATTTGACTAGCTAGATACCTATTTTGTTGTTTTTTCTTCCAAATGAAGTATATCTTTTTTTACACTACATATAAATCTGTAGCCTAGATTTATATATCAAATTTTGTGCTCATTTTATTTATAATTTATTTGTTGGCCTTAATCTTTCTTAATTCCTTCCTCTTATCCATTTAGGTAATAATATTGATGATAATAATAGCAGCAACTATTGTTGGATAGCTATAATGTATCAAATTATAAAGCAAATATGTTTGGCAAAGTATCTGCTTTTTGAAATTTATACAGATTTACTTTGTGCCTCAAGAGATTGGTTCTTAAATCCACATGCTATCAAGAATTACCTACAAGATTTTTAAAAATAGAAATTTGGACTAACAATTCCATTTTTAAAAGAAGCAAAGGTTATAAACACACTGTACAGAAAATAAATACATGTGTTCCTTAAATACATGAAGAGATGCCTAACATAATTCAATAAAATTGTTGTAAATTTAAACTACATTAACATACTATTTTTGCTTATCAGATTGGCAAAAATCCAAGTGCTTGACGAAATATTCTGTTGGAGAGACTTTGGAAAAATTAGTACTCTGATACATTACTGGTAAAGGTTCAGAAGACAGAAGGCTATTTGGCAATATCTATTAAAACACTAATGCATTTATGTTTTGACCTAGCCAACTCATTTCTGAGAAATTATTTTAAACCACATAATTTGTACCAGGTTATTCATTGCAGCATTATCTGTGATACCAAATACTGACAATAGCCATTAATAGGGAATCTTATTAAATAAATTACTTCATGTCCATGTAATGGAATACTATGCAGCAGTAAAAGGAATTAACAAGCTAGCTTCTTCATGTACTAATATAGAAAGAACCTCTAGATATATTAAGAGAAGTAAGTTACAGAAAAATGTTCTATAGAATTCTAGAAATAAAAAATAGGAATATGTTATTATTTATGTCTTTATATAACTTACATATTTACATTCAAATATACTGTATATGTATGTGCATGTTTAAATTTTTATTGTCATTTTAAAAAAAATGTGTGTTTTATTTTTGAAAGAGAGAAGCAGGTCTTTATATAACTTACATATTTACATTCAAATATACTGTATATGTATGTGCATGTTTAAATTTTTATTGTCATTTTTTAAAAAATGTGTGTGTGTTTTATTTTTGAAAGAGAGAAGCAGGTAGAGGGATAAAGAGATGGAAACATTGGGCTGCCCCCTGCACAGTTCCTACTGGGGTCGAGTCCACAACCCAGGTATGTGCCGTGACCAGAACTCAAACCAGAGCCTCTTAGTTCATGGGTCAATCCTCCACCACTGAACCACACTGGATGGGCTTTATTATCTTTTAAATGGTCAGAGTCTAGAAGTCTGAGTTTTGTTTTTTGTTTTTCGCTTTCTCCAAGATGACTCTTGCAGTACATTCACAGAAAACCACTGATCTCCTTACAATCAACGTGTAGATATTCCTTCCATAGGCACTTGAAAAGCAGCAGGAATCTGTTAGAGGGTCCAAGTTTGATAGTTAAATATAATTAGATACAAATAAAGATCAATATATAAAATTGACATAAATAATACTGAGATTATCCAAATCCTCTCATTCCTATCTGTAAGTGATAAATTATGTTGATCTGTAAGTGATAAGAAGTGTGCTTTAATCTACCACTATATTGTATTCTGTGAATTTCTGCATATTTTTTTACTCATTATATATATACATATATATATATGTGTGTATGTGTATATATATTATATATATATATATTACTATATCATAATATATACTGATAACAATAAAAAGGCTCAGCATAGATTTTGTTCTTTACTGCTTCTAATGCCATTGAAAATTCTTTGGGGCCATTTTTAGTTTACTTATATTATTTCCTTCATTTCAGCAGCAAACCTTTTGTCTCATTCTTGTTGCCTTCCTTTATCTTTTGTCTTTTCTTTCATACAGCTTATTTTTCCAAAAGATTTGCTGAAAATACAAAGTTAACAGATAACTAAATTTTAGTTGGCTTTCTGTAATAAATCCTTTCTAAAATTTTATTATTGCCCTACCTTCTGAATGTTAGGCTCCGGTCTTATAATTTTTTTAATTGGGTGCGTGTGTTTTAGAAAGAGGAAGGGGGAGAGAGAAAAAACATTGTGGGAAAGCAACATCGATCAGTTGCCCCACACCCAACCCACAACCTAGGAATCGAACCCACCCTCCTTTGGGGTATGAGACAACACTCCAACCAACTGAGCCACACCAGCCAGAGCTAGGTTATGGATTTTTAGATGCAGAAACTTTTCTTTCACTGATTTGTGAGGATCTTCTTTTTCTCCTCCTCTTCCTTCTGCTTCATATGTAAACTTGAAAAGGAAGAAATTGATTCTGGTTTGTTATTTGTTTCCAAATTATGGGTAGGTTCTTTTTGGCTACTCTCATGGCACATACAGAGGCTGTTAAAATATTCTTCTCAGATTTTAGGCTGAAGAGCTGGTTGTTATAAGATATCAATTAAATAACCCAGAAGCCTAGGAGGAACGAGGAAGAAGCTGGGACAGGAGTCACCGCCAATGGGGGAATTTCACCTCTGCATAATTTCTTCTTTGTGTCTGCTAACACCGCTAAGCCATGGGGCCAATTTTTTATGTCTGGTTTCCAATTTTTATGCCTGCCCATCACTCCAAACACATGATGGGACTGTCCCACCCCTAGCTGGTATATGGCTTCTCTCCACCACCCTATCCACACTGGCTGTCTGTGGGAGAGCCGCATTTGAGCTAGTCCTTGGGCTCCCAGGGCAATGATTTCAAATGCTGTTGGCTCAAAACAACAAAAGCGATTCCATGTGGAAAGACCCCGACTGCCAGGACTCACCTTCATTTCTGAAAAGTATGGGACTCCCCCAGAATCTCCAATTTCAGTATTTCCTTATTACACTGCTTCCTAAGGAAGGGGAACTAGGGTCCAACTCTCAATCTCACCTACATTTAGTCCTAACTGCCCCACAGATTACCAAAAATATAAAAATAAATCAGCATGCTACATTCCTGACATCTCCCTCCAGTTTTCAATTGATGCAACATTTCAGATAGGATAGAGTAGTAGAAAAAGGAGGTTAGATCCTTATGCTCAACTGTCCTTTTACTCAGAGATCCTCCCATTCTGGGTCTGATTTTTATGAAGAAAGAAAGTAATTTTCTTTACAGAGGTTCACTAACCTCAAAATCCTGTTTGGACATGAGGGTTCAGATATTGTTCCCTCAAAAAAATTGGCTCCAGAGAGTTAACTGATTCTTCCTGCTTTATAAATTGTTTACCAGGTAAATCTCAGTTTAAAAAAAAAAAAAGGTTTCTTTTTGTTTTAATTTTAAAAAAAATTGCATTTACTTAGAAGCATTCAGAATGTCAACAAAATAGCTGCAATTGCCTGGCTGTGTAGCTCAGGGGTTGAGTGACGACCTATTAACCAGGAGGTCATGGTTCAATTCCTGGTCAGGGCATATTTCCAGGTTGTAGACTCGATCCCCTGTTGGGGGTGTGCAGGAGGCAGCCGATGAATGCTTCTCTCTCATCACTGATATTTCTCTCTCTCTCTTCCTCTCCCTTCCTCTCTGAAATCAATTAAAATATATATTTTTTAAAAAGTTGCAACTGTTTCTTACAATTACAGAATGGTATTCAGTTAACAGAACAACTATTTTGCATAAGCTGCATTAGCAACAACTTAAGATGAAAAACCGTCATCCCCATATATAACTAATTAGAGCAGTGCATCAACAAGAACCCACTTTAATTTCCATCCCAATTTACGACTCCCATAATGCACTAGGCAAGGCTAGTGGCTATGGAAAACACCACCAGGGGCCTGGCTGGTTTGACTCAGTTGGTTGTGCATTGTTACATGTATCGAGAGGTCCCGGTCAGGACACATGCCTGGGTTACAGGCTCAATCCCTGATACTTGGCATGCAGGAGGCAGCCAATGTTTCTCTTTCTCTCTCCCTCTCCCTTCCCCTCACTCTAAATAAATAAAAACATATTTTAGAAAACAAAGAAGGAAAATAGCACCAGGGTAGGGCTATCTAAAGATACATTTGGTAGTGTGTTAACTATACAAAAAAAAAAAAAAAAACAACCACCACATTGTACAGTTTCAAAACAAATCTTACACAGCCCTACTTCTCATTTTTTTTTTTAAAGGAGTGAGTTGTGTACAGGAGGTTAAATGCTTTATAGACAAGAAAAAAAAATTGTTGTCTTCTTCCTCCTCATCATCCTTTTCTTCTTCCTTGTCTTCCTTTTCTTTCTTTTCTTGCTTTGTCACCCTGACGACTCCCTTCTTACCGCACCAGGCTCTCCTTTAGCTCAGGACGCAGCAGTATCCTTCAGCTCAGCAGCCTTCCTTGCCACAGGCTGCCCGCAACGCCTCCATATCTCCCCCAGCTTCTCTGCAGCATCACCAACAGACAGGCCGGATGCTCTCCTTTGATTTTTGCTAGCAACTTCCTGGCACCGCCCCGCCTCTCCCGTAGCAGGGCTCTGTGTCCCCGTCCCCTCCCATATTTATCTCAAAATTTAGGCAAAAAAAAATGTTATCGCTTTTTTCCAACTGTTATTGTTCTTTCCCTTCAAGGACTTTCCATTTGATTCAACAAGTAGGGATCGGGAGCCTGACAGGTTCGCAGCTCCCTGCCAAGCACCGGCCTCGGCCTTCACACTGGCCGTCCTGACTTCCCCACCGGCCCAGGGACAGAGGAATGAGATGGACTCGCTGTGCTCCACAGCACCCTGTGCCTGTCACTGAAACAGCACCTGTGCCACACACTGAAATCCCGTTCTTCCCTCCCACTAGACCATAGCCTTTAGAGAGGAGGGACCACCGCTCAGTCACCACTGCAGCCCAAGCCCCCTGTCACAGCTCCTGGTACAAAGGAGGTTCCACGGGACAGGTTAGTCGAACCAAACGGAAACCAGTTCCAGAGAGGTCCCTGGCATAGCTATAAATCGGTGCTCCTGTTCTGGCCACCACCACATCCTGAGGACCCAGCATGCATGCTGATGCTTTGGGGTCTGTAATTCCCAGCAAACCCTCTCCCAGGACCACGTGGGACTGTGTCTCTGCAAAATGAGCCATCGCTATTTTTCCTTTCCACCTTCCTCACAGCCAGACAGGCGGTGAGGGTAGGGTCTACCTGACCTTGAGACCAGGATGCCACTCTGACTCCCACAGTCAGTCAGCTGGCAAAAACACCTGGTCTTTCTGCTGGCAACCTGAATATAGAACATAGCCAGGTCTGTCTCCCCCATCCCGGCCCCCACACCCCCCTTTCCCTCTCCCACCCCAAACACACACAGGACTGGTCAGGCTGGTATTTCTGGGTCCCCACCACTAGGGGTGTGGCCTCAACCGTGCAGCAGCCCCACCTGAGAATAATCCGAAGGTACTCAATGCCCTCCACCTCCTCGCACTTGATGGACAGGAGCAGGTTCCCCAAACTGCTACCGGTACAGTAAAAGTTTAGATGATCCTAGAAGCAGAAGTCAGGTGTTAGCAGGGAGGACGGGGGCCTTCCAGACACAGCCCCCAAAATCACCTCTTTCACCGAGTGAAAAGCCCCACAGCAAGGAGGAAGAGAAGGATGCACCAGCTGTGGTTGCTACAGATGGGGTGAAAGAGAAGAAGGGGGGGAGAAGGAGAAGGGAGAGGGAGGAGGAGGAGAAGAAAAAGGAGGAGGATGGAGGAGGAGGAGGAGGAGGGCAGTATTTGGCTCCAACAACCAAATCTTCAGGCTGTCTATGCCAGGCATTGGGCTAATTGCTTAGTAACCATTATCTCGTTTCACTCAGACCACAAGTTTATGGGGCAGCTCCCATGTCAGATGGAGAAAACATGTGCAGGCAAGTTAAGTCACTCTAGGGTCACACAGCTACTGGCGGCAGATCCAGGTTCAAACCCACACAACGCCTTGATGAAGCTCAAGTGCTTCCCCCAAGACACTGAGTCCACTCCTAGCCCCAGGGAGCAGCCCCTGCCGATTAAGGCGATTTGTGAGAATAACAAAGGGGCAGGGCCTGGCACCTCCACCACGTGGAGGTGGGAGATGGCTGGACAGTGGGTCTCACCTGGCTCAGGGGGTGCACCCAACCTGCTGTATTAGGGCGGGGCCTGGAATCTGCATTTTAACAAGACAGGGAGACAGGGGAATCCTGATCCATCTCCTCCCGGGAGACTCAGCTAAGCTGACGGGCCAGAGACTTCCGGAGCCTGCCCGCGGGACTTCTGGAACCTGGCAAGGCTGAAGGGTGGGATATATTTAAAGAAACGGAACTGTCCCGGTTAAGCAATCAGAGGCTCAGAGCACATCCCAGCACAGCACATGGGACCTGGCTGAGTGAGGCCATGAGAGATTTGTTCTATTTACATGGACACAGAGTCTGCCAAGGAGTTAGAATGTATTTTCTCCTTCCACCCTCCTTCACCCCCAAACACTACCTATTCCACCGCCACCTTGTGGCAGTCCCCAGAAGGACCCATCACACTGAGTGCCCTGGGCTCTGCACACCCCCTGCCCCCCGCCTAGGAGCAGAGCCAGGCAGACCTCTCCAAGGAGGACAGAGGCAAGCAGCAAGGGAGAGGTAGGGCAGAGAGGGGGGCACTGAGGAGGGACGCTGGGTTCCCCAGGCAGACCCGCCGGCAGCTGCGTTCCCCCAGGCCTGGCTCACCTTGCCCAGGAAGTGCCTGCGGTAGGCCCTGGCTTCACTCTTGCACTCGAGCTTGTAGCCAAAGGTGCTGGGGCTGAGGCTGTCCTCTTCTTCTTCCTCACAGATGCTGCTGCCCAGCGAGGTTGGCGTGCCCACGTTCTCGGGGTCCTCGATCCAGTAGCCCCCAAACTGGGGCAGGACGATCAGGGGGTACGGGCCTCCCTTCTCCACAACCTAGAGGCAAAGGGAGAGTCTTGCTCTGCAGCCTACTCTGATCTGCAGGGGGAGTGGAGGGGCACAAATGGTGGTATTCCCCCACACACCTCTGAGCTACTCCACAGAGGGGACCCCCATATATGAATCCAAAGGTAGTAACATGAACCCCTCCTCCAAGACCCACAATATATCCAACTTCAACACTCCTGATTTTTTTTGTATATATATTTTATTTCAGAGAAGAAAGGAGAGGGAGAGAAAGATAGAAACATCCATGATAAGAGAGAATCATTGATCGGCTGCCTTCTGCATGCCCCCAACTGGAGATCGAACCTGCAACCGAGGCATATGCTCTTGACCAGAATCGAACCTGGGACCCTTCAGTCCGCAGGCTAGGGCTGATTTTTTTTAAAAAGCTGAAGTCACAAATGGGAAAGGTCTCAGGCCCTCAAGTCCCAAGACTCTCCCCACTGTGGGGCCATCACCATCAGCTCCCCCAGTATTGCCCCCCCAGACAGGATCCAGAGGGCTCCTACCTCGTCGATGCTGGGGTACGGAATATAGTCATCCTGCAAGACAAACACACAATACCACCGTCAGTCCCAGCATGCCCCGGGAAGCTTGGTCACTATTTCCCTTCCCTCCCCCAAGCCTGGGGGGAGGTGTTGGGGACCTGCCAGGCTGCACCAGGGTTTCAGGGGCATCGGCGGGTGAACAGCCTAGAGGCAGCTTGGGCTCTGGCTTCTCTCTAGTTCTTCCCCGAATGGACAGAACCTGAATGCAAAGGAGCCAGCAGAAGATGCAGTGCAGAGGAAGGAAGACGCAGGACACAAGGCGCTGGACCTCACACCCATCCTGACACGAGCTGCTCTCCCAGGAGGCTCCAATAGGGAGATGGCCCTGGTCCCTCCGAGGCAATGGAGCTGACCTCCAGGGGATAAATTGCACTCCTGGATCTTGGAAACAGACCCTGAAGCTGAGAGCTGATTGCCTGCTGGAGCCTGGAGCAGAGCCTGCCACCTCTACACTCTGTGTGGTTCGCTCCCAGGAGCAGCTGTGCGGGAGCCAGGCCACTCTGCAAACCTCCGGTCTCGCGAGGCCTCCACCCCAGCCTGCTCTGAAGCTGCCTAAAGGCATCAGCCAAGGCCTCGCTTCCTGCTTACCATGCCTGAGTCAACAAGGTGCAGCCACTTCAGTGGCTCCTGGTGAAAACCAGAGTTCAATGGTGTAAGACAGCGAACCCCAGCATGCTGGCCGCTCCCCTGCCTTGCTCTCACCTGGCCCCCTCACGGGGCCCACCTGGCTGCCATCTTGCCCACCCAGCCCACCTTGTTCTTCTGGGGTCCTGGCTTCTGCTCTTCAAGCTTGATCCCCTGCAGAAACAAGGAAAAGAGGATCCATGGAAAAGCAAGGGTCACAAAACAGAGACGGCACGGAGGAGTCCCTTGGGAGCGCCTGCCTTAGCTGGGGGTCAGTGGTAATAACAGCAAAGGGCTGCCACATGTGGGGCCCTTGCAAGTCACACACCTCATCACACCCAGACCTCACCACAGCCCATTCGAGGCAGCAGGGCAGGGGGTGAAGAGCATGGACTCAGCCAGATCACCAGGGTTTAAATCCCAACACTGTCACTTATGACCTTATGACCTTGGGCAAGTCACAAAACCTCTCTGTGGCTCAGTGTTCCTAGCTGTAAAATGGAAACAGTAAGGGCACCTACAACGGTGAAGGTAAAGGTGGATGACAGGTTACGCCCATGGAAGAGTGACGGTATATAGTAAAGGCTGTGACTTATTGCTATCATGAGGTAGGCAGTATCATCATCATGGTGTTGAAATATCGCCCCCAGAGGATGAGGTGAGGGACGAAAGGAAAGCCATGTCTGTGGGGGTCAGAGCCAGACTCTGGACCTCATGCCACACCAGCTCCTCCCCCTCCATGGTGGGAGGGCCCATGGGTGGCAGGCCGGTGGCCTGAGCCTGGCTGGTCCTCATCCTGCCACTGCCCTATTAGTGACACTTCACAATGCTAAGCCTTCTGTAGCACTCCTAGTTTCCTCTGTGAAATGAGGATTCTAATACGCACTCACCCCCTCTTAGATGTGTCCCTGCAAGGAGCAGACTCCATGGCAGGGCCTGGGTTAAACGGCTCCCCTGCAGGCATCAGGGAGACTCACTGCGGGGACAGTGCCTAGAGCCAGTGGCTCTCAACCTTTCTAATGCCGAGATCCTTTAACACAGTTCCTCATGTTGTGATGACCTCCAGCCATCCAGTTATTTTTGTTGCTACTTCATAACTGTAATTTTGCTACTGTTAATAAATCATAATGTAAATATCTGTGTTTTCCGATGGTCTTAGGTGACCCTGCAACCTGTGGGTCACCTAAGACCACCGGAAAACACACATATTTACATCATGATTCATTAACAGTAGCAAAATTACAGTTATGAAGTAGCAACAAAAATAACTATGGTTGGGGGTCACCACAACATGAGGAAATGTGTTAAAGGGTCGCGGCATTAGAAAGGTTGAGAACCACTGGCCTAGACCGTTAGCCTATGGCCAAGTTCCCGCTTAACTGGGTTTTGTGGGCAGAGAGCACGTGGCGTTCCCAGAGGCACGTGAATCAATCCACATCATTGGTGGGACAACCAGGAGAGAAGAGAGTCGGGAAGCAGCTGCTGCCTCATCATAAGACCGAGGACTGGAGCCTTCCACAGTGCACGACCTCTACTGTCCCCTCCGAAGCCCTCAGCACCTTTTTACCAAAGAGGAAACCGAGGCCCAGGGCAGAAGCTGTCTGCCGAATGTCACACAGTCAGTGCATGGAAGGGCCTGGCTTTGAAGCCAGGCCATCTGTCCACCAAGGGCATGGCCAAATCGCTGAGCCCTCGGGCTCAGGGTTCCTGCTCACTGGGCAGGCTTAGACGGTTCCTCCTCCTCCTCGGGCCTCTCTGGGTTGAGTCACCCTGCAGCCCTGATCAGGTGAGCGTGGGGGGCCCCTCCCACTGGGCAGGTGCTCCTCTCCCCACACAGGGAGGAAACCACCTGGGTGGCCTGCAGACCCTGTCCATGGAGGCAAACTGGGCGGGTGGGGAAGGGTTTGACGTCAGAAGTTTGTTTTGTGTGTCCTGCATGAGTCATCCAGCTTGGGAATGGCCCCTGGGGCGGAAAACAAACCTCCTCCTGTCCCCTCCTCTCCGACTTTACAGAGCCACTGCTGTCCCCTTCCCTCATTATCTCTCCTCCTCCTCCTCCCACCCCCCTCCACCATGAAGGCCCTGGGACTTGGGGAGGTCAGACTGCTTGACTAAGGTCACTTCACTTCAGCTTGTCAGCGTTAGAACTTGAACCCAGAATGGAGGGGACCCAAAACTGAGCTGCACAGGACCTCTGCCCTTCTTCAAATTCCTCGCCTCCGGGACTGAGGTCAGGAGTCCTGGGTCTTAATTTCTGCTCCTCACAACTCACAGAGGGCCTGGGCACCTGCCTGCTGAGCTTCAGGCCCCCACACTGCAGCTCAAGACCAGATGGCACCCACACTCAGGGACAGAATCCTCATGTGAGTTTCTCCATGTGAGTTTCCTACATACAGAGGAGCTGGAAACCTCAGCCCCTCAGAGGCTGGGGCCCAGGGGGCACATGGAAGGGACCTAAACACTGAAGTCTGATCTAAACCCCAAAGTATCCACTGACATGGAGTCGGCAACCACCCCTGGTGTGGGCTGCCGTGAAGACACAGGGGGAGCCACAGCCAGACTCCGCCCTGCAGACTTAGCTCCTGATCGAGCTAAGAAGTCCAGCCCTCGGCCTCCAAACAACAGAACAGCACAAGGCCGGTTACACAGGGCTGAGTCATGTGCTCCATCAGAGAAACAGGCTGCTCCCTGGGGGCGAGGGATGGGTGGTCGTGGAGAAACCAGAGAGAAGGCAGGGTGCGCTGAGGACGCTCTGCCAGCTGCCCAGGCTGCTATGACTTCACGGGCTTGGGTGAGACCCGGCTTTCCTCCAGCAGACCGGAGCGCTCCCTTATATAGGCACTCGCTGTCAAGGCCCTTGCCATTCCTGTGCCCGCCACCTGTTTCTATGTCCCCTAAATGCATCTAAATACATACTAAGTTAGCTGGGAGTCCACACTCTGCTGGGCACAGAGGATCTTAATAATGACACAACCACTATGAATATTTTTCTCTCAAACCAACTCCCCCTTCCCCATCCTTAGGGAGACCTGCTTTCCGGGGAGGACCTGGCTGGCTCACTGCAGCAGCTCTCTCAGAAGCTCCGCTTGCGTCTTAGGACGGCAGTGGGTACCCTGTGTGCCTTTCCTCCTATTCCAGGCCATTCCTATAGACCCTTCCTGCCTTGTGCCTGGAGCATCTACTTCAGGTAAGAAGCATGACATGATGACTGTGCCTTCTGGCTCTGGAGCTACTTGCTAGCCATGAGCCCTTGCGTGTTTTATTTAATATCTCTGTGCCTCAGTTTTCTCTCCTGTGAAATGGGAATGATGGTGATAACAGTAACATACCTGCCTCCTGGGGCTTGTCACGAAGAAATGAGATAACACTTGTCAATCTCTTACCCCAGACCAGTGCTTAAAATATATGTGCTATTATCAATGTGTTCTTGGCACTCTTTCCACCTGGATCAATTATACCTTCTGAACCTCTCCCCATATTCCTGAGAGCCTGACCCTCTGGTGATGAGCAATTACAAGGCCCCCACAGGAAACACTGATTCTATGCACTGTCCACCAAGTATTTATAAAAATTATCTTGTTTCATCCCAGAAACGATGTAAGTGGACATTTTCATTCTTCTATCTCTATAGAGGCTGTGATAGTGATTTATTATAATAAATATATTTTTTTTGTCTTTATCCTGTTCCTGGCATGAAACTCCTAAAACCCTTGAAATTTCCTAAGTGATAAGAGCAATGAGAGAACTTGGGAGCAGTTTTGTTCTAGGATTTGGTCTTTCGTCCTTGGTTCCTGCAACAGCTCCAGAGCCATAAAGGCGAAATAAATGTTCCCCATGAGTTTGTGTTAGTGAGTTTATTTATGTTAATGAGGTGACTTCTAGGACTTTCCTAAGGATGTGAGCTGATTGACAGGGGAACCCACCAGCCACTCCCACTCACAGGGGAGGGGAGAGAAGCTGGAGGTTGAGACAATCACCCACAGTCAGTGATTTTTTCCATCATGCCTAAGTAATGAAGCCTCCATAAAACCCAAAAGGATGGGGTTTGGGGAGTGTCTGGGGTTAGTGGGCCCGTGGAGATTTGAGGAGAGTGGGGCATGGCCGCTCCGGGCACTTCCTACAGGCCTTGTCTATGCTTCTCTTCCAGCTCCTGAGTTGCATCCTTCCTACCATAAACTGGTAATCTGGTAAGTAAACCATTTTCCTGGGTTCTGTGAGCCACTCCAGCAAATTAATTGAACTGGAGAAGGGGGTCGTGGGAATCTCCTATTTATAGCCGGTGCACCGATCAGAAGGTGGCAACCTGGACTTGCGACTGGCATCTGAGTGCCCTGAGGGAGCTGATACTACCTCCAGGGAGACGGCGTCAGAACTGCGTGGAACCCAGCTGGCTCACAGAATTGTCTGGTGGGGGGAATACAACCACACATTTGGTGTCAGAGTAAGGGGAGAACACATCGGTTAGTAGACAAAAAACAGGAGGGAGCGGTTAGGAAGGAGGAGGAATTTGGCAAGCCAGCGTTAGAAGCAGAGTTTGAACTCAGGTCTGTCTCTCGCCTTCCACTCTGCCTCCCAGACACAGGATGAGGCTCCCACGAAGGGGCCACCTCTTTCAGGCTTTCTTTCCGGCCCATTCCAGGAGCATCTCTCAAACTCTCCCCGCTCCTGGGGCCAATGGCAGCCCATACGTCCACTCTTCTGGGGTTCTGTTTTTTATCTTCTTCCTGGTCTTCCGGCAGGAGCCGGCCCAGAAGCCACTGTGCCACTCAGGTGGAAATGGCTCGGGTTGTCCGGGCCATTGGGACGGTAAGTTCTCTCTTCTCTGCCCCTCCCTCCAAAGGTGCTGCCCATGTTCTGCCCGTGGGTTCTGCCTGAACCCTCCTCCCCTCCGCCCCCAGGTTCGGCTCTCCCTGTTGGGGATGGATGCTCACCTGCATTTTCTCCAGCATCTCAAAGAACTCCGCCGACTGAAAGACACAAAGAGGGGAGAGAAAGGTGGGGTGTCAGCCAGGAGGTCTGCTGAGAAAACCGCCTCACCACCATCTAAAAGCTTCCTTAGCCCAGGGCTTTCCCAGAGACAAAATGTGTTTGGATCAAGAGAGAAGATAATTTGATTTTACCTTCACAGAGCTGCAGGTCCAGGACACCCCATACAACAAAAGAAAAGATTAAACATGGAGGCTGGCAAGTGCCACGGGGAGAGCAGCCACTCTGTCTCTGTCAACAGAGAGGAGCATGAGGGCCTCTGGGAAAATCCAAGTTCCCCAAAGAACCATGGGAGTCAGCCTCCAGCAGAATTCATGTTTGGGATGTTTTCATGTACTTCAATGGACAACAGTGGGGCCAAGGTGTCTACCACGAGCAGTTTTCCAACCTCTTTGTCAACACAGCCCTCCCATCTCCTTATACAAAATCTTACTTGGAAATCTAATACAGAAAAGAAATGGAGGTGCTCAATGGTTAGAGCACTGGCCTGCACACCAGAGGGTCTCAGGTTCAACTCCGGTCCAAGGTACGTCACCTGGGTTGCAGGTTCGATTCCCGCACCATTAGGGCATGAGCAGGAAGCAACCAATTGATGAGTCTCTCTCACATGAATGTTTTTCTCTTCCTCCTCCTTTTCTTTCCCTCCCCCTCCCTTCCACTTTCTCTCTAAAAATCAATGGGAAAAATATCTTCACTTCTTGGGTGAGGATTTTTTTTTTTAAGGCAATGTGGGGCCTGGGCCCTGGATATGCCGTCCCTGCCTGTGGCTGCCGGTGGCAGCCCGGTGCTTGGAGCTGAAGAAGCACAACCTGGAAGCCACTGAATGGCAGCCTCTGAGGGCCCGGATGGGCTGTTTTAAAAATCTCAAACTTCCTAAATCCAAATCAGTATCCTATTTGGGTACCACCTTTGTCAATTCCAGGTGAGCCAAAAAGGAGAAGGAGGAAGTGGGATGAAGGTGTGAGGGGCTTAAAGTTCTACCCTAACAAAATAAACACGGGTTTCCCCACGTCCCATTCGGTGAAAGCAGCCACAATATTTGTAGTGGTTGTGCCATTATCAGGTTATTAAACCATTTCTTGTCTGAACACCACAGCCCACATCTGGGTCCGGGCAAGCCATGAGTTCACGAGTGCCCAGACAGAGAGGAAAGAACAGAAAGCAGAGATAAGGAGGACCAAGTGTGTCCTTGTCACTTCTCCATGCAGAACTAGAGCATCCAAACGCTCTCCCTTATTCTGACGGCATCAATGGCCAGGACCACCTGGAGCCCAGTTGCCCTCAGAGTCTTCAGGAGAGAACTGCCATGAAAGGTTCTCTCCTGCCCTACAGCAGGCTCCAGATGGCCCTCCCAGGCCGAGCTGACCTGACAGAGGCAGAGCATCCCTGACCCACCAGCAGTTCAGGTTGCAGGGTCTGGAAACCCCATGTGTGAATGTACATTGTTTTAAAAAAGAACTTCACCAAATTATTAGACTTCACCAAAATCAAGAGTGTTTGTACTTCAGTGAACAATCCACAGAATAGGAGAAAATATCTGCAGATCATATGTCTAATAAGAGATTTGTATCTAGAATATATTTCTCCAAGGAAGTTCTACAAAGAGACAACAAGAACATGCAAAGATGCTTGATATCATTAATTATTGAGAAATACAAAACAAAACCACAATGACAGACTACTTTACACAATCTGAATGGCTATTACCAAAAAAACAATATCAAATATTGTCAAGAATAAAGGGAAATTAGAACCCTTGTATACTGTTGGTGGGAATATAAAATGATACAGCCAACTGTGGAAAACAGTTTGGAAGTTCTTCAAGAAGTTAAGAGAAGCTGAAATCAGTTTGGCTCAGTGGATAGAGTGTCGGTCTGTGGATTGAAAGGTCCCAGGTTCCATTCCAGTCAAGGGCATGTACCTTGGTTGCGGGCACGTTCCCAGTACGGGGCGTGTAGGAGGCAGCTGATCGATGTGTCTCTCTCATTGATGTTTCTAACTCTCTATCCCTCTCCCTTCCTCTCTGTAAAATATCAATAAAATATATTTTTTTTAAAAAGAAGAAAAAGTTAAGAGAAGATTCACCATTTGACCTAGCAACTCCACTCCTGGGCAAAATACCCCCAAGAAAAATAAAAACATATGTCTACATGAAACTTGTACACCAATGTTCTCAGCCGCAACATGCATAATATCCAATAAGTGGAAGCAAACAAAACACCCACCAACTCATGATTAAAAAATTACAGCAGATGCATACAACGGAATCGTACTTAGCCATAAAAAGGAATAAAGTACTGGTTTTGTAAGGGAAACAAACAAACAAAAAAAACATGCAAAGGACATGAACAAGTTGCTCAAGGAGAAAGATGAAATGACCAAGAAACACAAAGAACATGCCCAACCCTCCTGGTTATTAAAGAAATTAAGATAACATCTTCCATCTATCAGATTGGCCAGTATTAAAGAGAAAACCCAGTGCCGGCAAGGATATGGAGCTAAGGGCACAGGGGCAATAGGTACATGTACACCTAACACAAGCTTTCTGAAGGGCAATTGGGCAGTGTGAGCCCAAAGTCTTAAAAATGTTCACATATTTTGGTCCAATAAACCCACTCTAGGAATGTACTCTACAGCAATATTTGAGCAAATACACAAGGATATGTATACAAGAATATTTGTCACAACATTGTTTATAGGCAAAAAGAAAAGCACAAACAGCCAAAGTATCCACCAGTGAGGGATAGAATAACACTGCACGGGAGTAAGTTCATATAATCAAATACTATGACAAGAGATCGGTGCTGATTCTGTAAGCACAAATATTTACAACGTGTGGCTAAGTGAAAAAAATAGTCTAGAGCATGATCCCATTTTTTTAAATTAAAGTAAATAACCTATTTGGATGGATGGATAGAGATAGATTCATGGATACATAGATACATGGATGATAGATATAGATATATCTGCATGTAAATATACACTTGAGTCATCCAGAGAAATAGATCTTGAAGGATACATGCCAAAATGAATTACAGGTTAAGAGGTTAAGATAAATTTTTCCTTTTTGCTTCCCCCACCTCCTGCTATAAGCTCTTCGGCCACTTCCATGACAGGGTATGTTCAGGGACACAAGGCCAGCCTTTTGTGCCCAAAGGAAGTTCCTGGATTCAGGCCAACTCATGTCCAGATCTGACCTTGGCTTGGTGTGTTATAGACTTCGCGGCTCTCCTAAATCACCCCCAAATTCCGTGGGTCTATTATCCGTGCCAACTGGCAATCAAACAATATTTCAGGTGTATTCTTAGACAATGCCCTTGTACTGGTTAATCAGTTAACCCAGTGATCAGCAAACCGCAGCTCGCAAGTCACATGTGGTTCTTTGGCCCCTTGAGTGTGGCTCTTCCACAAAATACCACGTGTGGGCGTGCACGTACAGTGTGATTGAAACTTCGTGACCCATGCGCAGAAGTTGGTTTTCGGCTCTCAAAAGAAATTTCAATCGTACTGTTGATATTTGGCTCTGCTGACTAATGAGTTGCCGACCTCTGAGTTAACCTAACCTAATAAGCTCCTGCAAAGCGTGGACTGGACACTGGAAATACTAGGCCAGGGCCCAATTTCCAGGGTACTTGATATTAATTATGAGACAAAGTACCCAGGGTTATTTTACAGCTGACCAGTGGTCCAGGGGCATAAAGCACTTCTGGCTGAGAGGTCAAGAGTATTAGTTCTCTATTGCTGTGTAACAAATTACTCCAAAACTTAGTGACTCAAAACAATTTCTGTGAGTCAGGACTTCCGAAATGGCTTACTTGTGTAGTTCCAGCTCAGGGTTTTTCCAGTGATTCCAATAAGGAGTCAGCTAATCCCTTCACCTTCTTTTATGCAGTCCTCCCTTACCCAACACATGTCAGTCTGCTCCATGTATCCATGCCTCTGGTTCTATTTTATTCATCAGTTTATTTTGTTCATCAGATTCCACATATACGTGAGATTATATGGCATGATCTCACTTAGCAGAACAATATTCATATTTTATTTTTTTAATATATTTGTACTGATTTCAGAGAGGAAGGGAGAGGGCAAAAGCAACAGCAATATCAATGATGAGAGAGAATCATTGATCGGCTTCCTCCCTGCACGCCCCACACTAGGGATTGAGCCCCCAACCCGGGCATGTGCCCTGACCAGGAAACAAACTGTGACCTCCTGGTTCATAGGTCGATGCTTAGCCACTGAGCCACACTGGCCTGGCTTCATGGGCATATTTTAAAACCAAACGTTCCAGCCAAGGCCTGGTGCACAGCCAGTGCTTAGGAATTAGCAGAAGGAACTATTGGAGAGCTCTCTCTGCAAAGAGCCCTGTCCTGTCGGGGGACCTGCGAGGAGTTTCAGGTTCCTTTTTCCTGATTCGGGACACTTGGCTTTTCTTGACATCATTGGTTTTCCCAGAAACGGGTGTTTAAATGAGTATTAAATGGGTCTGTGTTTCCCGAATGAAGATGTTCCAGGGGCTGGCACAGCTGGTGAGAGAGAAGGGATGTGATTCAGTCTCAGCCCCAAGTGACACACTGGATGGACCATTGGTGCCAGGACAGTGCCAGGGAACAGAAATCAGCCCATGGCAACCTGACCTCAGCCAGGCTGGCTCTGCTGCTCGGTGACGGGTTGAACTTTCCAGCCGGAGCACAGAGCAAGTCTCCTTTTCCACCCAGAAAGCAGGGTGACTCAGGCCAGCCTGGAACAGTGGCTCTGGCCACTCGGACCCAACCTGGTCCACACCCCCTAAAATTGCTGCACACAGCCAAGGGCACACAGCAGGCACTCAATAAATGCTCACTGACTCACTTGTGTGGTTCCAAGAGCCCTTTAGGACAGAGTGGAGTCCTGCCCGGGGCATGCTTTAGAAGGGAATTCCCCCTCCATCAGGAAGCCAGGCACTGGGTTGTCTCAGGGAAATGTAATCCGGCTCCTCATCAATAGGAGCATCCACTCAGCTGTCTAATGTATTATTAGCAACAGCTGTTGCCACTCAACTCAGAACCCGGCCAGCATCCCCCATGGGCTCCTCTTTAACAGCCAGTAGTCAAGTAGGCTGTGAAATAATCACACAAAGCTAGCGCCCAGCCAAGGAAATTGCAGGCTGGTCCCCGGGGTTCAGTTCGGATTCAACCCCTGTCATCCTCACCTCCCAATATAGAAACTGCCCGGTCTCCCCTTGGAAGGGCAAAGCGAGTCCTTGGCAGGGGAGGATGCTGGAGGAGGCCCGAAGTAGCAGGAGCAGAAGAGAGCAAGCATTGCCAGGCCAGTCTTGAGAAATCTTCCCGATGCCCCTAATTGCTCTCTGGCACTGGCTCTTGGCCAGCTGGTGAAGGAGCAGAAGCAATGGCATGTTCTAGTACGGCAGAGCCACTGCCAGCCCCTCACCATCCCGTGCCCTTCCTGTGGCAAGAACGGCCCAGCCTGCCTCCCTCTGGTCCACAGCAGCTCTCCATGGTCATGGCCTTCCCTGCAGACGGCGGCCACCTGTTCTTTCCTCCTTGTTGCATCCCAGCTCAGGAAGCCCCACCAACATCCCCCCTCTACCCTCTCCTCTTCCTCCCTGACCCTAATTGGAGGAGTGGCACCCACTGCCACGCACCACTGCTCACAGCACAGGACACCTTGGAGCAGGGCTAACAGGAGGACCATGGGGCTGTGGTAGGGTAACGTGAGCCAGTCTGCAGAACCTGGCATAGCATCCCACACAGACCAGGCTCCTGCACAGTAGCCACTGCCTCCTATCCCTGCCCACCTGAACCCAGGACACACACGAGGGGCAAAGGCATGTCAACAGCAACAAGAAACACTAAAGAGACAAAGATGGAGGGCAAGGTGTCTTCCCCCGACACAGGTCCCAGGAAAATGGGATGGAAATGTGGGCTATGCAGCGCTGGTGGGGAGGAGGAAAACGGGGTTCAGAGCAAGTTTCACATCCCCACAGAGAAGGAAGATATCACATGAAAAGGATTTCTGGAGAGTTTTTTGGAAAGCTAGGGAAACTAGAAACTCACAACACATACCCCTTACAGCTGCCTAACCATGGTGCACACCGCACTGCTTGGGCTCTGCTACTGGCTCAGAGTCCCCATCCTCAGGATGGGCAGGATGCGGGCCAGCTGGTCTCCTGTCTGGCTGCCAAGACCTTTGGAAAACATCAGGGCTTTTTCCCCCAAGAAGGCCAAAAACGCAAGATCCTCCAGGGCAGGGCTCTTTATTTTGTCCACTGCTGTATCCCTGGGCCTAGAACAACCTGGTGCATAGTAGATGCTCAAGAAACGCTTGCTTAATGGATGACTGAATGCTTAACTCTGCCCAGTAAGATGAGGATGGAGCACACAGTGGAGGCTGAGTCCCAGGCCTGGACAAAGGCCTGTGTCCCTGCCAGTAGGTATAGTCTGCTCTGTTCTCTGGCAACAGACTATACCCCTCACCCTGGACAGCCAACCCTACCCCCAATGGGTGCTCCAACAATGAGCTGTATTCAGACACAGCAGGAAGAATGGAAGGATGACTGGGTTTTTGTAAGACATCTTAAAAATTCAACAGACTTGCGTTTAAATCTCTAAGACAGGATTTTAAAATGCAAATGACTACAGGTACCAGACACATAACATATGGGAGGGCATGGATAACACAGAAAGATTGATATGTCATCAAAAACTTCCTAACAGTAAGTAGTGTTGGAGAAACTGGGTATCCTTGTGCAGAGGGAAGAAGTTGGAAGCCTACACCTCCCACCATATTCAAAAAGTTCCTTCAGGTGAAGCAGCAACCTAACCTTAAGAGCTAAAACTATAAAACTCATAGAAGACAATTTAAGAGTAAATCTTCATAACTTTGGATATGGCAATGGATTCAGATATGACACCACAAGAAACAAACAACAAAAACACAGCTAAATTGAACTTCATCAAAGAAATGGACATTATCAAGAAAGTAAAAAGACAACCACTAGAATAGGAGAAAATGTTTCCAAACCATACATCTGAAAAAGACTACAATCCAGAATATATAAATAACTCTTATAGCAAAAAGACAAACAACCCAATTAAAATGGGCAAAGGATTTAATAGACATTTCTCCAAAATTTCTCCAAAAATATACAAACAGATAATAAGCACATGAAAAGATGTTCAACATCATTAGTTGCTGGGAAATGCAAAGTAAAACTATATGAGATACCACATCATGCCCTCTAGAATGGCTATAATCAGAAAACAGAAAATAGCCTGGGCAAGTTGCTCAGTGGTTAGAACCAAGCAGACCCAGCCCCAGTCCTGGCACTTTCGGGAGGCAACCACTCGCATCAATATTTCTCTCATGGACCCTAGTCAAGGCCTGTTCTCATGGACCATTCAGGAAACAACCAGTTGATGTATCTCTCTCTCACTGATGTTTCTCTCTGTGTGTCTCTTCCACTCCTTTCCACTCTCTCTTAAAATCAATGGAAAAATATTCCCAGGTGAAAATTAAAAAGAGAGATGGGGGAGGGAGGGAGGGGAGGAGGAAGGAAGGGAGGGAAGAAGGGATGGAGGGAGGGAGGGAGGGAGGGAGGGAGGGAGGGAGGGAGGAAGGAAGGAAGGAAGGAAGGAAGGAAGGAAGGAAGGAAGGAAGGAAGGAAAGAAGGAAGGAAGGAAGGGAATGAAGTACTGATACATGCCAGAATGTGAATGAACCTCAAAAACATTGCGTTTAAGTGAAAGATACCAAATGGTTACATACAGGGGGGAACAAAGGTAAGTTTACAATTGTGAGTATGCAAAGCACAGAGTTTTTTCTTGTATTAGTATTTATTAGTTATGATATTATTTCCCTTATGAACGACGGTAAATCTACTTTTGCACCACCCTGTATGGTATGATTTCACTTCTACGAAATATCCTGGATAGGTTCACAGATACACAAAGCAGCTTACTGGCTGCAGCAGCTGGAAGGAGGGGAGAAGGAAGAGTAACTGCTTAAGGGAGTTTTATGGGAGGGTAATAAAAATATTTTTGAACTAGAGAAAATGGTGGTTGCACAATGTTGTGACCTTACTAGGTGCCACTGAACTGTTTTAAAGTGACTGATTTTATGTTCTGTAAATTTCAGCTCAACAACAGAGGACCTAAGAGTGGGGGACTGAAACAATGGTGAACACCCCCTTCTTAAAGGGGCAGCTGCTGCTGACTGCAGCCGGGCGGCAGCAAGCAGAAATAAAAGCTTGATGTAACCAGAGTTTTCAACTTTTCAAGACAAGCCAGAAATCCAAATTTGAATGTGAATGCTCCCAATTCTTATACACTGACAACCAATCCAACTGATTAAAGATCTCTGTGTGGACCAGACAAAATACATCCATGAGCCAAATCAACCCACAAGACACGAGTTCCAAGCTTAGCTCTTCAATAGGAAGCGACTGAATGTTTCTGAGCTAGAAAATGGGATGATAGAAGCAAAGTTTTAGGAAGCCCCAGGTATCCTCTGTCGGGTACCCGTGATGTGCCAGCAGAGTTGAGCACTTCACAAAAGCCATCCTCTAAGCCTCACAAGAGCCCAGGTAGGGGATTAGAGAGTGGCAAGGCCAGCGTGGTTAAGCAACTGTCCACAGCGAACATGGAAAAAGCAGAAGCCAGGTTCAAGTCCAGCTGTATCTGAGTTTGCCAACTCCACATCTCACATGCATGTCTGATAGGCACCTCAGATTCATCAAAGCCCAACAGAAGGCCCCCTAATTTTTTCCCTCAAACACCTTCCTCCACCCCAGCCCATTTCCCATCCTCCAGCCACCCTGACACACAGGACAAAACCCTAAAGGTCATCATTGATTTCTCCATCCTCACTCCCCACTTCCAACCCATCTGCAAGTCTGCTGTCAAAATATATCCCAAGACTGCCCTGGCCAGGGGCTCAGTTGGTTGGAGCACCATCCCATATACCAAAAGATTTTGGGTTCAATTCCCAGTCAGGGCACATACCTAGACGGTGGGTTCAATCCCCAGTTGGAGAGCATACAGGAGGCAACTAATGGATATTTCTCTCACACATCAATGTTTCTCTCTCCCTTTCTCTCTCTCTCTAAAAATCAATAAAACATATCCTCAAGTGAGAATTAAGATATATATCTATATACACCCCAAATCTGAGCACTCCCCTGCCCACCATCTCTCACTGTCCCTCATGGGGACTATGTGGCCGCCCCATCACTGGGCTCCTGGCCTCCATACTAAACCAACTACCCATACAACAACCACATGGTCTTTCTGAAAAATAAATCAGGTGCCATCAGTCCCAAGTTAAGACCCTGCAGTGGACCACTCCACACCCCTATCAGGGTCAGGCCATTTCCTTTTGGTGAGCAGACACCAGGCTCCCTGTCCTAGAGCCAGTGGTGACACAGCCTGAGATCAGGGACCTCCTTGGCCCAACCCCAAACAAGTGCCCTGTCACCCCCCACACCTACCCCTAACCTGTCATGCTCAGCGCCCCTGGAGAAAAGCAGGACAACAGAGCACAAGGAGGACAAAGGGAAGAGACAGCCCACGCCCAGCTGCAGCAGGCAGGTCTGGGAATGTGGAAGAGCCTGCAGTCCTGACCTGGCCCTGTCAGCCCCCGCCCCGGTGGTCACCGGGAGGGGCACACAGGACCTGGAGGAGCTAAAACCAGGGACCCACAGCGCCTCCTGGCACAGTCTTGCTCAGCAAAGTACACAGATTCTCCAGGCCAGCCGAGAACATCAGAGATACCACCCCCAAGTGTCACACTAACCACACAGCCCCGAGGCTCTGAGATGAGACACAGAGTTCCCTGCCAGGGCCACAGGGCTGGCCGGACCAGCTCCAGAGTGTTTGCAGCCAGGCGGAAGCCCAGCTACGGAGTCCCTCCCTCTCTCGCCTTGGTACCCCCCTCCCTGCGCACAGCCTGCATCTGGCTGCGGGTCCCCTCGGGCCCTGGCACAGTGCAGAGAAACCCGGCCAGAGGAGCACAGAGGGGAGCCCTGCCCAGTCCCATGCCAGGACCCCACCTCAGATCTCCAGGCCGGGGAGAGGCCCTTGGCCCTAACCCTGTGTAATGGCCTCCCACATCCCCCTCCACACACAGTCCTCTCTGGACCTGATGTCTGTTCCTCCTTCCCCTGAGTGATAGGCTCCTTCCTGCCCCCATGATAGGCCACCAGCCACCAGGCTCCCTGCCACGGACAGCAGGAGGGGCCCTGGCTCCACCACCACCCACCACTCCAGGCAGGGGCCCAGACCAGCACTCCTCCACAGCCCGGGACACTCACCAACAGGTTCTTTAAGAAATCCATCATCTTCCACCAGGGCCTGTGCCCTGCGCGTCGGGGGGCCCTGTCTGCCTGCCTGGGCACCACTGTAGGTGTGGCTGCCACCACCCCAGCTGCTGCTGCTGCTGCTGACGTTGAACAACTTCCTTAAGATCAAACAAGGAACTGCAGGATTTGGGTGTCCGCCCGGAGCTGTTATGCCACATTGACTAGTCCTGACCTTTGACCCTTCCTTGGTCAATGTTGTTTTTCTGGGGAGCCCAGGTCTGGTGAAGTCACCACACATTGTATGTTAAAAGGCAAGAGGTCCCTCCATGGGAAGAGTCATCATGCCAGCAGGTGGTAAGAGAGACTCATTTGGGGGCCCAGGAGAGTCAAGGTGCAGAAGCAGTCCCGCCCTTCCATCCTTACCTTGGATGAGTTCCCAGGACCACGCCAGACACCATACATCCCCACAGGGCCCGCGTGATGCCGGAGGGAGGCAGGCAGGACTGGAGCCCAGGACAACACAAGACTTGAAGACAGTTCAAGTGTCTAACGTGTTGTGAGCCCAGTACCTAACGTATCGGGGGACTCAAGGCACACACACGTGTGGGGGGCCTCAATTTTCCCATCTGTGGGTTGGGAGCCCTATGTGTAAGGAGAATAAAGACAAAGCATCAAAAGAAAGAAAGCTGGTGCATTCACGTGGGCTCACAGAGCCTAAAATGTCTCACTGAAAGGTTTAAAGAGAGGCTGAAACAGTGGTTCCTTTGCAGGTGAAGCTTGGGGAGGGGGTCGAGGGCAGAGCCATGGTGAGCAGCCTGAGTTTGGGTTTTTAATCATTGCATTGTATTACTTAGGCTTTAAAAAAAAAATTACGTTCTTTTAAAAAGAGAGCAGTCCTCATGCCCTGTGGCTACCCCACAAGGAAAATTAAAAAGGAGGGAAGTGCATGGCTTGGGGAGACTCGCCCAGCATCTGAGGCTCGGGGCCCAGAGGCGCTCAAGAGCGGTGCTGTCAACAGGAGCACAAGTGTGGGGAGCGAGGGGCCAGGCCCTGGCGCTCAGCCCAGGGCTCACCTGGGTCTCCGAGTATCTTTCCAACACTAATAAACACAGCACATGCTCTCAGTCCTGTCCCAGCTTTGAGAGGAGAACAATATGCCCAACTCAGAAGGGGGAAAAACTGAACTTTTTAAATCCCTCAAAAAAGGCAGCATGGCTGGCAGGAGTGGCTCAGTGGTTGAGTGTCAACCCATGAATGAGGAGGTCATGGCTCAACTCCTGGTCAAGAGCACATGCCTGGGTCTTGGGCTCGATCCCCAGTCGGGGGCATGCAGGAGGCAACCAATCAATGATTCTCTCTCATTATGGATCTCTCTCTCTCTCTCTCCCTCTAAAGCACAGTAACCTTCATCTGGTGTAAAAACTTTTTTGCAATTTTAACTCAGCTATTCTTGGTTCCTATAAATATGAATGCTTGCTTAAATAAGAGGAAAATAAGACCACTCCCATTTCAGAGAGGCCATAAACCATATCCCAGACAGGCTGTCAGTGCTGGCACCAGGCCAGGCCTTAAGATATGGTCTCATGGCCCCTTCCCAGCACATAGGGCTTCTTTCTCAGAAGGTCCAGAAATCTCATTCCAAATTTGGGAGACAAAGAACTGGAAAAAGCATAAAAAGAGAAGACGTCCTTCATGTAAGGGTCCAGAATTTGAGAAGCAATATTCCTCTGATCCCGCTAGCATAATAAAGACTTCAAATTAATTCGGCTTAATAAAACGCCTTCTGTTAAACTTGCTGATTTACAATACAACACGTCTCCTTTCTTCTCTCTCAAAAAAAATGTTTTCTAATTTAAAAAAATCACATTAGGAGAAGAGATGCAGTCAAGGGGTGGGCAGAGGCCCAGCTGGGCTGTCCTGAATAAGCCCTTCTCTCAGGATAAGGCTCCTGCATCCTCAACATCCACTTTGATCCCTCCCACCCTTGCTCTGGTTCACCTGCATTCCCGCTCAGAGCCAGTGAGTCATTTAGCAGAGCCCCCTCATACCCGCCATGCCCACTCCTGCAGCCCGCTCCCCAGGACATGCCATATCCAGAACACTTCTGCTGCACCCCCCTTGTCCTCAGCACCCCAGGGCCCAGGAAGCCTTGTGGTCCAAGCCCCTGCCTCTGTGCAGGAATGCACTCAGCGGCAGTGAGGAAGGAAAGAGACAGGAAACTAACTTACCGATCCCCCAGATACAGGCACTGAGTTGGGGCTGGAGACCCAACAAAGACCAGTTTCAGTCCCCCTCCTGCTACCCAATCCCCTTTATTTGTCTGACTCCTGTAGGCTTTAGCTTGAAGATCACCTCCTCTAGGAAGCCTTCCTGGTCTCCATCCCTCCCTCAGCTTGTACTTCCATAGCATCCTACGGGTGCCCTATCAAATCATTGATCTCTTTGTATTGCCATTTCTTTTGTCTGTTTTCCCCACACTTCAACTGTAACCTCTGCTCCCGACACATAGGTAGGTACTGAGTAAGTACTTGCTGAATGAGTAACTGAACAAAGGAACTGACTTCCACCTGGTGACTAAGACAATCGGAGAATTAAACAATTACAACCCAGGGGAAGAAGAGGGACACACAGGAGTTAGGCAATGGCTGTACTGCGAAGAAGACTCTTTAGAAAATGGTTACTCTCCCTGTTTCGCAGCTAAGGCCACAGAGGGTACCAGGAAATCAAGTCCTGCATCGAAGGATACAGAGTGGGAAAGCCAATACCCATGCCTCCTATTGGACTCTGAGGACTATCCATTTGGGGAGGAGGTGGGGCATGAAGCTCAGAGAAGTTAACTGACCTGCTCACAGTCACACAGCCTGTTAATCGCAGAGCCACGTGTTCGGGAGGGGGGGAGGTCATTCTGAGAGAAAGGAGAGGAAGAGGGGGAGAGAATGGGGAAAGAAGGTGTGTTTGTCTGTGTTAAACTCAGAGGCAAGACAGACACTTATGGCCCATGGCAGGGTCGCAAACAGCAGTGGTAGCAGGAGCCCACAGGCCAGGGAGAGTGAGGCCAGAGCACAGCCAAGCACAAAAAAAGGAATGAGGGTCAGGGAGACAAATGGCCATTCTGCTGAGGCAAAACTGCCCGCTTTCCATGGGCAGCGGCAGGGAGGGGATAACTCTCGATTCCAATAATTACAGGCTGTTGTTGTTCCTTGTGATTAAGCCCCTATCCCAGTGGTCAGCAGACTCCTTAGTCAACAGAGCCACAGTTTGCCGTCCACTGGATAGAGGGAGGCCTGAGCAAATTTCCCCTCTCTCAAATGAGCCTCCCGTGCTGCTGAATGAGACCTCCCTCCCTCCAACAGCAGAAAACCCACTGTTAAGAAGGCCCGCTGAGGGTAATGATTTGATCATGATATCCCCTGCCTGAAGCAAGGCCCGAGATCAGCAGGGTTTCCTTCTCGCCTGTAATTTCAGCAGCAGCTGTGCTCCAATCAAAAGAGAGCGGGCCTGGGAGTCGGACAGATAGGCATCCAAAGCCAGCCCAGCCACCAGCCGGCTGGGGGTCGGGGGCCCCACTTCCGTCATTTGTAAAATTACAAGCACCATCCCTCACCTTCCCAGGTGCTTCTGAAAATGAAGTGAGGTGACAAACGTGAGCACACCCAACACAAGGACAGCAGCTGATCAACAAGGGTGGGCCGGTTCTGCCGAGTTTCTAGAATGTCACTCTGGGAGTAACTGGCAGTAACTGAGCTCTCGCCATATGTGCCAGGCCCTTGACTAAGTCCCTCCCATGTGTTCTCTTAGCTGTTCCTCATAGGAGGCGGTCACTACTGTCATCCCCGCTGGACAGCTGTGGAAACCGAGGCTGAGCGTTCAAGAACTAGGTCAATAGGCAGCATGAGCGATGCAGACAGCCTCCAGCATCCACGTGCCCAACAGCCACACGAATGAGAACTGGGTCTGTCCTTCCCATCAGCTGGCTGATGCACAAGAAGCAGGGTGCACAGAGTCCAAACCCCACCCATCCCCCTGAATGTCCTTTCGAGTCCCCGCAGCCAGGATTCCCAGGACACTGGGCCTGGCTTGGGTTCATACATAGTCTGTGTTCTGTCAGTGGCTGGGACTGTGATCTTCGCTCTAAACCAAAAACCCCTGACAGGCAGCAACTACATCTGCACACACCCAGTTCACACACAAAGAGCTTCATGGATCTAAAATGACATACAGCCTTCACTGGTTTGGCTCAGTGGATAGAGCATTGGACTGCGGACTGGAAAGTCCCAGGTTCAATTCCAGCAAGGCCACATGCTCAGATTGCAGGCTCAATTCCCAGTAGGGGGCATGCAGGAGGCAGTGGAGCAATGATACTCTCTCATCATTGATGTTTCTATCTCTCTCTCCCTCTCCCTTCCTCTCTGAAATCAATAAAAAAATAAAACAAATAAATAAAATGTCATCCATTATCAGATGCATGCTACATTAGGTACCACTAACAAAGCAAAAACAGTGCCCATCACAGGCAATGAATGGCTGCTATTACTAGTTAAATGCAACCCGACTTCAGAGATGTTAAATGAATGTCTATACGCCATGAGAAATAGCAGTAGACACTCAGTAATTATCTGTACTCGGTAATTACTAATTCTTGGAGTAATAGAAAGAACGCTGAACTTGGGATCACAAGCCTCCAGTTTGCATCTCATCTGCTGGCTCAGGGGAGTACTCCATGTATCTAAGACTTGGTTTTCTCACCTATAAAGCGGGCAAAATACGTCTTCTCTTCCAGGGTGGCTGTGAGAAGAGTTCCAGGTAGTGTTTTGTGAACGGTAAAGCACTGTATTGCAAACTGGGAGAAGGTGCAGAGTGGACAGTGGACACCATCCAGGGTTATGAGTGAGACTGGGAGCCCAGAGTGTTTGGAAGGGGTGCTGTGAGAACATGGCTGCCTGGGGGCAATCCAGACCCATTTTCTAGGAAACCACCTACTCCCACGTTGTCCCGACCTCGGAACAGGGCGTGACACGTGTCCCTGGCCCAGCACCGGTAAAGGAACCATGGTGTCTACACCTTGGAGGCTCCCTAAGCCAAGTTTCAGGATGCAACTGGCAGAGCTCCCAGTTCTGTTCCCATCTGTGGCTGAAACGTCCAGTCTTCCCAACAAACCGCCTCAGCCTCTGCTCTGCACCTCACAGTGGGGGAGTCTAAAGACAGCTCTGTGCATTTCATGGAGTATGTGAAGCAAACCTCAGAGGCCTGCAATAGGCTGACCTGGGGGCTGAGGCTCAGGGAAGGCAACAGCTGGACAAAGGCTCGGAGGCAGGAGAGGGAGGAGGGGTCAGTCTGGCTTTCATCTCACTTGGGCCCAGGCAAGAAGCGCAGGCCCCTGCTTGTGCCTCTCCTGAGGTATAGGAGGTAAAGCAGTCCCTGAGGCTGAGAGGACAGGCGCACTCGGTAGTGTCAGCCTCTAGAAAACCTCGACTTCCCTGAGGCTCCTGTCCCCGATGCAGGGTCACGTGTTCCATGGCTGTACACTCTCCTAACTGGTGCTGGCAGGCGGGAGGTGTCTGGCGGGATATCAGAGGTGGCTCCTTCCCTCTCTCACTCGGGTGGTCTTGGTTCCCCAGGCAAGGTTCCTGCACAGACCAGGGCACTGTCCAACTTACCCTCTCACATCCCTCCCTTCCCCTCTCCCACCTCTGCTCAGTCCTGCCCACATCCTTGCTGGCTCCCACAGTGGAACGTGCAGCCAGGTCCAGCAGCCCCGACTCTGGGTTTGCAGCTGGGGCAGCAGAAATCTCCTGAGCCCACCACCACCTCTGCACCTCTCCCTCCACCAAGTCGGTTCCAGGAACAGACTCTGTGGCCCGGGTACCATTTAGCCTCCTCCCTGCATCCTGGCTTTGACTCGTGCCTGGGAGAGAAGGGAGGCTGAGGAAGCTCTAGAGAGAACCCATCAAAGAGCGAACGTGGAAGACGTTCCCCCTACTCCACCCCCCGTAAGGCCTTGCTCCCGTCCTTTATCTCAGCAGCTGCCCCCCTGCCCCGCAGTCCTACCGCCAGCTCCCCCTGCCCACGGGGGGACCACTGCCCTCCAGGCAGAGTGGAGCCTCCTCACAGGAACCAGGAACCAGCCAGCTGCCACTCCAGAGTCTGTCCTCATCCTGCCAGCCACTTGGCTGTGACCGGAGCTCAGTTCACTCATCTCCAAAATAACGATTCACGCCATCCTCACCACCCAACTCACTCCAGGGCTGCTGGGGAAACTCGGAGAGTGAGGATGTGAGCTCACACCATTTCCAAAGCAGGACGCGCCACATACCCAGGCATATAGCACATACCAACCCCCCTCCCCAATGGGCCTCTCCTACCTCTGTGCCTCAGTTTCCACACTTATTATCAGGTATGCAGGAGGCTGAGCTATCACTCCAGAGGGACCACTGGGTGCCTATGAGCAGCTGCAGGCCATTGACTGCCCGGCGCTTGGCAATGCGAGCACCCTCTTGCCTAGAAGATGCTGCGTGACCTCTGCTCCAAGGTGAGGAGGGAAAAGAGCTCCCCACCCCCCAGCCCACACCACGCTGTCAGTCAGTGGCAAATGCCAGGTTTGGAGATTCTTTAAGCCCAAGTTTCAATTGCCTGAGCTCTTCCCGTTAACACCCTTCCACCCCAGACAGTAGATCACTGGGAGTTCACTGGAGCCAGTCCCTCGCTTACCACAGAGGCAATGGACTGAGAACTGAATCAATCAATCAGTGTGTGTTGTTGTGCCACGGGGCTTGGCTGAGCAAAGGGAAAAGAAAGTCATGGGAAATTGGTAACTGGGGTGTTACTAGTGGCCCTGAGAGATGCTGTCACACCTCGGCTCTGGCAACCCCTAAAAGACCCCAGCCTTCTCCTCCCCAGAGGGAGATGGCAGGAGGAAGACCTTCGAGGCGGTTCATTTCAGGCTAACCTGCAGAAAGGGGAGGTCTGCAAATTGCATGTTCTTTGCCTTCCCCCGTCTTCTAGTTAATGATTACCTAAATAAATGCTTCAGTCCCGGGTGATTCTAACAGTCACTCCCCAAGCTCCAACAGCCTAATTATACATATACAACCACGTGGGGGTGTTGATGCTAAACAGCTTTCTTCCCCATAAACCATGTGTCAAATACCACAATTGCCCTGCCCCCTTTTGCCAGCTGGGGCTGATGAATGGGGTGCTGGGGCAAATGCAGGTCCTGACAAGGTTTGGGGTAGGGCCTGTGCATTTGGCTGCAAATGTATTCACACCAACACAGCATCCTGCACGCCCCCCCTCCAGGGAAACAACCAAACACACGGTGGTATAATGGAGAGCTCCTCAACATTCACATTCACGCCCCCACACACACATATACCTAGGCTTCAGGAAGGTTTATGGGCTCCCAAGACCCAGTGGCACACCCCTCCTACTACAGTAAATAGTAATCATCTGTTGCCGCTTGCAATGTGTCTGCCCAATGGTCCCCTCCTCAAAAGAGGCAAATGAGGCAAATAGAGGCAAGAAAGACAAAATTAGAAACCTCAGCCTCTTTCTCACCATCCACTTCCTTTTCCACCAAAAGAGCTCCACGCCTCCCTTGAGTGTGTGTGTTTGAAGCAGTGCTGGCGCCACCTCCCAGGACTGAATCTAGGCAGGACCGGCCCGCAGATGAGCCTGCTGTGCTGGGAGTGTGCGGCCCAGCAGAAGCGCTTATTCTGACTGAGGAGGTTGCACACTCCCACGTAGGCCTGGTCTCCCCTGAGGAGGTCTCCAGGGGCTCCTGAGTGGTGAAGTTAGCTGTGGGCACAGTGGTGAGGCCCAGCTCCTGGCAACCTGACCCCTGAGTCTGCCCAGCTGACTTAGCCAGCAGCTGGTGGGCTTGTGGCCTCTCCTAGTCCTTCCCCCTCCTCCTCACTCTGCCCAGCAGATCATCTAGTATTGATGGTATCAGCCACCAGGGGGCCTGCTGAGCCACACAGAGGTGCAGACTCGCAGCTGGGGCGCTGTGCCATCCTCTGCAATGTAGACAGATGACCGCAAAGCAGACCTGTCTAAAGAGAGCCCTGGCTCCTTACAGCCCGGACACACTGCCAGGGCTCTTTCAGCCGCCCAAGAGCAGGTGATATGCCCGGACCCCAGGGCACAGCCCCAACTTCACCAAATTGGCCACACGGCTATCCAAAGGGAAGGGTGGCCTGGAGCCCTGGGAGTGGCCAGCCCGGAGGAGCCACCAGGAAGTGAAATCATAATCCTGCTCTCTCGGGCCTATAAGACGGGACATGTCTCCTGGAGCGGGAAGGGGCATCCTGATTTTGGCTGAACCTATGAGAGACTCAGGCTGGGCACTCACCCTCACAGCCATTCTCTCCTAGAACCATCAGGCAGCCTGGATCTGTTCTGCCCTGGGAAACAGCATGTCCGGACTGTGCAAGGAGCCAGCAGCAGGCAGTCCTGGGTCCCAGCCACCAGGAGGAGAGCCTCGCCTTGCTTATGGTGACCCCACCTCCACAGGGAGAGGATGGAGCATCAGTCTTCCTGCACTTATTTGGCCACTCTGTTCAGCTCTGTGGGGTTCTGCACACACTGAGCGCCAGTCTTCCTGCCTCCACCAGCCGATTCATCTGGCCCCACAGTTCCCTGAAATGCTCTTGTCAAAGTCACCTATGATCTCCAAGTTGCCAAATCCAAGGAGAATTTTCAGCACCACACCTCCCTCCTCTGGGTTCCACAGCTGCCCCGCTCTCCTGGTCTTCCTTCAGCCCCCTTAGACTCCCCTTCCTCCCATCCCTATCTCCACTGTCCTCCCATGCTACCCACCCACCCCTCCGTATTTAATACCGTTTCTGTGCTGATTCCCCCACATGTGTATCTCTACCTTGACCTCTCCTTGAATCTCCACATCAGCATCTCCAGATGTGTATTTGATTTTCCACTTCACTGTCTCATGAGTTTCTCAAATGTGGTGCATCCAAAATAGAACCCCTGAACTTCTTCCCCAAACCTTTCCAGGTTTCTCCATCTCAGAAAAATGGAAACAAACCCATCAAGTCCCACCTGGGATGACTATTCATCTAGATTCCTCCCTTCCCCCTCACTTCCCATGTCCAACCCATAGGTACCCTGCAGTCTTGGCCTCCTCAACACAACCTGAATCCATCCATGTCTGTCCATCTCCACTGCCAGCCTGCCAGGTCTATGTCCACCGCACTGTTTCTCCAGACTAGAGCAACAGCCTCCAATCTGGCCTCTCTCCTTCTATTTTTGGTAGAGGAGCTTAGGGAGGGCTTCATGGGGGAGGTGGCATCCTAGCTGTGCCTCTGAGTGAGGAGATTTGGGAAGAAGGAGGGAGGCTACAGAATCGGGGAGAAGGGAAGTGAGCACGAAGCACATGCAGGGAGAACAGTCAGCTTCACTGGCTGCACACTACCCATCATTGTCACATGATCCCGGACAGGAGTGACCTTCCTGGGACTCCATCCCATGACCTCCACCACCGAGTGCCAGGCGCTACCTCAGGCAGCCATTTGTTCACCTTCGACTAAGAGGAGACTGACCTGCTTTCCCGCCCCAAAGAGAGAGTTCTCCCACATCTGGTGGACCCCTGCTCTCCCTCGGGAGGCAGTGGGACAAGCCATGACACTCAGCATCCCACATGTGGTCTTCGGGACTCAACCAACTTCATGAGTTTCTCTTTAGCAGAATCGAGGCAAACCTACAAAGTGCCTTTGTGTAAGTTTGCAAAAGACACCCCTCAGGTAACCAAGCTGCTGGCCTTCCCAGGACACTCTGTTGGCCAGCGGATGGCCAATTTCAGCCTCACTCCTCCCCTGTTCTGGGCGCCCCCGGCAGTGCGCATCTTCCCCAGGATCTCTGCAGTCCAAGGCAACATCTGAGCTGCACCAGAGCCCAGTGCCCTCAAAGGCCCATCAGCTGAGGAGAGCAGGCCAGGCTCAGGGTGGCTCGGGAGTCTTGCCCAGATGACCGTGGTAACAGTCCCCATGGGGCTGAGACTGTAACTCACCCACCCCCTCCCTGTCCCTCACAACAGCTGATAACCAATTCCCAGAAGAGACCATCTGGGTCTGGGTGCCCCTACACTAATGGAACAAGGAGAATTAGAGATTATTGGGGGGTGGAAGGCCCTGCCGGGTGTTTGCCTACCCGGTAATACTGAATTGTAAACATGTGTCCCTGTTTACTTTCCCTGCCAGAGCCTTGCTGGCTGCCTGGTAGCCAGGCAACACTATCTAACCTGAGGGACCAGGAGGGGGACTTTCTGTGCCAGGCAGTTCACCTGGGGAGCTTTATCCAAGCACAACCAGTGTCAGTATAATAGCACCACCCTCCCCTCCCATGGGCCTTCCCACCTCACCCCAAGATGACCCTGGATCCACAGGACAGCCTGCACGCTGACGGGAAGAACCAGAGGGTGGTTCTGGGGACGGAAGTGGTGGCACTGTTAGAATGAGACAGAAGCAGATCACTGGGATTAGGTGCCATTATTGACCTACTGGGCAGTTTGCTATTTCTCTATCAGTCAAACTGAGAACCAGGAGGCTAGAAGCACAGCAAGAAAGACTCAGGTAAGATGGAAGGAAGAGGACAATATGGGATTGAAGCAGCAATGGTGCCTCCTTTCCAGAAGAGGCTGGACAACTTTAAATCAGGGCTGAGTGAAGCTCATCTCTTTTTCTTTCCTCAATGAGGGGTTATATTTCCACCTGGGTAGGGGATCAGCAAGTTGCTGACGAAACATGACAAAACCAAGGCAAAATCTTAGCTCCAGACTGACAGTGTGGTTGTGGCCTTCTTTCCTCTGTGGAAAAGCCTAGGGACATGCAACATGCCTACCCTTTAAACCCCATGGTCAGGGGGAGAACCTCTGGAATCATAGAATGGTGAGGAGTTCACAAAGGAATAAAATAAGGCACCCAGAGAATCAGCAGCAAAACCCCATGGAGTCCTTTAGGAGAAAGCATGGAATCCCATAGAAGAAAGGCCTTCTATTGCTGGGGGGGAAATCCCTCATTTTAGGGGCAATGGGGAGGTGGAAGAATTGAGGGGGGGGGGAAGGAAGGAAGGAAAGGAAGATGGGAGGGAGAGAGAGAGGGAGGGAGGGAAGGAGAGAGAGAGGGAGGGAGGAAGGGAGAGAAAGAAGAAGGGAGGAAAGAGAAAGAACTCATGGACACCTGCCCTGTGCCTCAGTTGGTTTGGCACTGTCCTGTTCATCGAGAGGTCACCCGCTAGAAGCCTTGTAAGGGCACAGGCCAGGGTTGCAGGTTCGATTTCTAGGAGGGCGTGCGCAGGAGGCAGCCCCTGATCAATGATTATGTCTCTCATTGATGTTTCTGTCTCTCCATCTCCCTTCCTCTATCTCTCTAAAAAAAATCAATTACAAAAAAGAAAGAAACTAAGACAGACCTCCTAACAGATGCAAGTCCAATAGGACTTTGTGGGGAGGAAGGCACTTGGACACTCTGCTCTATGCCTCTGACTGGGTAACTATCCCCTGCTCCTCCAAGCTGAAATGCTCTGTGGCACCTACTCAGTCTGGAGTGAACTTTACTTTGACATTTTGATAGCTGCCTTAAAGCGCTTTGCTAATCTTCAAGAGACCAGGTGTGGACTCCGAACCTCCCCTGAATGCAGGACTCATGCAGAAAGGAGAAAGGCTGCCCTCTGGTATAAAGGACCAACAGGGCTCTGGACACTGCCCGTCCATGATGATTCAGGCTGGACCGAGGACCTGGGAGGCCTGGCTTCCCAGTTCCCATCTCTGCTGCCAGCACTGCCCTCAGGTTCCCCAGGCTCTGGATTCCCAGCTCAGCCCTGCTCTCTGGGTGACAAGGCCCAGCTCTGACCCTTACAAGACCCTCCCAGGCTTTGAAGTCCCACCTTCCTGCTCCTCAAATCTGACCATGGCTCCTGACCTGCTTTCTGCTTCACTCTTCTGGTGTTTAAGAGACTCATTCCAGGGCATCCGGACCCCAGGATCCACCCCTCATGGGGAAGTGATAGGAAGAGCATCGTGCCCGGGTTTCCTGCCTCCTCACGCTTACCCAGGCCACCCCTACCTCCGCACCACAGCAGAGACCCTGGGAACACTCAGGGGAGGTCATGTCCCACCTTGGATCACTCTCAAAATGTGATTTCTGGGGCTCAGCCTCCTCATAAGCATCAGACCCTCCAAGAGTAGAGATCATACCTCCCTGGTTCAATAAAGGGTCACCAGCGTGAGAAGATGAAGAGAAATAACCCACAGACCCTGCCTCCTGCCTCCCACAGCCCAGCCTTCCCAAGCACGGAATACCCACCCAAAGGGACACTCCAATGTTGTCTTGGGCCTCATCACACATCCACGGGAAGGTGAGGCCAAGGAGCCGTGAGGGAACCAGCAGAGTCTCCATCATCCGGACCCCCACCACATCCCTGGGGTGAGACGCAATCTGGTCTCCTCTGAGCTTGGCCACCACTAAACCAGCCCCTGGGAAGGGAGAGCTCTAGACACAGCAGGAGGGCATCTGGCCAAGGTCCTAAACCCAGATATCTATAGGACTCAGGAAGAGCAGAAGGCACAATAGGAGCTGGAGAGAACTCGCCCTTTCTCATAGTATGGAAATGAACTGTTGGCCAAACAAGCTCATCTGGGGACAAAGGGCCCACCAGCTAGTGATCCTCGATAAGGCACATCCCGCTCCTCCACCTCACCTCCCAACCCCTTCCTTCCCTCTTCCCCCTCCCTGCTTCTACTCTGTCCCTTCTTCCCTCTCCTTGCCTCACTCACCCTCCCTTCTGGCTTCCCACTTAGAGCCAACCAGCCATCACATTCACATCTGACATTTCACACACTTCTCGGTCCTCCTGCCAAAGCAGAGCAGCTCAGCCCATGTCCTTTGCTAACAGACCTATTCACACCCCAACTCCCCCAACAGCGCTCAGCTTGATCTCCCGTTAATTGAGCCTGGGCTCTGGAACGTTCCGTTCCTGAGGCGGAGGTGCGGAGCCCATCAGCCTGGCCTCCTGGTGAGGACAGAGCAGTGCACCTCCTTCACAGCAGTCATGCCCTCGGAGGGGCCGAGTCAGACTGCACCAGTGCCCCTCCAAAGCCACTGGTCCTCATATTTCAAATCAGGAGCCATCCACTATGCATAAGGTTGAAATAACTTAGTAAAAAAAAAATTATCATTTCCACCCTCAAAAGTATTCTTTTTAATCTTTCAGCTCATCTTCAGAGGACTCTAATAGGAATTAGTGTCTCTTATAGAGAGGAAACATTTAGCTGAACTTCAGCAATTCCTTCTGAGCTGCCAAGTTTTTTCTTTCCTGGTTAAATGCAAGTAAAATTGAATTTAACTATTTTTATTACAAAAGAACACAAGCAGTGCGATCCCATTTATTTATGTCTGTATCTGTGTATGATGCCAAGATGTCTGGACACTTTAGCAAATGGTAAGGATGAATATGTCTGGGTGGTAGAATTATTATTAGGGTGTGTGTTTTTTTACTTTCTCTGTGCTTTACAATTGCTTGAATTTTTTATAATAAGCAATATACCATTTTATTATCAAAAAAAAAAAGTCTTATAAACATTCTCTAAGAAAATACTGGGCTTTTTGTTCAATGCCACATTCTCAAGGTTGGAGCCATCAGTGAGGATTCATAAATCACCAACTATGAGCATTTACTAAGTACCAACCACCAAGTATTTAGAAATCATCAACTGTGGGCCCTTCTGCACCAGGCCTTGTGGCAGCAAGGATGGGAAGAACACGACCTGTTCCCTTGGTTGTGAGCCAGAGCGGCCCTGGGCCAGATCCTCCCAGCCCTGCCTCTGCAGCGCCCCTGCGCCATCCAACACATCTGCAGTCTCACTTTCATGACACCCAACCAGACAAGAGTTAGGAGTTGCTGGCACGGCTTCTGGGCCTCACCAAGCTCCCCAGGAGATCCTAAAGGGGACAGCCCAGACCTAGAGTGGGTTAAATGATGATTCCCTCTCCCCCTCCAAAAAAACAAGTATGTTCCTCCCCAGGAACCTTTGAGTGTGACCTGATTTGGAAAAATGGTCTTTGCAGATATAATTAAGTTAAGGATCTTGAGATGAGACCCAGGTGGATCCAGATGGATCCTAAATCCTTGTAAGAGTCCCACAGAGCAGAGATGCTAGGGAGAAGAGGAGGCTGTGTGAGAATGGAGGAAAGAGAGGAGTCCCCAGGCTAAAGGAATGCCTGGAGAGCCACCAAAAGCTGGAAGAAGAAAGCAAGGACCCTCCTCCTCTAGTGACTTTGGAGGGAACACAGTCCTACTGACACCCTGATTTTGGACTTCTAGCCTCCAGAAATGTGAGAGAATAAATGTCTGTTGTCTTAGGCCACAAGTTTGTGTTAAGTTGTTACAGCAGCCCCAGGAAATAAATGCACACCCACGGCCTGAAACTCCATCTCCACACTGAGCAGGGAATCTGCCAGGGGTCCGAGGGGAAATAGACAACAGGAGGTACATACGGGGGCTCAGTATCCCCTTCATCATGAACAAACACAGGACCCCCTACCTACTGTCCCCCAAGGCACCAGACACACTGGTCTTGAGTGTCAGGAGGGATGTCTGGCAGAACACCCCTCCTGAGTGGGTCTCAGTGCAGAGTCGATGGCAGCTGGAACAGGAGAGTGGGATAACCAATGAACCAATGCCACAGCAATGAGCTCAGAGCCCAAAGGAATAACCGCTAGCATCCATTACACACCAATATATACTACCTGTCTGTGCCCAGTGCTTTCCGAAGCCCTTGCCCACCTGCTTCCTCCTGAAATCCTCAAAGCCACCTCATAGGGTGGGCTCAGTTCCACAAATGAAGAAACTGAGATGGCCGAAACCGGTTTGGCTCAGCGGATAGAGCGTCAACCTGCGGACTGAAAGGTCCCAGGTTCGATTCCAGTCAAGGGCATGTACCTCGGTTGTGGGCACATCTCCAGTGTGGGGCATGCAGGAGGCAGCTGATCAATGTCTCTCTCTCATAGATGTTTCTAACTCTCTATCCTTCTCTCTTCCTCTCTGTAAAAAAATATATTAAAGAAAAAGAAACTGAGATGACTGAACTGCACAATGTCTCATAGTTGGTTCCTAAATCCTAGGGCCAGGCCCAGGCCTCTGTGCCCCAGACCCACCACAATCCATCAGGAAAAGCATGACCCCAAACAACAGCAAGCCATAGAGCCAGGGGCTGAGTGAGCGGAGGGCAGCTGGTCAGGTCTTCAAAGGCAGGTGGCATAACTAGGGCCAGAGAAGCGTAGGGAGCAGCCCCAGGGAGACACCCTGAACGCCAAGTGCTCTATCAGGGCACAAGGTCAGTATCTGTCTAGAAACACAGACTCGTTTCAACAGTAGCCGCAGGCCAAAGGAATGAGGAAGGAAACTTGTGATGGGGACAGACAGTTCATAAAATACAGTCTAGTCCAGGAGGTTCACTTCCAGTTCAGGGCACCACATGCCCGGTTTGTAGGCTCGATCCCCAGTTGGGAGTGAGGGGGGAGCAGGAGGCAGCCTATCGATGATTCTCTCTCATCATTGATGTTTCTATCTCTCTCCCTCTTCCTTCCTATCTGAAATGAACAAAAATACATTTTTTTAAATAAGAAATTTTTTAAAAAATGAAACACAGTGTAAGGCCAACAGTGGAACTCTCCATACCCTTGAACTGTCCACTCCGTCTCCAATTTCCAAATCCTTTACCCTTGAGGTCTCCAATTTCCAAATCCTTTACGAGGAACCTAGCCTGGCAGGGTGTTCCTGTCCCCCTGGGGACCGCTGGACTGTGAGCCCTGATTGGCTCAGGGCAGCCTCACTGCAGGAACCCAGAATATGACACCAGAGGGACGCTCCCCCCGCAAGGAGCCTTCCCCAGGTCTGTCCGAGTTTGCAGTGCAGGACCTTTGTTTCCAGCTTTTTGCCAATACCCCCACTGTCACCCCAGTTTCTCAGGTAGAGTTTGGGGTTTAACACATATGGCTCAGTTGCAGCCACTCACACAAAATGCAATTCCAATGTTTGTTCATTGGACATGGAGACTCTTCAGCCACGAGGACCCCAGCCAGGCAGGAAATCAAGGAGTCCTGGGGAGAAGTTACATTCACAGCAGAAAAACTAGTGTTTTCCTTCCAGCCTTTCCCTGTAAGCACTGCTGTTCTCTGGGGGAGCGATGACTAATATTTCTGCCGCACCTGATACGCGTCTCTGTTCCAAGTGACATTCCAATTAGTCCCCATTGCATCCACGTGAGGCAGGTTCTCTTACATTCCTATTCTACAAACAAGGAAACTGAGGCAGAGAGCACTTACATAGCCAGAAAGTGATCAAGCCTTCTGTCCAGGCAGACTGGCCCCACAAACTGTGTTGTTAAACATTCAACATTGAGAAAGAGCCTCAAAGGGATCGATCCAGGTTAGGGGGACTGGATTGGCCTCCATGTGCCTCCATGTGGCCTGTCAGAAGGAAAAGGTGAAAGGCTAGAGCAGCGGTCGGGAAACTGCGGCTCGCGAGCCAAGTTTTGCCACTATGTTGACTAATGAGTTTGCCGACCACTGGGTTAGGATAAAGGAGAGAGGAAGACAGTTGCCAGAGAGAGCATTCTGAAAGCCCAGCTGGCCTGTTCCCCAACACAAAGGAGAGAAGGAATAAGGACCAGATGGGCAGCTGCCTAGGCCTGGGCGTGGGCTTCATTAGCAATTTCTAGGAAGCAAGGCTCCCCTGTAGGGCCTCCAGCTCCAAAGGCCAGAGGCCCAAGGCTACATGGAAGCAGGCGAGGGACTCTCATGTGCTGGTGGCTCCCAGGATCCTAGAGAGAAGCCCTAACTGTTTCTCAGGGGCAAGAACCACATCACATCATCATCATCATACTTATCATAATGATCATAATGACTTATTGAGTACCTACTACATGTAGGCACTCCACTAGCTACTTCCTGGATTCCTCACTCCTCCTCACACCTACTCCTCACACCACTATCCCCATTCCACAGGTGGGGTGGGGGCTGGGGGGCGAGTAAGTAACATGCTCAAGTGATTCTTGCAGAGTTGTCTGGAGTGGCGAGCAGAACAGCACAGGCTTCGGAGCCACACAGACAGACCTGACTCCAGATCCTGACTCTGCGTCACCAGCTCTGAAATCTTGAGCAAATAACTTACCCTCTTCTGACAATTTCAATCAGAGATGCCAGAAGCAATTCATCTCAAATGTCAGCGCCAAGTGGCTGGCCACGCTGCCTGCAGTGCTCTGTGGGAGAGGCTTCTGACCCACGTCTATGCTCACGGGAAAGAGTGCCGTGACCAATTACTAACACCTGCCACAGGGACAGAAGGGAGAGGTGACAGCACAAGTGTCACCTATTTGCCATCCTTGATCTAGAGAAACACCACGGCTTAGAGACATGGGTGCATTTGGATACAGACGGCCAATGGATTTTGGACTAAGATACCAAAGCAACTCAACATCTTTTCAACAACTGGATGTCCACATGGGTTTAAATAGACCGAGACCTTTATACTGGGCTGTACACAATTAAATTAAATTGACATGGATCTTAGACCTATAGCTAAACTGGTAAGGCTTCTAGAAGAAAACAGGAAAGATAATATTTGTGATATGAACTAAGCAAAGATTTCTTAGGAAACAGAATGCTATAGACATAAAAATTTAAAAACCCATAAGTTAAACATCAAAATTAAAACTTCTGCTCATCAAAGACACTGTTAAAAAAAGAAATGAACTTGTATCCAGAATAGGTAAAGAATGCCTACAAGAAGACAAACACCCCAGTTTTCAAGGAGGGTGAGGGGCAAAAGGAACTATAAGAATGGTCAACAAGCATATGAAGAAGTGTTTGACAATATTAGCAAAATGCAAATTAAAACCGCAGTGAAATACTCCTACCCACCCACTCAAGTGGCTAAAATTAAATTACTTGACAATAGCAAATGTTGGCAAGGATGTGGAGCAGTAGAAATGTAAAATAGAACCACCATCTGACAAAACGTTTGGTTTCATATCGTTAAACATTCGCCCAGCATTTGACCCAGCCATTTTACTTTAGGTACTTATCTAAGAGAATGAAAACACAACAATAAAACCTACAACAGAATGTTCATAGTATTTGGCTATGCATTGTAGCCAAAGACTGCAAACAACACGAGTGTCCCTCCATAGGAGAATACGCAAACTGTGGTGTGTTCAGACAAAGGAACACTGCTGACACGCTCCGCAGCATGGGCGGATCTCACAGAAATGGTGCTGAGCTGAACACAAGGGGTACACACCACATGACTCCTTTTAAATTGTGTTCTAGAACAGGCAAAACCAATTCACAGTGAAAACAACCGTAAGACTAGTTGCTTGGGAGGTAGTGGGTGGGAGGGATGGACCGTGAAGGGTCATGAGGAACTTTGTGGGGTGGCAGATATGTCCTATATCTGAGTTAAATCAGTGTGTGAGTCGCCCGGGTATTCCCTTTAATAAAAGCATATAGCCCTAGCCGGTTTGGCTCAGTGGATAGAGTGTCGGCCTGTGGACTGAAGGTTCCCAAGTTCAATTCCAGTCCAGGGCACATACCTTGGTTGTAGGCTCCTCCCCGGCCTGGGCCCTGGTCAGGGCGTATGCAGGACCAATTAATCAATGTGTCTTTCTTACATCTATGTTTCTCTGTGTGTGTATCTCTCCCCGAACCACTCTCTCTAAAAATCAATGAAAAAATATCCTCAAATGAGAATTCTTTTTAAAAATTTTTAATTAATAGTATACAGTTAAGATTTATGCATTTCAATGTATCTCAACTTTTTAAAATCTGGCTACAGCTGAAGTGTAGCCAGATTTGCAAGAAGTGTAAGCTAGTTAACCTTAACACATGACCAAAATCAGGGTCACATGTGCAGCTGTGCACACATGAGGGGTGGAGCCATGCAGGTAGTGCACACACAGGCATCTCTGTGGTTTTGATGCTGCCTAAGGGCAGCCCGGCAGGTGCAGACCAGGTGAGCCCTTGGGCTCCCCTGTCCTCTGGCCTCTGAAATCAAAACACTCCTGGAAGTGGCTCTTGAAATGGCCTCTGGATGAGTGACAGATATGGGTCTGTGTGGAGACCTGAGACGGCGCTCCCAGGGCCCGCAGAGCATCAACAAGAGAGCCAGCTAACCCTCCTGCAGTGGTGGTGATGAGGGGAACAAATATTTGCCCTCTCCTGTCCCCTTCCAGGGCTTTCTCCAAGAAAGGAAAAAACCAAACCTACTGGTGTCCTTGAGCCCTTCCTGCCCTCATCCGAGAGGCTCCCAACATCCTTCCCACCAATGCCTCACCTTGTTCACATAGATTTAGTAGATCTGAGAGGGGCTGAACCTCTCATGTGTGCACAGCTGCACATGTGTATATTGCCCCTGATTTGGGTCATATGTTAAGGTCAACTAGCTTACACTCAGCTCCTCCCAGGAGAGAAGGGGGAAACGAGGGGCAAGGTTTGGAAGAGATGATCTTGGGCCTGAGGTTGTGCTACAAGCTGGAAAGAAAACCCTGGTTCAGGCCCAGGGAGAGAAACTGGCTGGTGGGCCCTGGTGAACCTGGAAGGGTGGGAGGAGGAGACCAGACAGCTGGGAATGACGAGAAGGTCCCTCTGATACCCGCATTCTTCCCTAGTACTTGGAGACTTGCCCATCTGCCTGGTCCACCTCTGAAGGTTTCGGAGGCACTTGTGAGTGAAGAGCAAAGTACCAAGGAAGCAAAGTAGGAACATGACTTTCTGCTCATCCCCACAGAAGGAACACCAGGCCTCCTTCTCCCCTGCTGGGAAGGAGGAGGTCTGAGCAGGGTCTCCCTCAGATTTGCACAGAAAGAGATGAAGGATGTCTGAGTGGGGCCGCCCTCAGACTTGCACAGAGAGATGGAGGAGGTCTGAGTGGGGGCCCTCAAACTTGCACAAAGGAATATGGAGAAGACTGAGCAAGGGTCAGCTCCCAACTGACCTGGCTAGCCCAAGTCTTGTGGGGTTCCAGAGGCCAGAGTGATGGTTCAGATCAAGGTCACATCAAGTCCCAGCATTGTCACCCTCAACAAAACACACTGCACCGAGAGCTGCAGGATGATCCGGGGGGGTCAGTCCCATCCCCTTCACTTCATGAAGCCTTGGACAGATGCTGTGTGAGGTCAGTCCCAGGGGGGTTAGCACAACCCCTGTGCTTATCATTAGGGCCCCTTCCCATTCCCCTACAGCCTCCCATGAAGCTGTCCTCACTCCTCTGAGAAGACACATGACACACTTGAGCTTGTCACATGCTGAGCCATATGGTTTCTTCTGCTCAGTTAAGGACCCCTGTAGACAGCAGGTTCTTTGAGGGGGAGGACTTCGGTCTTTGTGTGACCTCTTGAGACCCAGCGCAATGCTAGACACACAAAGCCAGCCCTCCCTAAATGCCTGTTGATCTGGGTTTTTTGCATGAAAACCAGATCACTAAAAATGTGGGCCTGGAAACGAGCCACAGTATTCTCAGGGAGACAGCCCAACCCCTCTCCCAGCTCACCCTGTGCCATCCACAGTTAGTTCTGGCTGGGAACTGGGCTCTCATTCAGCCCATCTGCTCAGCATCTCTTTGGTTGCTTTTTCTCAGTTTCATATTAGAAGAAATAATCCCCTTGAAAAACACAAACAACAAAGAGGTGGGGCAGGATGGGAGGCAGCAGTTGCAGCAGGCATGGCAGTGGGGGACAGTGGCCTGGGGGAGGGAGGGCCTTCTCAGGTGGGAGGCCAGCTACTCCTCTGGCAGCCCCTCCCCAACCAAAGAAGCAACTACAAGAAGGGCTGTCCTTGCATGTGGTGGTGGGATAAAAAGAGCATTTTACCAAAGATAGTTGGGTCTGAATTTAACTAAATCTGCTGGCTACAGTCAGAACACAAGTATCCTCAGTGGGACCTTAGGTGAGTCATTTTCTATCCAGTTTATCTATAAAAGAAATGGATTGTCCATCCCTGACATTCTGTGGCTCCTAAGCTAATCAATACCAAAGGGGGTATGTATGCCTGCCACCCCTGCCCCATCTGCACTACAAAGGAAACCAGGTGAGACCCTCCCCCATGGCTCAGAACCCCCAGGGCCAGAGACCTGGAGAGGGTCCAGCCTCCACCTCAGGTGTCTCAGACTCCATTGTAAATAACAACCCGGGAGGTCGGAGGCCTGATCTGCCCTCATAGCTGGTGGGAACCCCGGTCTGTGTATATGATCCCACGTGAGACTGATGGGGACGGGTGGGGCTTTTGCCCCATCTTGAAGAACTATGAGCTTAGCTTAGAGAAGTATCACATGATCACAGAGGATCAGCTGGAATGAGATTCAAGGAAAATCCAGAGAAATCAAAGATCAAGTGGAGGCTCTTCTGACCTGGACGTCCCTACGGTCAACACATCACAAACAGCTGCCATCCAGCCTCCCAGCCAGGACTGGGGCCTGCAGAGCAGGACAGTTGTTGCCTCAAGGAACTCAATAGAGAGAAGCTTCACACGACCAACAACAGACTTGATAAGTGCAGTCACACAAAGGACCCTCCCTCTGTGGTGAGCAGGCTGGTGAGGTAAATGAGGGTGGTGGTTTTAAGTCCCACATGGATCAGTTAGCTTTGCACAAAGAGAAAAATGTCCCGCCCTGGCCAGTGTGGCTTAGCTGGCATGTCATCCTGTACACCAAAAGGTTTTGGGTTTAATTCCCGGTCAGGGCACATACCTAGGTTGCAGGTTCGACCCCTGGTCAGGGCAAGTGTTGGAGGCCACTAATAGATGCTTCTCTCACACATAATGTTTATCTATCCACCCATCTATCTATCTCACGCTCTCTCTTACTCTCCCTTTCTTTCTCTCTAAAATCAATAAAAACATATTCTCAGATGAGAATTTTTTTAAAGTCCTCGCCATGGACAGGCATCTAACTACAGCTTAGGTACAGAATAAGCCCAAATGACAATCACAAAGAGACCCCTAAATCCAGGTATACTACACACTGACCTCCCAATACCAACCACAAAAGGGTCCTAACCCAGGGTGAGTCTCAAGGACAACCCCTCAAATCTTTCTGAGTTCCCAGCCTTAACCATGGCCTTGGAGCTTTGGACAATCAAGTCACAGGCTGGGAAATCCCTGAGCTGAGTTCAAAGAGGAGAAGGACCGAGCACTTGGGGTTAGGGCTGTCTTCTGACGGTGGGTCACTAAGATTTCCCTGCAGGTGGCTGCTCTGTTCTGAGGCTGCCTGGGGTCTCATGCAGACCAGCCTTACCCCCTGACAGTTGGCCGGACCCTGTGCTGGCCAGAGCAAAGTAGGTTCGGCACCCAGCGAATATTCATAAATAACTTTTTTAATGAATCAGTGTTAACTAATAATTTCTTCCCTGTGCTCCAAATTCTCCATCAGTCTCCCTCTCACCTGTATCCTCCCTCTTTCAGAATTTTCACACACACAAGTCTCCCATCTCACAGGCATTGTCTAGGCCCTCTGACTCCCGCACCATCTCCACTCACTCCTCACACACTCAGTCTGGTGTCCCCCCCTCCCCACCCATCCTCTCCTTCCTCCCCACAACTGTTCTCAGTTACATCAGCAGCAGCAACTTGGGCACTAAGCCCAAAGGCCACTGTGCACTGTTCATTGTATTTGGCCTCTCTGAGCAGCTGACACAGCAGCCGCCTGCCCCTCCTTTGTGGGCATGCTCCTCCCACCATGCATGCAGCCTCCTCCCACACCAGCCCTGAGTCCCTCAAGGTCTTACCCAGGAATCTTTTTACTCCATCCTCTCCCTGGAGAGTTCACTGTCCCACCACCCCTACACCACAAGCTTCAATCCCATCTCCATGAAAATGACCAGATTTTTAACTCCAGTCCAGATTCTCCTTCTAAACCTGGCCCCCAAATACCAGCTACTCACTGACATCCCTATTCGTGTCTCAAGCCTGTCCAACTCAGCACTTAGAAGGCAAGCCCTCGCCCTCTCTTCCAGTCACTCCATCTCAGAGAATGGCTGTATCATTTATCCAGTTGATCCCTCCTCTCCTAAGTCTTCCTATTTCATCAGTCTACTTCGTAGGAAATCTGAGATCTGACTGTTTCCAAATAACCTCACAGGCCACCATCCTCTCCTCACTGGACTCCTGCAGAAGCCTCCCGACTCATCTCCCATTTTCCACTCTGCTCCTTCCTACGCACTCTCCACACAACATCCATGGTGATTCTTCCCATCATCCTACTCCTCTGACTAAAACCTTCCATGATTTCATTGCCCTTCAGTAGGAAGAAGCCCAATATCTTCAGCAGAATTTCCAAGGGTCTGGCCCTCCATCCCTAACCGTGGATGCTCTGGCCATGCTGCTCTTCTGGTTGGAGAAGCCATGGCTCTCCTGCTTCAGAGCACTTCAGAGGCCACAGCAATGCTTCTTGAGTGTAAAGTACATATGAATGGGAATGGTGCTAAAATGCAGATTCTGAGTCAATGGCCTGGAGGGAGGCCTGAGATTCTGCACTTCCTCGGAGTTCACAAATTATGCAGGTGTTTGTGGTCTCCTGGCCTCACTTCAAGTAGTAAGCATCTAGAACACCCTCCTCCATCCTCAGTTGACTCCTACTCAACTCTCAGGGTTCAGCTTATACATCATTTCCTCAAAGAAGCCCTCCTTGACACTCCAAGATTAGGTTAGATTCCCCCTCCACAGACCTTTTATTGTTCCCCCATTATGCTGTACTTCTTTAGAATATTCACATCTAATTGTCCATCCCTCATCCTTAAATTATTTTTTCAATTCTTGTCTCCATAGCTAGACTACAAGTTCCAGAACAAAAATCACAATGTCATGTGGTCAGCATTCTTCTCATAGTAACTCCTAAATTTTCCTTTGAGGAGCCACCCCTCTCCCACTCTTGGTTCTTAGGGTTTAGGTGGTGGAAATGAGACCAAGTCTAGCCAGTCAGAGCCCTTCATCTCTCTGGTTGCAATGATTGGTTCAGAGATGGACATGTGACCTAAGCGAACCCAATGAGCTTCTTCCCTGGGCCTTTTGTTAGAACTACTGGGGAAAAGAGACTCTTCACTTAGCAAGTAGGAGCAGCTGTCACATCATCACAGAGAGAGTTTAACAAAAAATGAAACCAATATAGGAAAGAGGTAGAAAGCAACAGATGTCGTGGATGCAGCCATGCCTGGAGTCTATACTTGCCATTACGAAGGCAATAAATTCCCATTTATTCTTAAGCCAAAATGAGTTATGTTTCTGTCACTTGAAACCAAGAGTCCTGACTAATACAACATTCAAATAAATGTTGGGTGTTGAATGAATTACATGAGTATGTGAGCAATTGAAGACTGCCAAGAGGACTGAGTGACTCCTCCTAGGAAACTTGCAGAGTTCTTCCTACACACTCCCGCCATCCCTGAGCAGAGACAAGCACCCCACACCTCATCTTGCAGACGAATATGCTGAACCTCACAACGGCCAGAGGCTTCTCAGCAATCTGCTGTGCAAACAAGCCACCCAGCCCCTAGCTCAGATGCCAGCACTGTAACTAGGCTGTCAGTGCCCCCCAGGGTACCCCACAAGAAGGAGAGCAGAGAGATCCTCAGTCAGCCCTATGCCCCACCCACACCTGAATCCTAGTCCTACCAGGGCAGACGCTGGCTGCCTTTCAGTGATATTGTTCCTCAGTGCATACCACACAGCGCTGTGCATGGTGGGCACTTAATATGGGATGATAATGGAAAGGTGATTTTGTATCTGCTTTCTTTGGGGATATCACTTTGCAACAGATTAGGTCAGGGAAGAGGGGGTGCAACAGAGAGCAGCCCTAATTATCATCACACCGAACTATCCATCCTTCATTCTTAGAATTACTTTTTCAATTCTTGTCTCCCTGGCTAGACTGACTACAAGTTCCAGAACAGGGAAGAGAAGAGCCCTAACTATTCTCCTGTGAGTCACCTCACAGCAGAGCTCCAGGACAGAGATGAAGGCTGGCCTATATGTCCCCTCAGCTGATTCAGGAAGCGGGTGACTTCTTCAAAGCTAGTCCTCACCTGGCAAAATGCAAGGAAGGGAGACGGAGGGAGGGTGGTGCATTGCTAGGCAGGGATACTGCCTGAGCCAAAGTCCTCCCTGAGGGCCACATCAGGGATGTGTGGCCATGTCACCAAGGGGACTAGGGTAAAGGGGGAGGGGCAAAGTGGGGGGAGAGGGTGCCACCCCCTCAGCCCCTTTCCAGGAATGAGATGGGCCTGGGCCTGGGGACCTGCGATGTGATTTCCCAGGAAAGAGACTTGTGAATAAAGTGTTAACAGAAAAAGAATTACCCAGAACTTCTAAGGCAACTCTCCTACAGGTACTGGGGTGACAGGGCCAGCCCAAGAAGGCCAGTCGGAGGCAAGTAGACCTGCGTGCAAGTTCCATTCAAGAACCAGGAGAGCCGAGACCGGTTTGGCTCAGTGGATAGAGCGTCGGCCTGCGGACTGAAGGGTCCCAGGTTCGATTCCTGTTGGGGGCATGTACCTTGGTTGCGGGCACATCTCCACTGTGGGGCGTGCAGGAAGTGGCGGATCGATGTCTCTCTCTCTCATCAATGTTTCTGACTTTCTATCTCTCTCCCTCCCTCTCTGTAAAAAATCAATAAAATATATTAAAAAAGAAGAACCAGGAGAGGCCTAACCAGTGTGTGGCTCACTTGTTGAGCATTGACCCATCAACCAAGAGGTCATAGGTTTCAGGCAGGAGGCAGCGAATCAATGATTCTCATCATTGATGTTTCTATCTCTCTCCTTCTCCTTTCCTTTCTGAAATCAATTTAAAAACCATATCTAAAATGTCTTAAAGAAAAAAAAAAGAACCAGGAGGGTCCCAGCCCATGGAACCCTTCCTTTCCCATCCCCAGGCCCTGGCAGCCCTTCTGGGCAGTAGCCCCTTAAGGCACTAGCCTGCAGCTGCATTCTAAAGCCTCTCCCACTTACTCTTGCCTGGGGCCCTTGTTCCAGAAACCCCCAGTTCCACAAGGCCTCTCACTAATTACCAAGCATCCTGCCAGCCCCACTCAGCCCAGTCTATTTCCTCACCCTAACACCCCTGAGTCTCAGTCACACTTCCCTCCCCCACTACTGAACTCAGGTGAATGGTGCTTCCAGAGGAGGCTGGGCACCCCATGCCCGCACTGGGCAGGCGCAGCTGGGCCGGTACCGAAACAAAGTAGAGCCTTGAGCTGCACTCCCACCTCACCCCTCCCCACTTCCCAGCTCTACGCCTCTTACCTTCATGGTGGGAGGTGCCGTGAGAGGAGGGGACAGCGACCGGTCTGGCAGGGGCACATCCGAGCTGTTGGCCAGCTCCTGCTTCCTGTGAGGAGGCCACAGAACACAGAAAAGGTGAGTGAGGGCCTGCCTGCACTGTCCTCTCTCCTCCAAAGCTCAGAGCTTATGCGCACAGTCCAACGCACACCGAGCAAACCAGAGTGGGGTACATCTCCTGACCGGGATGGAGTAAACCTAGAGCAGGGCGGCTCCATGCGTGGTCCCTGCTCCAGCAGCAGGAACTTGTGAGAAATGCACATTCTCAGGTGCACCCCAAACTCTCGAGTGACGGGGACCCAGAAAGTGTATTTTAACTGTCTCTCCAGGTGGTTCTGATGCACGCTGAAGGCTGAGAACCATGGGGCTAAAGAGATACAGGACTGGGGCTGGTGGGAGAAGAAGGGAGAGGGGTGAACATTTTCTATTCATCCTCTCTGTGGCCTCTTTGTCCCTCAACACACACACACACACACACACACACACACACACACACACACACACCAGCCAGACAGCTGACCTTGGGAGGAAGGGGCTGCCTGCTGTGTGAGCTGCAGGTAAAACTTATTTTAGTTCCTGTGGGCTAGGACCATAGGGAGGCTGCTAAACAGAGTTGTGTCGCCATGACAACATGATTGCGACAGGTTCCCCATCTCGCACACCCTCCACTTTCCATCTGGCCCTTCCAGTGTCCAGGGAGTGCTAGTGCACAGTCGGATCACCAGGCCGAATGTTTGCAATAGGATAAGGCTTCGGGACAGTGGTTACGCAATGGCCAGCTGGGCAGAAGCCGGGGGAGTCCCGGACGAGGGACTCTGGTGTCCTGGACATGCCCCAATTATATCCTGGGACAGGAGGGAAGGCAAGGATAACAGCACGAGGAGCCTTAAAAGATCAGGATGAACCATCCAAGTCCCAACTTTGCAAATGTTTCCTTCTCCAGAGCCCCAGCCTGAGGCTACTAAGTCAGCCTAATACCTGGTCCCCCCTTAAAGGAACACCCTTGCCAACTTAAGAGAATGTTTCTGCACTTCTTTCCAGCCCACTTACTGCCAAAGGGGGTCACAGCTCCAACCCCAACCTCCCTCATGAGAGAGAGCCCAACCCCTGCCCAGAGCACACTTTTATCCTGGGCCCCAGCCACCATCTGTCCTGGCTCCTCTCAACCAGACAGGCCTAGACTAAGAGAAGCCAGGCCAGGTGCCCGGGCCTATCCTACAGGAAGCACCCTGACACAACCCCTGACTACCCTGCAGCCTTATCCTCCAGGAAGCACAATAAGAAGGCTGCGTAGACATCTGGCTGGGACAGGCTCCCTGTGACTCCTTAACCTCATCCTGCCAACTTACTCTCTGCTCCTCCATCTGCCTTCCTCCACCTTTCTTTGTGTGTTTTTTTAAATATACTTTTTATTGATTTCAGAGAGGAAGGGAGAGGGAGAGAGAGATAGAAACATCAATGATGAGAGAGCATCATTGATCGGCTGCCTCCTGCACACACCCTTCTGGGAATGGAGCCTGAAACCCAGGCATATGTCCTGACCGGGAATCGAACCATGACCTCCTGGTTCATAGGTCTACATTCAACCACTGAACCACGAGGCCGGGCTTTCCTCCTCCTTCTTCTTGGACCTTGGCTTCATTCTGATGGCTGGAGAGGGATTCTCCTCCCTCCTGATCCAGACAATAGCTAGCTCAAGAACCAGCAGCGCCAAGACTCAGTACATGTTCACACACAAACACACACGAATGAATGCAGCTTTTTCTAGCTCTCAGTCATAACTACCAACCTTTCCTTCCACAATGGGATCCAGTCTGGCTCCTCCGACCCTCACCGGCCTATAAGCCTGACAGAGCTGGGTCCACACAGGCCCACTCCTCCTGCCACTGGCCTCTCCCAAGCAACCATGGTCCCTCATGTATGGGCTGCACTCCTGAGAGTCATGGTGGGGAAAGGAAAGGGAGGAAGAATGATCAAGGATGAGGAGCACCATCCCCAAGTCCCCTGATGTGAGGACAGAGGAAGGCACCTCCCCTTGGGGGCTGGGAGCCTGGTAGGAAATAGCATGCAGGGAAGGGAGGGGAAGCAAGCTGCCCCACCAACCACCACCATCAGAGACTATAGAACACCTGGGGGTTAGCTGAGGACCTCTGGCCTATTCCCCTGGAGATGGTTTGTGGGCAAACTTGACCAATAGCTGCCCTGGCTCTCCAAAAGCACAAACTCTAGGGGAGGGCAATACTGGCACGTTTTTACACCAGTGGTCAAAGGACGCTCATGCACATGGTTCTCTCCATAAGGCACAAGATGTCCACTCCCATGAGACCAGAGCAGATGCGATTCTTTTCCAAGGTCCCTGCATCCCAGACAAAGGGCCCCCGTACCAAACCCTCCCTAGACCCCTGCTGTGGTCAGCTGGGCCCCACCTTGTCCTGTCCCAGCCTCCATAACCAATGACATTCGAGTGTCACCACCCTCCCAAGGACAGCCAGCCGGCCCGGCTACTGGCTGGTACTGAGATAAGACAGGAAGAACTACAGTGCTCCATGCAATTCCAGCCCTTTCTCAGGCAAACGCCATACATGAGTAGATGAGAGTGACATGAGTCTATCAACAGGTGACCTTGAATCTGATCTAATTTTTTTAATCTAATTTTTATAAGAGTAAATTATTAGAAGTGGGACCCTCATTATTCTTTGTAACATCTTTCTAGTGGCCCACAGTGATCTTGACATGTATCAGTGAGATTGGAAACTGCCCCTTCAACCAAGACAGCCAAATGCCCACCCGCAGCTCTAAGGACTTGGGGTCCCGGACCCACACAGGGACGCACAGGAGGAGGGGCTGGTGATGGGAGTAGAGGAGGGGGAAGGAGGGCAGAGAGAAGGCCGAAGAGAAGGATGGTAAGAGCAGGTGTGAATGGACAAGACAGGAGCCCTCCTTCCGGAGGGGGTCTAGGGCACTGCCCACTCAGCATGCCTCCCTCCTGGAGCCACATGACACAGAGCTCCTGTACTCAGGGTTCCTTCCCCAGAGCCTGGGCAATCCTGGGAGGGCTCAGGTAGGCCAGGAGAGTTGTTAACTGGCTTTAGCCAAATGAGGTTCTAGCCACCTTTAGCCAAATGCAAATCTCAGGAGGAAATGATCAAAGAGCCTAAAGGGGAAGCTGAAAAACCAAAGGACAATTCATTCAAATGGGGCTGTTTGTAGGGAACTGGACAGGCCCTGAGGGCGAGGACCCCACTTTCAGCACCCAGGCATCAGGGTCCTCACCTCCAGCCTCCGTTGGCTCTGCCTCAGACCATCTGAGATCCCTGCAGCCATCATCCCTCACACATTTCTATAAAAGTGCCCCATACCACAAATCAAGAGATTCCTGAGTTCAAGTCTGGCTCTTCTTGCTACCCCACTGTGTGACCTTGGTTAAATCACCTCACCTCTCTGTGTTCCAGTTCCTTCATCTGCAGATGAGGGTGACAATGTTCTAAGGAATTAACATAATGGCTATGAAATGAAAAATAAAGTCCTATATAAATGTAGACCATTATTATTATAATCATCATCTTTACTGTTATCATGACTTATAAAATGGTGATCTGATCTCCTTGTACAGAGAGAATCAAGGGTCCAGGACCATTTAAATGTCTTTGAAAACATTTCTGGCATCTCAACTAAGCACCAATTCTAGCCCCAGGGATCTACACTTGGGATCATAACCCTCGGTTAATAATCAACAGGGGAAATACCCACCTATCACCAGATGGCTGTGGGCCAGGTATAAGCCCTCCCTCCCCTTGTCAGCATCTGCGTCTCCCCCGACACCAGCCTCCCGCCAGCCACCACACTGGGCTCTGCTTTCTCTCACTTTCCAAGCATGCACACTAGAGGAATGGAGACAGCTGGCCACTGCAAAGAACTATTGGGGAAAACGAAAACCAGAGGAATGGAAAACATGACTCACAACAGCCAAAAGGCAGAATAACCCAAGTGCCTATTAACCAATGGCTGGATAAACAAAGTGTGGTCTTTCCTATGAGGGAATATTACTCAGCCATGAAAAGGAGTGAAGTAGTGAGACATACCACAACGCGGATGAATCTCAAAAATGGAACACTTAAGTGAAAGAAGCCAGACACAAAGGGCCACATATTATATGATTCTATTAATATGAAATGCCCAGAACAGGCAAATCTGGAGACAGAAAATAGTTAGTGGTCATGCAGAGCTGTGGGAGGAAGGAATAGCAGTGACCACTCATGGGTCTGGGGTATATATAGCATGAGGTGATAAAATGTTCTAGAACTACACAGTGGTGATGGTTGTGCAATATTGTGAATATACTGAAAACCGCTGAATTATCCACCTTCAGAGGGTGGATTTTATTGCATTTAAGTTGTATATCAATTTTTTTAAAGGAATGAGAAAGAAGGGGCTGACTGAGCTCCACTGCTGTCATCTTGCTGTTTAACTTCTTCAGTTGCCTGTGGTGCCCACGGGGCCAGGCTGTGTGCAAGTTCTTGCTTTACGGTGATGCCTAAGATGCTGAGTAGGGTTTCCTTACTACTCCCCCTGTTGAAAGCAACTTCTTATATGTGAACTGCAGTGCAATGAAAATGAAGGAAGGAAGGATGGAAAGAATGAAGAGAGAAAAGAGTGCTCCCAGCACTCTTAAGTGCATGCAGCAGAGCCATCCCGTTGGAGAGATTTTTAGAGTTCTAACTGCACATTTCTACATCCTATACAACTAGACCATAAACAATAAGAAATGAAATAACATTGCCCTGACCAAGTAGCTCAGTTGGTTAGAGCATCATCCTGATACAACAAGGTTGCAGGTTCAATCCCAGTCAGGGCACATAAAAACTCAACCAATGAATGCATAAATAAGTGCAACAGCAAATTGATGCCTGTGTGTGTGTGTGTGTGTGTGTGTGTGTGTGTGTGTGTGTCTAAAAATCAATAAATTAAATTTTTAAAAGAAATAAAATAGTATTAACATAATCCTGTATAATAAAAGCCTAATATCCTAAGTGTCCAGTCATCCGGTCATCTGTTCAATGAATCAAAGCATAATCTATATATATGAAAGCCTAAGCTATTATTATGACTGGTTGACTGGTCGCTATGAGGTGCACTGATCACCAGGGGGCAGATGCTCAATGCAGGAGCTGCCCCCTGGAAGTCAGTGCATGCCCACAGCCAACCTCCAGTGCACTCCCCAAGCCAACCTCCTATGGCCCCTCCCCGTGGCCAGCTGGCCCTAATGGGCCCCAATTGGGACTGAGCTAGATAGCCCTGATCAGCCCCGATCACTAGGCAGACCAAGAGACTCCACGTGTGCAGAAATTTGTGCACCAGGCCTCTAGTATGCTAATAATATGCTAAGGCCACTCAACCACTTGCTATGACATGCATTGACCACCAGGGGGCAGATAAGTTGACCAGTCGACCAATCGCTATGACATGCACTGACCATCAGGGGGCAAATGCTTCAACTGGTAGGTTAGATTGCTGCTAGGGTCTGGCCCTCCCCTGCCCCTATAGTGCACCAGTGGGGTCCCTCAGCTTGGCCTGTGCCCTCTTGCAATTCGGGACCTCTCGAGGAATGTCAGAGAGCCTGTTTCAGCCTGATCCCACAGGCCAGGCTGAGGAACCCAATTGGTGCACAAATTTGTGCACCAGGCCTCTAGTATAAAAAACAAAGAGCTTCAAGAAGAATCATCATATGAAAGTGACACATGCCAAAACTGGTTTGGCTCAGTGGATAGAGCGTAGGCCTGCAGACTGGAAGGTCCCAGGTTTGATTCCGGTCAAGGGCATGTACCTTGGTTGTGGGCATATCCCCAGTAAGGGGGTGTGCAAGAGGCAGCTGATCAATGTTTCTCTCTCATCGATGCTTCTAACTTTCTGTCACTCTCCCTTCCTCACTATAAAAAAATCAATAAAATATAAAATAAAAGAAAAAAAGAAAAAAGAAAGTGACACAATTGGTAGAAAGAAGAAATCAGAGGCCAGGACTATGACAAGTTGGACCTTCAGAGTCTTAGTAAAAACCTCAGTTTTTCCCTCTGCAGAATGGGCACCCTAACTCACAATTCCTATGAATTTTCAACTTTCCTGTACAGGACTCAGAAAAGTGTGCTCAGCTTCTCCATGTGACCAGTCTTAGACATTTTTCATGATGATTGTGAATTATGTGCTCACTGGGCGACCTGGTCCAGGGGATGGTTGAGTGGACCAGTCTAGGTGGGGGCTAAGGGCCCATGCCCAGAGGAATCCACCTTGCTGCCTATAGAGACCCAAGGCCCAGTGGCACAATCACAGAGCCCTCATTCTACCAGCCAGCAGTGCTGCAGCATCCCCATGAGTGGGAAACATTCCAGAAGTTCCATCCATGTGTGTAGGCCACCCTGGCAGCAGGCTGGAGTAGAAGACCAGGCTGGAGCCTCGAGGGAGGCAGGTGGGCAGTATGTGCAATGGATCAAAAACACTGGCTTTACAGTCCAAAGGCTTGGGTTAGAATTACAGAGCCACCCCTGTGACCCTGATCAGCCGCTTCACCTCTCTGCAACTCAGTTTCCTCACCTGTAAAATACCAGCACCTGGCCAGGTGGTGTGATAAGGCCTATAATCGCTCAGCACAGTGCCAGGTCCTCAGCAAAAACACAGGCCTGATCGCCACTGTTACTGTTGCCACGGCTGCTGTCAAGTGAGCTGGAAGGAGCGGGCATGATGGAGGGGCCAAGTCACCATGCCAGCCAGAGGATGGAAGGGAGGCAGGGACGGCTTCTAATCTCAGGGGACACAGATGCCCACATACTTTGGACCTTAAGCCTGGAAGGCAGGGACAGAGAAGCACAGCCATTGTGTGGGGGCCACCAGGTTCTGCACATACACAAACTCCAACAGAGACCCAGAGGTGAAGACATGAGTGTCCATCCTGTGTGGGGGCCCATGTGGAAGGGGAGAGGAACATGAGTCCAGCAGAGCTGGCAGAGGAGTGGAGGGGGGAGAGGGGTAACAGGATGCAGGAATGAGGCTCTAGCAGGTGGAGGGAGAGCCTCTGATGCCCCTGGGAGACCCCACGGGAAGGAGCAGGTGTTGCTCACCTGTCGGTACCTGGCACCATGGACTTTGGTGTCACATCCTAATCCCGTGCATATTCAAAGTGCACCGCGGAGATTCCGAGCACCACCTGGACCTTCGATAATTCAAAACTCCCCCGGGAATGCAAATTAGCAACCGTTCCCCCACCACCGTGCACACCCAACCCCAGAGCTCACAGACACAGAGACCAGCAGCCTGGGGGCAAGCAATATAAACCATCAACAGCCCCATCACAAAGACAGGAACCCTGAGGCTGGAGAGGCGGGCACGCTGCACAGATGCCACCTCAGCAGGATGTGCGGGAAGAGAGGAGTCACATTAGGAAGCACCACTGGTTTCTACACAGAGCCTGAGCACCTGTGTGAGGGGAGGGAAGGGGCGGGGCCCAAGGACTCTAGGAGTGCCCAGTAAGGAGTGGACTGACGGCAGAGGCCATAGCTGCAAAGGAGGTGTTCCAGGTGTGGCTGACCACCCCAAGCTGGGCATCAAGCTGTGGCTGCATGAGGGACCAAGGGAGGCCTGGGTGACACTCTGTTCCAGCAGCTTCAAAGGGTACGCTGGCTCCTCTCTGGGTGTGATGGGTGAGGACGACATTGCCCTTCCCTGGAAGATCCTGAGTCCCTAAACTGGACCAAGGGTAGGAGAAAGGGCAGGCGCCAAGGGAGGTGATCTGGTGTGGTCTTGATTGTAACAGTTATTTATTGATCTTCTACAGTGACCTTCCATTTGTGACAAAGCCACTCTGATTTTCCTTTCATGGTAGTGACACTGCCTTCAAAAACTAGTTTATTCATGGTTTAACACTGAGCCAGTAAACGGAAACTAGTAACTGGCACAGATGGCACACAGACGTGGTGGAAACAGTGAGGGTGGTTGCTGACGGCTGAAATTTGGGAAACAGGCACTCGGCAATCTGACTCTGTGGGAAAGAAGAGCAGCAGGTTTCAAAGGCAGGGCCTGGCTACCCTGCAGGGCTTTGCTGGAGGGCATGGCAGCAGAGAGGAGGACAGAAGGACAGGAAGGGGAGGAGGCGGAGGGAGGAATGAATGGGAGGGGCTCCCCTGTGCTTATGGCCATAGATCTGAAACAAGAGGGAGGGTCAGATCCATAGGCATCTCAGAGACCAAATGCAGAGCACCTGGTGATTGAGGATAAAGCAGGAAGATAGCACTAGACAAGTGAAGACTTCTGAAAACAGAATGATCGATGCTTCAGCCATGACATGGACAAAAGAGAATTGGTTTTGCAAGAGGCAGCTGATAACATTCATTCTGGTCACACTGCATGGCCCTTGGAACACCCAGGTGGGATCTGAGAAGAACTGAAGCCTAAACAGAGAGACCGGGGTGAGGAGAAACAAAGGTGGAGGAGAGGCCGATGGAGGAGGAGCTGGGGTTTGCGGGGGGTGGGGGGGAACAGGTAGGATTGAAAAGTCAGAAAGGAACAGAAGTGTTAGTGGGGACTGGAAAGGAGAAGTGAGAGAGGGAGGACTCCACCTGAATGGAGTGGAGTGGGAAAGTGAGGGAAGGGCGAGAGCCTAGGGGTGGTGGCAGGCAAGTCACCCCACTGTACAAGAGGCTCCATTTCCCCGCACTGAGGACATCACCAACCTACGTGCACGTTGCATCCAGCCCTTTACACGCCGCATCCCTTGGAAACTGCCACGTGAGCAGCTTCCCATACGGGGTCAGTGGTTCTGCTTGGCACTGCCTGGCCTCCGTTGAGGGAGCTACATCATGGCCCAAGCAAAGGCGGCCAGCTCCCAAGGTCATGACCTCAGACAGCTTCAGAATCACACTCACAAAAACATGGAGTCAAAAAGCACAGAATAGCAGCATCTTCCCGGCCTGCTAGTATTTCTTGACCTGGATGGCAAGTGCATGGGTGCTTATTTTATGATTTGGCTTGGATGTATGACATGTATCACAATAAAAGTAATTTTAAGCAGTTCTCCTTCACTTCCCTAGGAGTGATATCTATAATTATGCATATGAATATGGATATAGAGACAGAGATAGAAATAGATATTGTCTTAAGCCTGTGGAGACTTCCATAATGAACATATCAAATTGACCACATGCATTTATTATGCTTCTCTGAATAGTGTGGTGCTATTTTTTTTTAAGTGTGAACTAACAAAAGCAAATGCAGTGGGGAAAAAAATTCAGCCTACATGAGATCACAGGCACCTGGAAGACAGACCAGGATGGATGACCTGGGGGAATCCTTGATACTGGGTTTTGGACATCAACCACCTCCCGCCCCCTGCCTCCCCTCCGCCAACCTATCCCTCCTTCCCAGCCAGATGACCTCTCAACCCTCATCACCATGGGAAACTGAATAATCCGTCAGAAAAGGCAACAACTGGGTTCCTCCAGTGGAAAGGCAACTTGCTACCCAACCATCACCCTGCATGGATACCCCCAGGTGGCACACCAGCCCAAACACACGAAATCCCCAATCCACTTTCTAGTGCCTTGCTCTTGGGTTCAGAAAGACGGCTAAGGATGGCCAGACATCAAGAGGAACCTGAAGAAAACAGATAATGTAAGGAACCAATGGAAACTTCAAAAATACTATAAGTTAAAACCTGCAGAGAGATAACATTTTGTATCCGTGACATAAAGAGAGAATACTATAAAAATGGAATGGTCAGGAAAGAGAGAGATCTTAGAAAACAGAAATATGATTGAAAGACTAAGTTGAGGAAGTCTCCCAAAAAGTAAAACAAAAAACAGAAAATGAAAAAGAGAAGATAAAAACGTCAGAGAATACACTATCCAACCAATAAACATTCTAGAAAGACATTATAAAAACAGAGATGAGCCATCCATTGCCAAGGCAACCAACAAAATGGGTGTTGTTTCACCATAATCCAAACAAATTATCAGAGAAGCGGTACAAGAACATTTCCCAGAACTAAAAGATCTGAGTCTGTGTCCACCAAGTACCCAGCACATGAATGACAAAAGATATATTCCAAATATTGTCAGGAAATTTCAGAACAATTGGGTAAATGAAAAATCCTCAACAACTCCAGAGAGTAATATAAATACACACTATCTGCAAAGAAATATAAGTCATCAGAACATTCAGCTTTTCAACAGCAACTCTAGAATCTAGTAAACAATAATGTAATACCTTCAAAATTCTGAAAGAAAATTGTTTTCAACCTAACATTTTTATACCCAGGTACACTATCAACCAAGTGTGAGAGTAGAAGAGACTATGTGGAGTATGCAAGAGCTCAGAAAATTTTACTCTCTGCACCTTTCCTTGCATTCAAAAGCAACAGCCCAGTAGAGGAGAATGAGTTCTGAAAGTGAGATCTCCTGATGGAAAGAATGGAATTGAGAGGCTATCTAATGGGTGCAAGATTTGGGCAGAAAAAAAATTAAGGAATTATGATAGAATAAATTAAAAAAATAGAAAAATATAGGTACATAGAAAACTATGCTAATAGGGAGAACATGAGCTAATCATTAACTTGGGGGGGGGGTAGTGGGGCTAACTTTAAATAAAAAAGAAAACCCAATTATAGCACCCTCTTTCACTTAACAATAAACAATATATAGATAGCATCCTATATAATAAAAGGCTAATATGCAAATAGACTCAACAGCCGAACAACCGAACAACTGAACAACCAGTCGCTATGACATGCGCTGACCACCAGGGGGCACACACAGAACATGGCGGGTGTTGGCAGCAGGCAGCAAAGTGCGGAACATGGTGGGTGTCGGCCAGGGCAGGATGGTGGAGCAGGGGAGCAGTGAGACCAGACCAAAGCGGGGCGCCAGTCACTGTCATTAGGGCGAGCCTCTGGTGGTTACTAAAAGTTTTGTTCCCACACACCGCAGTCACACCCACCACAGTCCCACCCGGCACTTGAACCTGCTGCCAGCACTGGCCCCACTTACACCCACTGCCAGTGCTGGAGCTGCCGCTCACACCTGCTGCTGGCACCCGCTGCCAGACCCACTCGCTCGGCGCCATCAGCAGGTTCGAGTGGTGGCTGCTGGCTCCCGATCACCCCTCAGGACTTCTCCACTTCCCCCTGCTCCTGAGGGATGGCTGTTGCCGGCAGCCACTTCTTGCACCTGCTTCTGGCAATGGCCCCACTTGCACCCGCTGTTGGCGCCCAGCACCCGCCCTGATCACCCCTGAGAGGTTCCCCACCTCCTGAGGGGCAATCAGGGAGCAGCCACCAGCCCCAATCGCTCCTCACGGTCAACAGGTGCAGGCGGGGCCAGCGCCATCAGCACATGGGAACAGCAGCAGCTGAAGGGCTGCCGGCAGACAGGGGGTAGAGAGTGGGGGTGGGGGGGAGAGTGGCTGGGCAGGGGCGTGGAGGACGGGCCAAGACCCACCTCTGTGCCCACAGCAGCCTCTGTGCCCCCAGTTCCTTTTAAGGTGCCTGATTTTGTGCACTAGGCCCCTAGTAATAAATAAACATCAACTATTGAATCGAACCAAAAAAAATGGTGCTCCTGAAAGGACACATGGCTTACAAAAGTGGTCTTAGATCTTGGCTGAATTCCTAGTAAGCCCTAGGGGAGAAGAAGTGGCCCCTCACAGTGCCTAGCACAGCGGTGTGTGAAACCATCCATGCTCAGAAATCACCCAACAGTCTGTGAGCACTGGGGTCACCCTATCACAGAGCGGAACAGTTGCCCACCTAAGCCATCTCCCCATCCTATTCCAAGACTCTGCTTCTTAAGTCTTAACTCTTCTGAATAAGTTATTACTCTGTCACCAGATCAGTGATTTTCATCATTAGTTCAAACTAAATGACAGTCTCTGTAGACTCAGATCATAGCATTTCAGGGCAAATATGTCTGATCTCTTCAATTAATAATGTCTGATCTATTCAAATAATAATGTCTGATCTATTCAATTAATAATGCTCCTCCCTATCTGTTTCACTTCTTGGAAATACAAATACTTGGAGCTACCTTGCAGACAGGGCATGTGGCCTATCCTCATTTTTGGGAGATAAATGTTCAGGGCGGGGGTCCATCTATGACTAAGCAACTAAGTATAGCTGACTCAGCCTCCAAGAACCAGAACTGCAATCTCATCTTACCAACAACATGCTCCAACCCCACCTACGGAGCCCAGTGCAGGTGAACCAAACCCAGCGACCTTAAACCTCCTGCCTCTTCCCAGCACTGGCTTCTTTCTTGGGGACATTAAGAGAGGAAGGCTAGGATCATGGTGAGAGCCGCCAGCGGCATCCTAGAATCTAAGCATGACCCTTGTAGTATATCCTATGGCTGGAAGGCTCAGGGAAAGGGCTTGGCAGCCTGGAGCACCACTGGATAATCAAGATCTCCAAGTGATGAGCAGAAACCTATTCCCGGGGCCAGGCTCACCTCCTGATTCAGCGAGAACACAGGGCCTTGACGAGCCACCGTTTTAGCCCCTTCACTGGACTCTAATGTACATCAGCTCCCAACAGAGCCGCTGGCACTGAATAAACTGAAGAATGAATAAGCAGATGAGGAGCTCATAAACCCTCAGAGCTCAGGGGCTAAGTTAGAGTGTACAGGACAAGCCTTTATCTCCGCAGCAATCAGGTCTTCTCGGCTGTGGCTCGAAATGATCTTACCTCCCTGCTCAAGTGTCTGATCTGTTACTCAACTCATGTCATTCCCTGTAACTGGTTCTTCTCCTGACCTTGCATTACTCTTCCGGACATGGGTAGTAGAGTTAAAAGAAGTATCTTCCATCATTATCACTAACTAGAGGCCCAATGCATGAAATTCATGCAAGAGGAGGCCTTCCTTCCCCCGGCTGCTGGCACTGGCACCTAGGTCCCGGGCCTCCCTCTCAGCCCCGGCTTCGTCCAGAAGGATGTCCAGTCTAATTAGCATATTATGCTTTTATTATTATAGATTATCATCATTATAATACAAACAAATATTTAGTTAGCACTATGTGAAGCACTTTACATGCATTATTTCATTTAATCTTCTCAACAACCCTATGATTCAAAATTATTCTCCCATTTGACAGATGAAGAAACTGAGGCTCAGAGAGGTTACGTGACTTATGGAAGGTCCCACAGCAAGTAAGGGTCAAAGCTGGGACTCTAAGAGACCCTGGAGGTCAGCTTGTGGATGGCTCCTCTCTGTCACACTCCTGCTTTGGAGGTCTCAGCATCAGTCCCACTCCTCACCCAGCAGCCCTGGTCTCTGAAAGCTGGCAGCTGGGTCACTGGGGTCATTTATTAAACCCTCTTTTGGAAAAAATGAAGCTCAAAGACCTGCGAGTGCCCTCTTAGACCAACCTGAGGTCCAAAAGCAAAGCTGCTTGGAAAAGGGCATGAGGTGAGGTTTTTTTTTATTGTTGTTGTTTTTGTTTTTTTGAGAAAATTATTTTTCATTTGCTGAATGCCTTACAAAACATCCTTTTAAGTACAGACACCCCATTCTGGGTTGTTTCAAAGGGTGCACTGAGTGAGAGAGCATCATTCGATTTCTGACTTTACATCTTATTGTAAATATTTATACTCATTGGTTTAAAAAATAGAGAAAATCCAGAGGCATCTAGCGAAATGGACTGGATGTGGGGAGGGGCCCTGCCACATCTGCTTTCTGCTGTTCTGATGCAACCCATCAAACCAGAGCACACAAGGCCCCAGGGAGCAGACGCAGCACCTGCCGCAGGGAGCCAGGCTTAGAAAAGGCTGCTGTTTCGCTTCCCGCTGAATCATTTCCAGCTGCCCTGGTCAGCTAAGTGACAAGATGATGCATCAATGTCAATAACGCTAGAAGGCTCTGTCCGTGGACACAGCATTATTCTCCCAGGAGGCACGATGAAGTCTGTCTCTGCAGGCAGCCAGGCAGCCGGGGCCACTGAGAATTAAGGATCCCTGCCCATGGCTTCTGTCATCCCCCTCCCAGGTCTCCTCCCTGCCCCAGTTGGTCAGACCAAACAGGGACAGGAAGAGGCCACTCCTAGGCCAGCCAGAAAATCAGCTAATGAAAAGGCCCCTAGAGGCTTGGCCGCAGAACTTGGTGAGTGTAGTGGGACCAGAGGACACGAAGCCTAGAGGAGCCAAGCACAGCTTTAAGTCCTGGTGCGGCACCTGGAGCCTTGGCAAGCCTCCCACGGCCCCCACACATGGGCTGCTCCTGAGGGCACTGGGTAACTATCTGAGGAATGAATTGAAGAGGTTGGTGGCTGTACTGGGTCAGTGCCCCAAGAGAAAGCATGAACAGAAGCTTCTAGCCAGATTCTCCGAGAAATGTGCCTATTTGCTGATTAGGCTGCAAGCACCCTGAGGGCAGGCACTGTCTCAGCCAGCTCCACCTGGTGCGTGCGGCGCTGGGTCTACACCACAGGCCCTCAAAACTGCCTGTTAAGACCTGACATTGAATAACAATCTGCGTTAAAAACGTTTATTATCACCTTCTCTGCAATCACAGCTTTGCGAAGATGGTCCAGACAGGGAGTGATGTTTCCTTCTTACGTGTAGGTGAGGCAGCTGAGGCTTGGGGAAGGCTCAAAGGAAGCACAGCTAGTTAGTGGGGGAGCTAGAATTCAAACTCAAGAATTGTGACTGCAAGTCCCCGCCGTCCAAGCTATCCCATTTGTGTGGAAGTAAATGAGTGGAAGGGTGAAGGAAAGAATGAATGAAGGAATGGCTGCAGGCCCCAAGTTACCCCACTCTGCCTTCCCACAGCACACATTCCGTGCCCCACAGCAGAGCATGCAGCCATGACCTTGTTGGCGTAGCACCTAGTGCTGTTGCCTGGCTCGCTGGAGTCCAGGAACCCAAGCCAGCGGAAGGATGTGGCCTCAGCAAATCCTCCCCACAGGCCCTGCACTCTCCCTGGGGAGAGGCCAGCAGGCAGAGGTGGAGTCTACGGGGGCCCAGAGTCCACAGACACAGGAGTGGCTTCGAAATCCTAGGCAGCTTTGCTATTGCGCAGACTGGCTGCCTCTCCCAGTCTCCTGCCTGACAACTGGGTCCCCTCCAGATGAAAAGTGAGCAGGAAGTAGAGGGACAGGACTACCTCCTGCCTATCTGGGTCAGAGCCTTGGAGGCCTGGCTGACGGGGCCCCGGGCCACGCAGCAGCGCCCTGGGATTCTCCGCCACTTGCCGAAGGAGCAGAGCTGACAAAGGCCCAGAGGGCAAAAGCCAACTCCCAAGGGAGGCAGCAGCTTTATTCTGCCCCCAGCTGCAGATGGAACAGATAAGTGGGGTTTTTCAAATAGGTTTGTTTAAAGCGGGAGGAAACAAGGGCAGAGAAGGAAAGTGGAAAGAGAAAAGAAAGGGTGGAGTGAAGAGAAAAATGGAAATTTTGAAGAGCTTTTAGATTGAAGCCATTTCCCTCCCCATCAACCTCAAAATCTATCAGTTAAAAAAAAGAAGTTGTTAAAGCCCAGCAGTTCGGGGCCCCCAGAGCCAAGGCCTGTGGCAGGAGCATCAGTGGAACCATACCTAGGACTAGGGTCCTCCTGGAATTCTGCCAGAAAAGTCAGAGGAAACCTCTGAGTGTCCCCCAGAGGAGCAGCGGGGGTTGCGGGGTTGTGGGTTGCATGTGGCATCCCAGCTCGATCCACAGACAGGAAGTGCTTTTACCCCAAGCCCTAGGAACTCAGAAAAGGCTCTGCTGCCCTCAGAGCTGCCAGTCTAGCCACTGACTGTCCCCTGTCCCCTCCCAGCCAGTTCATATCCTCACCCAAAAGGCCATCTCTCCAGCTTCCAGCCCCATCCACATGGTGACCCTGAAATGAGAGAGGATAGACACGGTCCAGAGCAGGAGGCTGCTCTGCCGCCCATCCTCCCACTGAGTAACCTGCAGCTTCCCCCAGATGAAGGGCTGCCCAGGCCTCTCCTTTCCCCACCCCTCCAAGACCAAGGGTGCTATTCGGAAGCAGTCATGGGAGGGGCCTTCCAAAGGGCCTGAAGAGCTTCAAAGCCTCCTCTTCTCAAAATCTGACATTCATTCAGTGAGTATTTATAAAGCACCCACTAGGTACCAGCCTCTAGGGATATGATGGGAATAAGTAGTGCCTTTGCCCCTCTTCCCCTCATCACTAAGTCCTCTCCACCTCTCCATTCGATTCTATTCTCTCCATCCCACTGCCACTGTCACCCCATCACCTCCCAGTCTCTCACCTGGACAATGGCACCCCATCCTAACCCATATCCATCCACTGCATCCCTCAATCTACTCTCCAGACTGTTAAACCAGCAAGGCCAGAGCCACGCCAAATGAGCCTGGTGATGCCTGCCGAGGACTTGAACAAATGTCCTTCCCTTGTCAGTGGATCTGCCGTGTAGTAATGCAGCTTCAGGGCAGGAGGCCCTCACAGCCCTGACCTCCCGGGATGCACTCTCTCCCCACCCAGTCGCACCCATGCCAGAGCTGCATTTGCCACCATTACAGGGTGACCTCACTTCCTCATTTCCCATTTTCAGCTCAGGTCTCTCCTGGGAGCTTCACACACCCCTGTCAACCAGAGAGCTCTCTCCCCTTGGGATCTCACAGCACCTCAAATTCCAAAAGTAACCCCATCACTTCCTCCAACCTGTCCTCCTCCCAGGTGCTGCCCTCCCTTAAAGGCACCACACATTCCTGACTCTTCCTCCTGCCTTATGCTTGCCATCCAGCCCCAAGCTGTGTCCATGGCCAGCAGCAAAGATGTCACCCAGAAACTCATGTAAGATGTAATTATCAGGCCCACCCCACACCCACCAATAGGAGCCTGCACTTCGACAAGATGCCCAGGTGACCTGTGTGCACCGTCAAGCATGAGGAGCGCGGCTCTCATAATCAACAATGCTTTTCTCTGCCTCCTACATTTCTCTCCGGTCTACCACTCCCTTCCATCCCCCCTCCATCATCTCCCACTGACATCCTCCCAACCAATCTCCATAATCCTACTCTGTCTCACTCGAACACCTTCTCCCCCAGGAGTGAAAGTAACCCTTCAAAATGCAAATCTGGCCCTAGCTAGTTTTGCTCAGTGGATAGAGTGTCAGCCTGTGAATGAAGGGTCCTGGGTTTGATTCTGGTCAAGAGCAGGTACCTCAGTTGCAGGCTCGATCCCTGGCCCTGTTCGGGCACATGCGGAAGGCAACCAATCGATATGTCTCTCTTTCTGTCTCTCCCCTTCCCTTCCATTCTCTCTAAGAATCAATGGGAAAATATCCTTGGATGAAGATTAACTGTCCCCCACCACCACCAAAAAAATGCAAATCTGATCATATGAGCCCCCTACATAAGACTTCCTGTTACCTTCACTATAAAGACCAGATTTTTGCCAAAACTGGTTTGACTCGGTGGTTAGAGCGTTGGCCTGCGGACTGAAAGGTTCCAGGTTCGATTCCGGTCAAGGGCATGTACCTTGGTTGTAGGCACATCCCTAGTAGGGGGTGTGCAGGAGGCAGCTGATCAAAGTTTCTTTCTCATCGATGTTTCACTTTATTCCTCTCCCTAACCTCTCTGTAAAAAATCAATAAAAAATATATTTAAAAAAAGAAAAGGCCAGATTTTATGCATTCATTCGAGACATTTTAACTAAGCATCTTCTATCTGCCAGGCACTGTTCTAGACAATAGACAGAGAATAATGAACAAAACAAACAAAAACCCCTATCCTCATGGAGCGTCTATTCCAATGGGGAAAAGAGATAGTAAATACCTAATAACATAAAAACTTTAAATAATATAAAAATTTTAAGAAAAAAAGAAAATTTTAAATAATATTTTAAAAGAATATAAAACTTGCTTTATTTAAATGTACACTGAGTGGCCAGATTATTATGATCTCTGAACGCATAATAATCTGGCCACTCAGTATATCTAGAATTCATGCATGGGTGGGGTCCAGCCAGCTGGCCAGGGGGAGGGGACATGGGCGGTTGGCCGTCCTGCCTGCCGGTAGAACTCCTGGGTGAGGGGACAATTTGCACATTAGCCTTTTATTATATAGGATATACACTGAGTGGCCAGATTATTATGCGTTCAGAGATCATAATAATCTGGCCACTCAGTCTATATCAAGTGGTAACAAATGCAATGAAGAAAAATAAAGTGGGGAAAAGTTTGCTAATTTAAATAGGGTCATCATAGACCTCAATGAGAAAGTAACATTTGAAGCAAGACCTGAAGCAAGTGATGAGGGTTTCTGGGAGAAAAACATTCCAGGTAGAAAGAAGAGCAAGTGCAAAGGTCCTAAGGTATAAGCACAGCTTAGTTGGGCAACAAATAGCAAAGGGCCCAGTGTGACTGGTGCAGAGTGAGGAAAGGGTAAAGAATAGGAGCTGAAAGGCAGAGAAATCACAGGGAGGGGGCAGATCCTGGAGGGTCTAGGGCCACGGTAAGAACTTTACCTTTTACTGAAGGAAACAGGAAGCCATGGCAGGGAGGGTTGAAAGCAGAACAGAGATGTGATTTTAGATTTAGAGGATCCTTCCAGCTGCAGTACTGAAGACAGATTGTAAGGAGGCAAAGAGTGGCAGCAGGGAGGCCAGTTAAAAGTGACTACCTCAATGACCCAGATGAGAGCTGAAGATGGACTGGACTAGATGGACAGTCATGGAGATGGTGAGAAGTAGTCCAACTCCAGATGCAGTAGGAAGGCAGAGCCAATGGGCTTTGCTGATGGGTTGGATATGTAGAGTAAGAATATAGCGAAGTCAAGGGTGATACCAAGAATTTTGTCCTAAGCAACTGAGATGGGAAAAGCTACAGGAGGATGAGTTTGGGGAGTTTGATAGGGAGGGGAACAGAGACCAAGAATTTCACCTTGGGCATGCTCGCTTTAGAATGCCTTTCAGACAGCCAAATGGAGCTCACTGATGAAGACAGAGAAGAGGAAGCGACCCAGACACAACACATAGAAATCAGAGAAGAAGGATGAGAGGGACATGGATTAGCCAAGATATGTAGAAAAAGCTGGCGAGAGGTGAGTCTTCATGAGCAAAATAAAGAGTTTTAGGAAGGAGGAAGTATTAAGCTGTGTCAAACAACTCTGAGCTATGGGCAGAAAAGGTAACCACTAAATTTGGAAACCAGAACAGCCAATGTGACATGGTGGGGAGCAAAGCTGGGTCAGTTTCTAGAAGTTCTGCTGTAAAAAGGAACAGAGAGAGCAGTAGCTGGAGGTGAACATGGGGATGAGTGAGGTTGGGGTGGGGGTTGTTTATTAGTTGGTCCACAGCTTGTTTTATTTTTTTCCCAAGAGATGTCTCATTTTCTCTAAATTCAAACCTTCAGATGTGGACCCCTCCCTTCTCCTAGGCCACCCCATCCCATTAGCAGGTCAATACATATAGAGGCCCAGTGTATGAAATTCGTGCATAGAGGGGGGCCCCTCAGCCCGGCCTGCACCCTCTTGCAATCCAGGGCTGCTGGTTCCTAACCACTTGCCTGCCTGCCTGCCTGCCTGATCACCCCTAATCACTCTGCCTGTCTTCCTGATCATCCTTAACTGCCTCTGCCTACCTGCCTGATCACTCCTAACCCCCCTGCCTGCCTGATCACCCCTAACCACTCTGCCTGCCTGACCACCCCTAACTGCTCACCTGCCTGCCTGATCGCCCCTAACTGCCTCTGCCTTGGCCTCAGCTTCATCAGAAAGGACATCCAGAATGATGTCCGGAAGGTTGTTCGACTGTTTGGTGTAATTAGAATACGTATTATGCTTTTATTATTATAGATTTTTATTGATTTCAGGGAGGAAGAGAGAATTAGAAACATCAATGATGAGAGAGAATCATTGGTTGGCTCCCCTCTGCACATGGCACACTGGAGATTGAGCCCACAACCTGGGTATGTGCCCTTAATCAGAATTGAAACCTGCAAGCCAGCGCTCGATCCACTGAGCAAAACCAGCTAGGGCAGGTCATTCATTCTCATGCTTCCAACTCAACCATCTAGGACTACAGGTGAAGACAAGGTAAAAGTTTAACTATCCTCAAAAAAAGACCTCACTTTCCCCAGGTGAAATTATAAATTTTTCTGAAATTCCAACCATTCCTCCCTTGGAGTCTTGATGGTTTTAGTCTTCAAGACTTTCCATTAAAGTACAAATGTCCCAGCTGGCTAAGAGGGTAGGAAGCCTGACTTGGGCAGCCTTGGTAATCCTTATCTTTTTTTTTTAAACTGAGAACGTTGGTTTCTAACATTATAAAGCTTCAAGTGTACAACATTGTAATTCAACATCTGTATATACTATAAATGGTCACCACCAAGTCTAGTTTCTATCTATTAACATACAATTGAAATCTTATTAACCAATGTCATCCCAATAAATTTAATTTTAAAAAACATAGATTCCCCTTTATCCATTTTACCATCCCTCTACCCCCCAACCCCCACCTTCTTCTTTGGTAACCACTGAAACCCAAAGAATACAAAAACATTAATTGGAAAAGATTTATGCACATCTGTGTTCACTGCAACAATATTTATGATAATCAAGATATGGAAACAACTTAAGAGTCCTTGGAGGGATGAATGGCATATATGGTATAAATAGACTACTACCTAGCCATCTATACCCAAAGCAATCTCTAATTCAACACCATTTCCATCAAAATAACAATGGTGTAATTCACAAAACTAAAACAAATAATCTAAAATTCTGCAGGAAACCACAAAAGACCCCAAATAGCCACAGCAATCTTGAAAAAGAAGAACAAAGTTAGAGGAATCACACTACCTGATATCAAACTATACTATAAAGCTATCATAATCAAAATAGCATGGTACTGGCATTAAAACAGATTTATAGATAAATGGAACAGAATACAGAACCTAGAAAGAAGCCCACACATATGTGGTGAATTAATATTTGACAAAAGAGGAAAGGACATACAATGGGGTAAAGACAGTCTATTCAGTAAATGGTGTTGGGAAAATTGGACAAATACATGCCAAAAAAATGAAACTAGACCACCTCTTATACCATTTACAAGAATTAACTCAAAATAAAGACTTAAATGTAAGACTCAAAACCATAAAACTCCTAGAAAAAAAAAAGAAGCAGTAAAATCTCTGATATTCTCATAGTAATATTTTTCCTGCTATATATCCCTAGACAAGGGAAACAAAAGAAAAAATAAACAAATGAAACTATATCAAACTAAAAAATTTGTGCACAGCCCTAGCTGGTCTGACTCACTGGACAGAACATCAGCCTGTGGACTGAAGGGTCACAGGTTCAATTGTGGTCAAGGGTACATGCCCTGCTTGCAGGCTTCATCCCCAGTAGGGGGTGTGCAGGAGGCAGCCAACCAATAGCTCTCATCATTGATGTTTCTATCTCTCTCTCCCTCTCCCTTCCTCTCTGAAATCAATAAAAATATATTTTCTTAAAGTTTTGCACAGCAAAGGAAACAATCAACAAAAGCAAAAGACAATCTATTGAATGGAAAATATTCGCCAATGATGCATCTAATAAGGGGTTAATATCCAAAATTTATGAAGAACTCGTACAATGCAATGCCAAAAAAAAGGAAACAAACTAATTAAAAAATGGGCAGAGAACCTGAACAGATACACCCCCAAAGAGGACATACAGATGGCCAACAGACACATGGAAAGATGCTCAGTCACACTAATCATCAGAGAAACACAAATTAAAACCACAATGAAATATCACCTCACACCTGTCAGAATGGTTATCATCGATAAATCAACAAATAACAAGTACTGGCAAGGATGGAAAGAAAATAGAACACTCGTACACTATTGATAAACATGCAGGTTGATGCAGCCACTATGAAAAACAGTGTGGAGGCTCCTCAAAAAATAAAAAAAAATGCCTTATGACCCTGCCATTCCACTTCTGGGTATATATATCTGAAGAAACCCAAAACACTTATTTTAAAAACAAATATATACACCCCAATGCCACTGCAGTGTTATTTATAATAGTCCAAGATATGGAAGCAACCCAAGTGCCCATCAATAGACAAGTGGGTAAAAACGTTGTGGTACATACATATACAATAGGACATTACTCAGCCATAAAGAAGAATGAACCCCTAACCTTTGGTGACAGCATGGATGGACCGAAAGGGCATTTTGCTAAGAGAAGCAAGTCAATCAGAACAAAACAAAATGGAAACAAACTCATAGAGACAGGGAACAGACTGAGCTGCCAGAAGGGAGGAGTTTGGGGACTGGGTGAAAAAGATGATGGGATTAAGAAATTCAAATTGGTAGGTACAAAACAGTCACAGGGATATAAAGTACAGCACAGGGAATATAGTCAGTAATATTGTAATGACTATGTATGGGGCCAAATAAGTACTGGAAATATTGAGGGAAACACTTTGCAAAGTATATGACTATCTAACCATTACATTGTACACCAGAAACTATGATAAAATAATATGGAATGTAAACTGTAATTGAAAAATAAAAATTTTTTATTAAAACAAAACAAAAAGATAATAAAATAAATTTTAAATGGTCAACAGTTACCCACCACCAAAGTTCTGATTCCAGAACTTTTTCATCACTCCAAATGGAAACTGATCTGTTCATTTTTTTTATGAGTAATACCTTAGTGTAGTTCAAAAGCCAAAAAATTATCAGAAGGTATGCAGTGAAAGGCTTCGCCCAACCCAGTTTCCAGCTGGATACGAAATGGTTTTTACTTATCCTTCTACAGCTCCTTTATGCAAATAGAAGTCAATACAAAAACGGAGTCTTATTTTCCCTTTTTTTACACAAAAGGTAATGCATTGTACATTCTATTCTTCACCTAGCTTTCTTTGCCCAAAATACCTTTTAATGTTTTTATAAACTTGAGAGAGAAAGGAAAGGAGAGGGAGAGAGAGAAATATTAATGAGAATCATCAATCAGCTTCCTCCTGCATGCCCCCTACTAAGGATCAAATCTGCAACCCAGCATGTGCTCTAAATGGGAATCGAACTGTGACCGCCTGGTTTCAGGAGCCACTCAAACTATCTTGAAAGAACTTTCTATCAGTACATAGAAAGTTCACCATTCTCTTCTTTAAGTAATATAAGACATAATCCAGTGCATGAATGTGAAATAATTTAGGTAATCAGTTCTCTATTGATGGGTATTTGGTTGTTTTCAATGTTTTGCTATTTCAAATTATATTGTGGTGAATGACCGTGATCTACATCACTCCATGTGTGTAGAAACATACATGCTGGGTAAATTCCCAAAAGTGGTTCACTGGGTCAAAGGGAACATGCAAAATGGTGACAGGTGTTGCCAAGTTATACTGCTTATGGGATGGTACCAATTGGTCTCCTATTAAACTGGTACCAGAATGAGGACCCACATGCCCACCCAATACAGTGTGCTAGCCCCAGAGGCCCTGGCACATGCCTGTCCATGAGCCCAGGGCAGGAAACAATGCGAAAGCAGCTTTTTGTCTGTAGTTTTTGCCTGCCCAACTCACTTTCACCCCTTCCTCTGGTAATAATACTGCCCCCCAACCCCGCCTTTACTTTAGGGACCTATTCTTTCCTCCCAGAAAGGAATCTTGCTGTCACCATATCCACACTGGCCAATGGAATGAGCCCCTAACTCAGGCTGGATCAATCCCAGTTCCCCACCCCACCCTATACAGGGACTCATGCCGAAATCAGGTCTACTCCTTGAGATCTGTCTAACTAGAGTTGACAGAAAGAGCTTTTTCCCTCTGGAGGAAATGAGGTTACAATGTTAAGACCACAGGGGTCTGCAACTATGATGGCAACATCATGGGGTGAGATGACACAAGAGAATGAAGACGATACAAATAGACACAGATACAGCAGACAGAGAAAAAGAAACTGCTCCTAGTCCTGGATCCAGCTGTTCCTGATGCCTGCCCCTTTCCACAGATGGATTATGCCAGTCAATAGATCCTTCTATTTCGCTTGGCTAATTCAACCTAGGCTTCTGTCACTTGCTCCCAAGAGTTCTGACTAATACATTGTGTGTGTGTGTGTGTGTGTGTGTGTGTGTAGTATAACCCCAATTTTGCTACAGAGAAACAGATGTAGGTACAGATGTGAATACATTGTGTGGGAGAGTATATATTTGGTTAGGGGGGGAAAAGCACCGAAGAAAACTTATTAAATGTTAATAGTGATTATCTCTGCAAGCCCCCATCTGGGATTACAGATGATTTTTATTTTAGTCTTTGTACTTTTCTGTGTTTTCCAAATTTTCTGCAAGGAACATAGATTTTTTTAACATAATAAACATTTCTTTTAAAAAATCAGATTGGCAAGAAGCAGCCCAGAGAATGCTGAGAGGAAGGTTCTAAGCCCATGCCATGGTCAAGGACAACAGGGATGGCCCCCCGCCCGCCCCCCGCCCCCACCAGGTAGCCGCTGCTCCTCTCTGGGGCAGCTGGCAGGTCGCTGAGGGCATCCACCATGTGCACCAAACCCAAGCCCTCCAACATGAGGCGGTGGGCTCTGGTGTATGTCCACAGATCAGCTGGAGCCAAAACTCTTCTCTTCACACTCCTCCTGGAATGCAGGCTGAGCTTCCAAAATCCCCACCCACCAGAGATCCCACCCACCACCAGTCCCCCAGAGGCATGGGCATAGGCCTGTCCAGGAGTTCACCGCTGCAGGAAAGGAAAATGTCGGTCTAACAGGAGAGCTCACACGAGGTGGCCCAGGCCTCCAGCACCTGCTCCCTAGACTCACCTTCCCCAGCAACACGTGAAGATCGGTGGGGGAAGTGAGCCTGGGCAGGACGAGGCCTGGGGGACCTTCAACTTCAGGCTGTTAGGGAAGAGAGGCTGTGGCTTCCCTGGAATCCCCAAGGCACTCTGGCTCCAAAAGCATCTGTTTTGGTGGATACCAGGCCAGAGCCATCCTTATCTGCCCAACCAGAGAAAAACTCTCTTACCTGTTTTACATATTCTAGGTACTTGCACTCAAGTGGAATCATACAATATCTGTCATTTCGTGGCTGGCTAAGGTCACATAGCACCGTGTGTTCAAAGTTTGTCCATGTTGTACCAGAATTCCATCCCCACTTTATGGCTGAATAACATCCCACCGTTGCATATGCCACCCTGTGTTTATTCATTCATCTGCTGAAGCACTTGCGTTGCTCCCACTTCGAGCTATTGTGAATCGTGCTGCTGTGAGCACAGGTGTACAGGTATCTGTTCAAGTCCCTGCTTGCAGTTCTTTGGGATATGTATACCTAGGAGTGGAATTGCTGAGTAAGATTTTTATTTACATAAATATTCAATTAAAGAACAAGCGAAAATCATTCGTTAGTCCTAGTCCCATTTCACAGATAGGGAAACTGAGGGTCACCGTTTGAACAGCGTGCACATGGTGCTGCTTCCCTGGGTTTTTCCATGAGGTTTCAGGCTTTCCATCTGCAGTTTTATTCTTGCTATTTAGGGGGCCCTGCTTCTCACACCCCTGAGATCTCTGCTGGACCATGGCCCCAGCAGGGGTATGGAGCACAGAGAGCCAGTACCACTCTCAACCAGGCTCTTGTGGCTAAACGCCCAATAACCTCTAGGCAAGAAATCCAGACTTTCGGGCTGAGGGGCAACTGGCCCCACTGAGCATCAACAGAAGGTGTAGGGGGGAGGGGGAAGCATTCTCCAGCCCCAGAGCTGAGGGCCAACCCTGAGCCAGGCCAGCCTGTCCTCCCAGACGAAGTACAGTGCAGTCACATGTCTAACTGCCTCAATGTTCAGGATTGAGAAGGAAGAAGGGGGCTTTGGGTGGTCCCTCCTCTCTTTTGACATCCAGAGCCTCTGGCACCTCTTTTCCTGGAGCCACCGTCTCCTGGTCATTCCTGGCGCACAGGCTGCGTGAGGCAGAGAGCGCATCCTTTTCTCTCCTGGGCCCTGCTGTCGGGAGCCTGGTGCACATCTGGCACTCCACAAATATTGATGGAAGTGAATTGAAACAGCACGAATGAGCATTTGGAACACAACCCTTTAATAAGCAGGACTGCTGCCTGCATTTGCATTTATATAGGAGAAAGAGAGGGCGCGTGCCGAGGGTGCGGGGGACAGCAATTTCCAGAAAGTGGAGAGGGGCCTGGGGAGGCCAAGAGAACTGAGAGGTGGAAGCCAGGTGTCCCTGTTCTCATCGCCTGCGCCAGCGCCTGCATCGCTGGCTATGCCCTTGGGGGACCTTCTCGGCTATCAGAACTGCGAGCCTTTGTTGATGTCATACTCAAGAGTCCTTCCTGGCACATTTGCAGATCCAGGCTTCACAAAGCCTGTTTCAGTGACCTCCTGATTTACACATTGCCTCTGCCTTTGCATCTCAGATGAGATAGCTTATTAAAATAAATGTTCTATTAAAACACAGATGGCACAGGTAAGCCAGGCTCCAGCCCAGGGCTTCCGTTCTCCTTGGGAATCGGGAATTTCTGTTCTAATTAGTGAGGCCTGCAGCCAGACCTTTCAGCTTATCTGAAGCCTGGGAGGACAGACCCTTCTCCCCACCCCCTCTAGGCTCCACCATACCCCCAGGTCAGGCCTAGTATTTAAAAGAAGTCCAAGAGACCATGCAGTCCCTTCTTTAAAAAATAATGAGAATATACTGCCCTGGCCTGTGTGGCTCGGTTGGCTGGAATGTCGTCCCACACACCATAGAGTCACAGGTTCACTTGCCAGTCAGGGCACACCCCCCAGGCTGCAGCATGGGTCCCCAGTTGGGGTGCATAGGTAAGGCAACTAACTGATGTTTCTCACATAAATCTCTCTCTCTCTCTCTCTCTCTCTCTCTCTCTCTCTCTCTCTCCCTCCCTCCCTCTCCCTCTCCCTCTCCCTCTCCCTCTCCCTCTCCCTCTCCTTCTCCCTTTCCCTCTCCCTCTTCCTCTCCCTCTCCCTCTCTTTCTCCTTCCCTCCCTCCCTTCTTCCCTTCCTCTCTCTAAAATCGATGAAATAAATAAATACATAAAAACATAAATAATTGCATAAGTAAGTAAACAATAAAGTGAGACTATGCTAAGATACCACAGTTCTTAATGTTTTGAAGCTTTTTCAGACGCCTGGTATGCATTTCAAAATCACCTGCACTGCATGGCAGTCTGCTTCACAGATCGTGGAAGCCAGGTGTCCCAGAGGTCAAGTGACTCAGTCAGCGTCCCCATGTAACTGGCAAGGGAGAAAAGGCCTAAGACTGGGCACCAAGACAGACAAGAAGAGACAGATTTGGGGTTGAATCCCAGCTCTGCTGCAGAAGCTGAGTGACACTGCATATGTCACCCCTTTTGAACCTGGGCTTTCTCCTCTAGGAAAGATGAAGATGACGACAGTAAGCATCGTGCAGAGAATGAAATGAGGTGAGTGAGGTCTAAGTGCCAGCCCAATACCACACAGCAGTGGAGCTCAGCACAAATTCCCATCCCTGTCCCTTCTGTTGGGATTCCTGAGTTTTCCTGCTGTCATACCCAGCCTCCCATCAATGCTGTTACTTTTTATTTGGGGGTAATTAGGAGGGAGAACATCTAACAGCAAATTAACTGTGGCCATTCTGCAGCCCAGATCCCACAGGACCCCAGCCAGACTGCCCAGACACTGTATTTCCAGTCACTGTGGAACTGCCCCAAACCAAGGAAGCCCAGAGGACAGGCAGAGCTGGGCCTGACCTCCAGCCTCCCTGTTCAGGTTTACCTAGAGCTCCCCAACCCTGACACTCCTGCTTCTCACACTGTACGCCCCATCCCTCAGGGACGGGGCAGGTGACGCAGGTGTGGCCAGGTACAAGTGCTAAAGTGAGCAGGAGGGCACTAGCCCCCTGCAGGAAGGCAAGCCCAATAAATGTTGCCAGAGCTTCTAATCTCTCAAGAAAAGACTGAAATACAGATCCATAGCGTGGAACCTTCCAATTTTAAAACATCAGTGTAAAAGCGGGGAAACGTGTGTGGTCTAACAAAGGGCAGGGCTTTGTGTCTGTGCTGTTCCCTGCTGTTCCACAGTGTCTAGGACAGGGTCTGAGGCAGAGTAGATAGAGGCTTCAGGAATCTGCAGAGGCCTATTCCAACCTCTGCCTCAGACTGCAAACTCCCAGGGACTAGAGGTGCTGCTGTCCCCCCTCTCTAAGACAGGACAGCATGGTATCGTAGCTCATAACAGAGAAAAATGGAGGAGATGGTCCTGCCTCCACCCTTACGAGGTATCTGTCCTGTAAAGGAGGCGAGAGTTGTGCCTTGGAGAATGAGGAGACCTGTTATGAGTTGTAAGCACTTAGAACTATCATACCGCCCTTTTTCTACCACTCGAATTCAGTGTGATTCGATGTGGTTGTAAAATTTTTTGCAGTAAAGAAACACAAAAAAGAGGGAGGAGGGGAAGGACAGGGGAGGGAGCGGCTCCAATCAAGAGGCCTGCTCCCTCCTGCTTTTGCAGAAGTAGACTGTGAGGCCCGGCTGGGTCAGCCCACCCCCAATGGGCTCTGGGAAGGACTTGGCTAGAGTTCCAGCTCGCATGAAAACAGTGTTCATAACTGATAAGCTTAAAAGCAAGAGACAATTTTTCAGCCCACCCTTGCTCCAAGGGCAGTGAATAAACACAGCATCAGCTCCCGGTTCCCACTGAGAGTGTCTGGAAGGACAGGGGAAGGTGAAACCAAGCTCACTCGTCCCTTCAAATCCGCATGCCAGAGAAACCTTCAAATACTCTATCAAAAAGAGCTCCAGGGAAAGGAACCAAGATGGTGGTATAGGTAAACGCCAGTACTCACTGTCTCCCACAACCACATCAAAATTACAACTAAAATACAGAACAACCATCATTCAGAACCACCTGAAAGCTGCATAAATGGAAGTCCTACAACTAGAGAACTAAAGAAGAAAGTACATTGGAACCAGTAGGAGGGATGGAGGCACAGAACAAGCTGGGTCTGACACCCAGGTGTGGCAGGGTTTTTTTAGTCAGGAGGGATATCTCCACTGCAAAACCCACCCCCCAAATGAGAAGCAAGGGGTCCCAGCCCCACACCAGACCTCCAACCCAGGGTTCCAGAGCTGGGGAGAGAGGTACCCATAACTTTGGGCTGTAAAAACCAACAGGGATTGTGGCTGCATGACAGAGAGGCTGCTGGAGACCCAGACAGTTCCTCTTAAAGGGCCAGCACACAAACTTATTGGACTCACTCTCTCTGAGTTCCAGTGCTGGGGCAGTGGTTTGGAGAGACCCAGGGATATACAGTGAGGAACTGAATTGTCTGGCATTGGAGTGGTTTTCTGCCAGACAGGAGTGCTCACAGGGTTATTGTTCCCATGCTAAGACCTCCCCCTTGGCAGAACTGACTGGCAGCCATATCTGAGTTTCCAGCATAGACCACACTATTCACACCACCCTGGTGATTCCCTGAGACCCTTCCCCATCCAATTTGAAGCTCCACCCAAGCTGTTTGCAGCTGCTTTTCCATATGAATAGCCTGTCTTGGCTCAGGCTTCAGACTTTCTTAAAACCTCTCAAACAAGCAGCATCTAGCATCAGCATGCCCCATACCTATTAATAAGAGGCCCAAGACCCAACACTAGCACCAGCCTGCCTTGCTTCACAGTTTCACCTCACCTGAGTACTCCCAAGTTCAACACAAGTAGCAGCCATCTGCAGATCACTCTATAGCTCCTGCCACGTGGTCCCAGCCAATGACTCACTTTGCATCTCCAGGCAGGCTCCAGAGCTGGTGCATCCAGTGGACACCTTCAGACCATACTAGATTACAACTCTACACATCCACAAGCAACACACTCAAGGGACAAACTTAGTGAACATCAAAGCCCCACTAAAGAAAGTCCTGCTCCATAAGGGTGTCTCCTGCACAGCAGCTCTTCCACTGTAGTCCCAGTTGGTCTTCACAGCCAACTGGCCTGGAGTTAATTTCTCCCAGTGATGCCAACAGCAATCAAGGCTCAACAACAACAAAACTGTGCACAGAGCCCACACAGGGATGCACCTACCGTGCTCATCTCAGATGACTGAAGAGACTGAGCCACTGAGCCCTATAGGATACCTACTACACAAAACTATGCTACCAATTCCAGGAGACAAAGCAGCTCTACCTAATACATAGAAACAAACACAGGGAAGCAGCCAAAATGCAGAGACAAAAAAAAATGTCACAAATGAAAGAACAGAAGAAACTTCCAGAGAGAGAACCAGATGAAATGGAAGCAACCAACCTACTCGATAAAGAATTCAAAACAATAGTTAGAAGGTTTCTCAATGATATTAATGAGAGCTTCAAGAGACTTAGTAAGACTTTCAAAGATCTTAGTGAGAATTTCCATAACCTTAGTGAGAACATCAAAAACACGAAAAAGGACCATTCAGAAATTAAGCATACACTAATGAAATAAAGAATAATTTACCATCGAATTCAAGATGGCGGCATAGGTAAACACCTACACTGCTGCCTCGCACAACAATTTCAAAACTACAACTAAAAGACAGAGCGGACATCATCCAGAACCACAGGAAAGCTGGCTGAGTGGAAATTCTACAACTAGAAGGAAAAAGAGGGGCTCACAGAGACCCAGAGGAGCTGCAAAAAGCTGAGGTACGGAGACGCGCACGTGGAGAGAGCAGGTGCCTGAGTACCTCGCTGGCTTTCTCTGGCAGGAGGGAGACAGAGACTCTCAAGGGCATTGAACTCCTTATCCTAGGACACTAAGCCCCAGATCCAGTCGAGACTCATACAGGGGAGTTTGGACTGTGAGAAGGGAGAGTTGCATGGAAATTTGGGGGAGTCGCAAGGGATCGGGGGTCTGGTGGCTCGCACGGCACTGTGCACAGAGACAGACTGCTGGTTGTGCCTCTGGCTTTCGTGAGTGGGCGGGAGGGAGACAGACCCTCCCAACTTCGCCACTTCTGACCCCACTAGGCCCGGTTTTGGGTGAAGTGCTGGGGACTCAGACTCTTGTGGTCCCGGAGTGCAGGGGAGCTGGAGGGGTAACAGTCTAGAGGCACTGCAGCCGCACGCACACAAGGACCGCTCCAGCGATTACCCAGTCACATGAGACTCGGGGCCGTGGAGGGCGAGGCCAACTGGAAGGCAAGGCAGTCCCTTAAGCCCTGAGACTCCACCCATCCCAAGCTCAAAAGAGAGGCTTCTGCAGTTTTGCAAGTCTGGTATCATAAGGCTGAATCCAACACAGAAGTTCTCCCAGCATAGTGAAAATGCCGAAACAAGGGAAGGGATCAGAAACAAAAGAAATGGAGGGGAAAAAACGACTGGATAGAGAGTTCAAAACCACGCTTATAAGGTTTTTCAAGAATATGCTAGAAAAGATGAATAAACTTATCAAGTCCCAAGAGGAGATGCAAAAGAACCAACTAGAGATGTAAAAGATCCAACTAGAGATGATGGATAAATTTAGTGAGTCCCAAGAGAAGATGAAAAAGGACCAACTAGAGACACTGACTGAAATAAAAAATATTATACAGAGTCCTAACAGCAGACTAGAGGAAGGCAAGAATCAAGTCAAAAATTTGAAATATAAAGAAGCAGAAAACACTCAACTGGAAAAGCAAGAAGAGAAAACAATCCAAAAATGTGAAGATAATGTAAGGAGCCTCTGGGACAGCTTCAAGTGAACCAACATCAGAATTGTGGGGGTGCCAGAAGAAGAGAGAGAGCAAGATACTGAAAACCTATTTATTTAAAGAAATAATGACTGAAAACTTCCCACATCTGGTAAAAGAAATAGAATTACAAGTCCAGGAAGCACACAGAACCCCATATAAAAGGACTCCAAAGAGGACCACACCAAGACACATCATAATTAAAATACCAAGAGCAAGAGACAAAGAGAGAATATTAAAAGCAGCAAGAGAAAAACAGTTCATTACCTACAAGGGAGCACCCATACAACTGTCAGCTGAATTCTCAACAGAAACGATGCAGGCCAGATGGGAGTGGCAAGAAATATTCAACGTGATGAATAGCAAGAACCTACAACCAAGAATAATCTATCCAGAAAAGCTAACATTCAGAATTGAAGGGAAGATAAAGAGCTTCACAGAGAAGAAAAAGCTAAAGGAGTTCATCAACTCCAAACTAGTATTATATCAAATGCTGACAGGTACTCTTTTAGAAGAGGAAGAAGAAAAAGGTAAAAGATAAAAAATTATGAACAACAAATACATATCTATCAACAAGTGAATCTAAAAATTAAGTGAATTAAAAATTTGATCAACAGAATAAACTGTTGAATATAATAGAATTAGGAGCACAGAAAGGGAGTGGACTAATAATTCTCAGGGAGGAGGGGGTGAGGTGTGTACAGAGAGAGACTGGACAAAAATCATACACCTATGAATGAGGTCAACGGGAGGGAGGTAAGGGTAGAGAGAAGGGTGGGAGCTGGGGGGAGGGGAGTTATGGAGGGGAAAAAAAGATAAACAAATGTAATAATCTGAATAATAAAGATTTAATTTAAAAAAAATAATTTACCGAGATTCAACAGTACAGTAGAGGATTCTAAGAATCATATCAATGATTTGGAATGTGAGGGAAGCAAAAAAACACCCATTCAGAAGAGCAAAAAAGAAAAAAGAATCCAAAAATATGAAGAGAGTGTAAGGAGCCTCTGGGACAACTTCAAGCATACCAGTAATGGCATTATGGGGATGCCAGAAGGAGAAGAGGGAGAACAAGATAACAAAAGCCTATTTGAAGAAATAATGACAGAAAACTTCTCCCTACCTGGTGAAAGAAATAAACTTACAAGTCCAGGAAGTGCAGAGAGTCCCAAACATGAGGGACCCAAAGAAGCCCACACCAAGACACATCATAATTAAAATGCCAAGGGTTAAAGACAAAGAGAACATCTTAAAAGCAGCAAGAAAAACCTACAAGGGAGCTCTCATATAATTGTCACCTGATTTCTCAACAGAAACTTTGCAGGCCAGAAGGGAGTGATAAGAAATATTCAAAGTGATGAAAAGCAAGGACCTACAATCAAGATTACTCTATCCAGCAAAGTTATCATTTAGAATTGAAGGTCAGATAAAGAGCTTCACAGATAAGAAAAAGCTAAAGAAGTTCATCACCACCAAATCAAGTATTACATAAAATATGTTAAAGGATATTCTTTAAGAAGAAAAGGAAGGAGAAGGAGGAGAAGGAAAAGGAGAAGATGGAGGAGAAGGAGAAGGAGGATCAAAAATATGAACAATAAAATGGCAATAAATACATATCTTATCAAAAATTGAATCTAAAAATCAAAATAAATGAACAAAATAAACTGATTAATAAAATAGAATCAGAAGCATAGAAACGTGGAACCAACTGAGGAATTTCAGAGGGAAGAGGGGAGGGGAGCCAGGAAGAGATTAACCAAAGATCTTATATGTATATATTAGAGGCCTGGAGTGCAAAATTCATGAACAAGAGGGTCCCTAGTCCTGGCTGGCAATCAGAGCCTAAAAAGTTCCCCACCTCCCGGCCTCCACACCTCCTCCTTCCCTCAGCGCCCCGCCACTGCCACCACTAGTCACCGGCCATGTTGCACACCACCCCTTGGTGGTCATTGCACATCACAGTGAGTGATCAAACTCCCAGTCTCCCAGTTGGACTCCCAAAAGGACAATTTGCATGTTTCTTTTTATTATATAGGATGCATTACCTATAGACAGACAATCGGGTGGTGAAGGCCTGGAGTGAGGCAGGAACTGGGTGGAAGGAAAGGGAGACATCTATAATACTTTCAACAATAATTTTTTTTATATAAATGTCTTTAAAAATGGAATGTGTTATAAGAGTTGTAGCATAGGATGGCTGAGTGGAAATTCTACAACTAGAAGGAAACAGAGAGGCTCACAAAGACTCAGAGGAGCTACAAAAAGTTGAAGTACGGATATGCGCATGAAGAGGACAGGCAGCAGAATGCCTGTCTGGCTTCCTCTAGTGGGAGGAGATGGAAACTCCCAAACACACTGAACTCCAGTTATGACTGCACTGAACCCCAGTTCTGGGTGAGACTCAGATGGGGGGAGTCTGGACTGTTGGAAAAAGGGAGGAGTGCATGGAAACTCAGGGGAGCTGCGAGAGGTAGAGGTCTGGAGGTACTCGCGTGAGTGCACACAGAGAGGACTGACTGCTGATTGTGCTGCTGGCTTTCTCTAGCAAGAGGAAGACAGAACCTCCCGACTGCACTGAACTCCAGTTCTGACTGCTCTGAACCCCAGATTCATACAGGTGCCCAAAGCACATGGAAACTCAGGGGAGCTACAAAAGAAAGAGGACTGGAGGCACGCACATGAGTGCATGCAGAGAACTGCAGCAATTACCGTGGGACAGTGAGACCCAGAGACCTCATATGGCAGGGCTGATAGGAAGCCAAGGCTGTCTGCTCAGCCCTGAGACTCCACTCCATCCAAGCCAAGCACAGAGGCTTTTGCAATTTTGCAAGTCTTATCTCATAAGGCTGACTCTAGCACAGAAGTTCTCCCGGTGTAGACACAGCTGATCCTCACAGCCAATTGTCCTGGAAGCCAATTCCCCCCAGTGACACCAACAACAATCAAGACTTAACTACAACAAGGCTGTACACACAGTCTACAAAGAGGTGCACCAAGAGCATCCACCTCAGGTAACTGGGGAGGCAGAGCTACTGGGCCATATAGGACACCTAGCACACAAAGCTACTCTACCAACTCAGGAAAGCAATGAAAATGTGGAGACAAAGAAACAGATCACAAACAAAAGAAATGGAGGAGAACAAACAATTGGATATAGAATTCAAAACCATGGTTTTAAGGTTTTTCAAGAATTTCCTAGAAAAGATCGATAAATTTAATGAGACCCTCGAGGATATGAAAAAGGACCAACTAGAAATTAAACATACACTGACTGAAATTTAAAAAAAAGAGTTGTAGCATAGGAGAAATGATAATAAAATGAAGTTCTTAAGAAAAAATAATAAATAAACATGGATTCTTTGACACCAACCTCTTCAAGGTTGAACTACTTCCCACTCAGATAACCTACTCAGGAAATCCCAGATATGCTCTTCCCTTAATCACGGACCTGACTGAGTGGAAATTCTACAACTGGAAGGAAAGAAAGAGGCTCACAAAGTGTTTACACCCAGACCTTGGAGAGGCGTGAGGGAGCCTGCCCAGTGCTGGGAAGTTCTGCATCTTCACCTAGGTGGTGTCTGCACCAGTGGATACATATGTAGAAATTCACTGAGCTGACCATTCATTGTGCACTTAACCATATGGAAATCACACTGCAATACATTCATAAAAACAGGAGCACTTCTGTTACAAGTATCAAGCACTTCTCAGAAGCCAGGTACTGCATCCAAAATAACATAATCATTAAGAGAATCACTTTTGGACCTCAGCAGACCCAATTCAAAACCCCTGCTCTTCCACCTCTGATTCTGCCCCCAGTCCACTCCTCTCGGCCTCTGAGGCTCTGTCTCTTGTCTAGAAAACAAAAATATAACAACTGGCAGAATTAAGACACATATGCATGTAAGCCCTTCTTTAGCACAAGGCCTAGCAGATAGTAAGCCTCTAATGGTGTAGCTTGTTACAACCATTCTTCAACAATCCCAGGACATTGGTGCCACAGGGGCCATTTTAACAGATGAGAAATATGCTCCCTCCCTTCCCTAAACAGCAGGCAATTCCGCACCATCTTTCCAATCTTTCCCAAATCCATGTACTGTGCCTATTACTTTTCTCAACACTTTTCTTTACATTGACATGCAATTTGTATTTAAACACATTTACTTTATTTTAAATGTTATGTAACTGTCATACATGGAAAACCAGTGCCACCTGCCAGAATTCATTTTTTAAAATAGCTATTAAAATAAAAATCACCTATCCACCTGAAGTCATCTTGCTCACCTGGTTTACTTTTTATGGATTTGGGAGGCAAGGAAACTCAGTAGTGGGGGGCGGGTGGGGGAATCATCTGCTTAAAATAACTGAGAAACTTCCTGAGCACCTTCAGCAGTCCTGTTTGCCCAGAAGTGATTTTCGCTGGTTTAACCGAGCACACCTGACAAGCCCTCTATTTGGCAACATCCTGGTAACCAGCCATCTGTGTGCCACACTGGCTCCACAGAGAGAAAGCTGCATTTAGGAAAAAAAAAATGTATATTCACTAATGGTGACTGTTCACTAATTCACACACCCATTGGCCTCTCTTTGACACGAGTGATAGGAATCTGCCTCTGCCTGTTTGACAGCAGATCCAGGACCCTAGACCTAGGAACCCCGAGTCAAGTGCCCAGCCCCAGCTTCAGGATTGTCAGGACTGAGCCTGGAGCCTCACTCTATGGGTCCCCAAAACACACAGAGGCAGGGAAGAAGTTAGAAGGATAACATTGGAGCAACATGTGTGCAAGTGATCTGTTGCATTTTCCTGCAAAACCTCTTCCAGAAAGGAGAGAGAAAGGAAAATGTCTCCAATCTTCAAGAGTGCTGAGAAACCTGTGTCAGAGGGCACTGCAGTATGAAGAGAGTTGCCTCAGGGTAACAGGCAATGGGCACAATTCACCTGGGGAGTCAGTGAGTCTCCTGAGGACCCATTCATTCATTAAGCAGATATTTACTGATCACCTCCTATTCTGGGCAACGAGAACCAAGAGGTGAAAAGGGTAAAGTCCCTGCTCTCAGAAAGTTCAGATTCTAGGGCTATGGTTGGCAAACTGTGGCTCGAGAGCCACATGTGGCTCTTTGGCCTCTTGAGTGTGGCTCTTCCATAAAATACAACAGCCTGGGTGAGTCTATTTTGAAGAAGTGGTGTTAGGAGAAGTTTAAGTTTTAAAAATTTAGCTCTCAAAAGAAATTTCAATCATTGTATTGTTGATATTTGGCTCTGTTGACTAAAGAGTTTGCCGACCACTGTTCTAGGAGATGGAACAATCAATAAATTGTTTATTATAAAAACTAGATGACGTCAGTTAAGGGTAAGTGCCATGTTGGAAATAAATCAGGGCAAAAAAAATAATGGCTGGAGTGAGCTACTCAGATTGGAAGGTCAAAGGAATCCTTTTGTAGCAGATGATATTTGACTTGTAAGCACAAGGACGAGAAAGAAATCAATGAAATCAGTGTAAATAGCATGCGTAAAGGGCCTGGGGCAGGAATGAGCTTGGCATGTTCCCAACACAGAAAGAAGGCCTTAGCAGCTTCAGAGTGATCAAAGAGCGTGAGAGGAAACGTGGTGGGAGGTAAGGTCAGAGAACCGGGCAGTAGGTGCAGGTCCAGCTGCGGAGTCCAGCCTTCATGTAAGGTATAGTGGAAAGCCTATGGAGAGCCTTCTGCAGGAGAGAGACTTGATCTTATTTGGATTTTTAAAACTCCACTCTGGCCACAAGGTGACTAGATAAGGGGAACAAGAAGCAAGGACACCAATAAGAGACAAAAAATAGTGGCTCAAAAGGAATCAAATAAACTCTGGCCCTTAACTCTTGAGTCTAACTCCTCAGATTCTCAGAAGTTAAACATGGAAAACTGGTTCAAGGGAGATGCTTGTGCTTTAAAGCAATGACAGCCAACCGGGTGGCATTCAAACCTCAGACAAAAGAGGGCGAGTGACAGGCCCTTGCACTCAGGGCAGGACCCAGCCACCTCCTATGAAGAACACAGCAGCCATCTGTTCGGGGGCCAGGAGTGTATCAGCTCCTGCTTTGTGCCCCTTCCAGGGCTGGGACTCTGGGAGCCAAGGCTGCTGGACACCCAACCAGCTCAGACCCCATACCCAGCCAGCTCACAGGGTCACTGGCTCTCCCACGGGAGAATGCAAATATCCCCACTGGCACCAGCCTTCAAACCTTAAGGACAAGCAAAGTGACAGCTCCCAACATCACAAAAACACACAACTAGACAACCTCCTGCGGGGGAGGCAGGGGACAAAACAAAACAAAACAAACAAACAAACAAAAAACGAATCTGGTAGAGCCTCTAAAACTAAATACCTATCACGGGTAACATAAGGGACAGAAGAATGTGCTAAATGAACCCGGAGACACCACCCACCAAACCCTGACTGTGGGAAACTCACTAAGACAAACAGTTCAGTTTCCTCAACAATTATAAGTGGGGGGTGAGAATGTGGGGTTGGAAGAGAACATTTCTAGATAAAGAGAAAAAGCACCAATCCAACTTTTATGAGACAAATGGGGGAAACTGAACACTGACTGAATATGATATTAAGAAATTAGTGTTAATTTCGGGTGTAGGATAATGGTAGTGTTACATTTTTAGAAGAATTATATTTGAGATGTATCCTGAAATATTTAAGAATGAAATGATATGTCTGGGATTTACTTCAAACTGGGTATGGTATTATACTACTCCCTCTCCTTTTATGCACACTTGAAAATTTCTGCAATAAAAGTGCATTTTCTTTTAAATCTAGGAATGAGCTTTTTCTAATAACCTACCCAGGAATAGCCCACTACACATTCTACTCACAGTAGAGAAATCAGGTTCATCGGATTCACTGTTCTGCCCTCCAGAGCTTGCCATGTAGTGATTTGCTGAATGATCACTGAATTCATATTTTCTTCTGCATAAACCCTTTGTTGAGAGTTATCCCGAAGTAACTATCTCCAGTAGGAACTGGAGTTCTTTTTCATTTATGCTAACTAGACTCTCTCCAATCCACATCGGAGGCCATGCTGACTTTATGACCTTTCAGAGAACACACATTTGGACTGTGTTCCTGCCTCAATCCTTCCCGCCTCAAGTTTTGCCCCCCAGAGGGCACCCTTTACCCCACCACCCACTCCTGCCATTTCTAAAGTGCTGCTCTGGTCTGATCTGCCCTGTCTGTGAGAAAACAGCCTCTGAAAACCAAAGCCTAAGGGAGCTCTCTATTAGAGCAGCCACCAAGGAAAGCTTCATTCAGGACCAGGCTCAAATCCCATCCCCTCTCAAACACACCACTGCTTTTCCAGGATTCCAGGTGATGGCATCCCCAGAAGACAGAAAGGAGCAGAACCTCCAGCTTGTCCCACAAGCCCTGTAGAGAGCTGTCACGTCAAGGCCCATCCATACCACACCCATTTCTCCATGAGGCAAACTAAGCACAAACTGAGCTGGAACCTTGAGCACAACTTTTGAGTGCCTGGGAGTGTCCTGGTTCTGGGTCCATATGGGATATCTGGGTCATTACCATCCTCCCCAGCACAGTTGCCTGCCCCAATAGACACTAGTTCTAGGTGGTCCAGGGAGAGCAGGAAGATGGCAAGGGCTGTGGGCCATCACTGCAAGTCACACAGACCATTTCATCTCTTATGGCCAACAGCCAGTAGTTTTATCTGCACACGCCTGTCAATTAGAGGTGCCAGGAAGATCGATGGATCAAGCCTTCTGGGAAAAATGAAGAAGGGCCTTCGTCTGACCTGACCCTGCAAAGAGAGGGGGGAGGAAGGAGAAACTCAGCAAATTTCACACTTGGCGTGGAGTTTGAGGAGTGCTTAAGATCAGCTGCAGCCTGCTCCAGGCTCCCCATGGCTGGTGGCTGCAGAGGAAGGGTCGATAGTGTGCACTGAACTGATTTCAGATGCTTAAAGAAAAAGAAACTCCAGATTACAGCAAGGGAGGCAAAGGTCATTTAACACCAACGTGAAATCCACCACTCTCTCTCCTCGGGTAGGGTAAGTCCATGGCCAAACAGATCAGAATGCCAGAAGCAACAGCAGAATGGGATGAAGGCAGGGGCAGGGACAGTCACCAATGCCTGCTGCATTGCAGGAAAGAGCACAGTACGTTCAGGAGGAAGGACAAGATGCCATGAGCCTGGGGCATCCTCACTCAGACCAATCCCTTCCCATCCTCTGTCCAGGTTCTTCCCACCCAGACCCAGGCCTGCCTGCAGCTTCCTGGACCCTGCCTGGCTGGTCCTGACTACTAGTGGGCTGTCACCATCAGACACCTTTCCTTGGTTTCTGGAGGCACAGGCCAGAGAGAGCAGCCCTGATGAACCCCTCCATCTTCATGCGGTGCTTCCTATCTTTCAGCTGCATCTTCCCCCCATTATCTTTGTTACTTGAGCCTCGAAAGCCCTTCGTGTGGATGCAAAAACTGAGGCTCAGGGAGATTAAATCTATGCTATCACATCACAGGACGAGCACTTCTAGCTCCCAGGGCAGGGACTACCCCGCCCCCGTCCCCAACCACACATCCTTTACTCAGGGACAGGTACTGGTCCGATGCATCTGCCTTCCTATCAAGTACATCTTCCTTCTCACTCCTCAAAACAGGCCCAAGTTGGCCCAGAACAGCCATCCCATATCCTCCTGACTTTAGATGATTGGCTTATTCATCCCATCTCTGCAGATAAAAAGCTGAAGGGCGGAAAATGGAAAAGAATCTACATCTAGAGAAGAATGGGGCCCAGACCTGGACTGGACTCCAGAGTCTCACTGGCAGCTTCTCTACTAGACATGTGTGTCCTCAACAGTAGTCACTCCTAGGTCACCTGCAGGATTCCTGCCATTTCCTATAGCATTTGCAAAGCATTTCCATTCTGAACTCCGGACACCCCGGGATGCTGGTAGGGTGGGATGCTACCCCATCCCAACCCCTGCATCTCCCTGGCAACCTGGGACATGGCCAAAGTGTAGCCTCGGGAAAATTAACCATTGACCTTAGGTTGTGCCAAACTCCCAGGGCTGGGAAAACAAATGTTAATGGGGGACTGACCTCTGCCCACTAAGGCACCCACGCTGGGGTGAACTACCCACCCCACACCACAGTGCTTGACCCGGGTATCCAGCAGCCCTCGAAAGGCCCTGAGCCAGAGTTCTGCTCTTTGTTATAAACAGGAGATTAGCAAGTATTTATAAAGTGTTCAAGCCAGTCCTGGCTGGTGTGGCTCAGCTGGTTGAACGCTGTCCCATGCGCACCCAAGAGGCTGCCGATTCTGGGTCAGGGCATACGCTTGGGTTGTGGCTCAGTCCCCAACAAGGGTTGTGCAGGAGACAGCCTATCAATGTTCCTCTCACTCATAGATGTTTCTCTCCCCCTCCCTTTCTCTTTCTCTAAAATCAATAAAAACCTATTTAAAAATAAAGAAGGTTAAAGCCACACTAGCATCAGCCAGAAACTTTCCCCTTAAAGAAGTCACAGGGATTTGTAGAGAACTGAAAAGGAAGAACTTTCTCACTAGGTGAACCAATGTCCTTTCATGGTTCATCAGCTGAAGTCATTGTACTGGAGATTCACCCTGTGCTGTGGGAAGCACAGCACTGGACTGCATGAGAGGAGGGATGCGTTGGAGGAGGGAGAGGAGACAACCACAGGGACCACCCATGCCAGTTTCCCAAAGTCCTCCAGTTCCTGGCCTGCCATCTCCCCCAGGCACACACAGCTTTGGGGCAAGTCCCGGGGCCCAGTCACCACCCAGGTGTTTCCAGTCTCCGGCTACTCCGTCCTTCTCTTAACCCTTGTCTAACACAGAGCAAAGCCCTGAGCACTCCAAAACACCCCTGGAAATTAGGATCCAGCAGGGGCACCAGAGGTTGCCCCAATTCCACACATCTCTGTGAACAGTCAGTGCCCACGACCCTCAATTCTGGGGAAGCGTGGGGCTCCTGTACCCTAAGCAGAGGAGAGAGGCTGTGCTAGCCTGTGTGGGCAGCTCCCTGGGTCCCAGGAAGCTGCCCCCCCACCATCCACCCAGAAGCTCCTTGGCCCACCGGACACTCCCCACCTCGTCTCATAGGTGGTCCAGCTGTGACTCTGAAATAACCCGGGAGAACGGTTTTCAATACCCAGGAGCAAAAAAATTAGGAGAGTAACCCCAAGAAAAGTGACGAGTTAAAGACAGAGAGGCCTGGGGGAGGGGGAACGAGGAGGGAGGGGTCGAAGCAACCTCCGAACTTGCTCCTTGCCGACCAGAACCACACTCAGAGAAGCAAATGGCATCCCCAGCGCGTGGAGCCACTCTGAGCCCTAGACTGTGTCGCCCGGGTGGGATCACTGCCACCGCGCTGCCGGCTTCGGCCAGGGGCCCCATCGGCACACGCCGGGAGTGGGGGGCCGAGGACCGGGCGCCCGTCTGTGGGGGATGAAGCCCGAGGGCCCTCCAGCTGCCGCCGGGCTTTCTCCTAACAGCCAGCGCCCGGGGCCACGCTCCGAACTCGCTTCCCCGACAGCGCCGGGGTGAAGGCGTTTCCAACCCAACTCGGGGCCAAACGCCCTTTGGGGGAAAGTCGGCCCCTAACGAAAACGGGACTGTAGCCCACGAGCGGAGGGAGGAGGGGGTGGCGCTGCCGGCTTTACCTTTTCTCTTTATTCTGTTTTCGGGATTTGTGCAGGAGTCCGATGAGCACCACGGCGGCGCGGATCCCCGCCTTCCGGCAATGCATCCTCCCCGCCGGCTGGGACATGGCGAGGCCGCCGGTGCCCGGCCGCGCCCTCGCCCGCCCGCCGCGCGCCCCCGTCGGCCCGGCTCCGCGCGCTCCGCGCCGCCCGCTGCCGGCCCCCGGCCGCCCGCCACGCATGGACCCCGCCCCGCCTAGGTGCGCCCCGGTGTCAGGTGACTGGGCGCTCACTTCCCGGCGACCTTCAGCGTCTCCTCGGGGCCCGCGGGGTGGCCGCCGCCCGCTCCCCCGGTGCGGGCATTTCCCAGGCTCGCTCCGGGCGCGGCCGGGACGGGCGGCTCTGGGGCTCCCGCTCAGACCCGCCGCCCGCGCCGGGACCCCGCCCTGCCCCGCCTCCCTCCCGGGCCCGGCCCGGGGCGCCCGGGCTGCGAGCGGATCCCGCGGCCCGGCCGCCAGCACCGGGAGGTGGTCCGCTCGAGCTCGGCGCTCTCGGGGTCTCGGCGCCCGCGTTCGCGCTCTACCCCGCGCCGGGCTGCCTCTCCCTCTCCGTCCCCACCTCTGCGCACCCCTTCCCCGCCCCCGCGGACCGGGCCGGGCTCCCTCCCCAGGCTCAGGCGGCTGACGCCTTTCCCAGCCCGGCCCGCCGGGATACTTCTCCGATGCTGTCACTGTCTTTAAAAACAGGGAGAAAACACTTGCACCGAGAGGAAACGCGCGTCCTCAGTCCGAGCGAAACTACCTTCCCGCGCGGGCACCGCCGCAGCCTCCCTGCCCCAAGCCCGGCGGCCGGGCGGAGAGAGGGGCGCCCGCCCTCCCTGGCCCGAGGCTCCCAGGCGTTCGGACTCAGGCGGAGGCTACCTCTCCCCTCTCCCCTCTTTCGTGAAAGGACTGTGGGGTGGGGTGGAGTGGAGTGGGTGAGGTGGAGTGGGTCGCTCCAGCATGAGCGCCTTAGTGGGAGAGGGTCAGTCCCCCGTTAACATTTGTTTTCCCAGCCCTGGGAGTTTGACACAACATAAGGTCAATGGTCAATTTTCCCCGAGGCTACACTTTGGCCACGCGTCCCAGGTTGCCAGCGAGATGCAGGGGTTGGGATGGGGTAGCATCCCACCCTACCAGCATCCCTGGCGTTAGCGCTGACCACCGCACACACTCTGCATCCGGTTCTGCCCCTGCTCCTGCGCACCGCGTGCAAGCTTCATCCTCACCAACGTCACGCCAGTTCGTGGGAAAAGGGTCCTGGCCTGGTCTCTGCTATGAACTCAGGATGCTCCTAAGCCCCACTTGCATTTGCTGCCCCCTCTCACCACCACTCCTACCATCACCCTGAGTGTATCCACTGGCTTTGCTTCTCCCTCCACCCAACCCCCTTGGAAAAACAACCCGTGAGAGGGCTGGAGGGAATTAAAACAAGACAATTAGTCCATCCTTGGAAACAGCTCTGGTGGGGCCAAGGAGGTCCCCGGGGCAATTTGCCTTGTTTTTTTTAAATGAAGTCTAGTATTGAAGCAAGCACACAAAATCCAGACAGGCACGAGGGCCATGCTGGAGAAGTGACAGGAGCTACAGATAAACTCAAAGGCCTGAGGCCTCAACCCCACTTCTATGTGGGCACAGCTTCTCGCTGGCATCCGAGTTGGGATGGAGAAGCGGGAGCACGGGGCTGGTGCCAAAATGTGCCTGGTTTATTTATGAAGCATCCATTAACAATGCCCTCAGTCCCCCTGAGCCTGCCTGGATGTGGGGGGTCACAAGTGTTGCCATGGACATCTACTGATAGCCAGAGAGTGAGTGACCGAGGCCCCATCCCTGGGACTGCAGCTAGGCCAGCTGCAAGGACCACACCAGTAGTGACCTGAGAGTCAGTCTGAAAAAAGAATGGGGAAATGATTGTTCTGAGTGGGGAAGAGGGCAGAGCCGGCACCAGCAGCCCACAGCTTGTCCTGCCTCCAGCAGTACACAGAACTGACTGGTTAGCTCACGGATTGCTTCAGCCCAATGGCAGGGAGGATGCTAGGGCACCGGCCATAGGTCTATCCCCAGCAATTGGTATGTTTTATCCACACACAAGGGTAGGCTGCTTGTCTCAGGGCAAGGCCTGGCTTCCTCCCAGGTGGGTAAGTATGGGTGGCCCTACTCAGCCCCCACTATCCAGGAGATATTTTAAGTCAAATGCATCAATGGGCATCAGGACTTGGGATGAAGGTGAAATTTTTTTCCACCAAGCAGGTAACTTGATTCATTGTAGTTCTGGGGTTCCAGGCTCTCTCAGCTCCTCTATGACCATGATTATTTCCAGCCCTAATGGACTGGAAACACAAGGTTGTCCCCAAAAGACCATAGCCTGATCTGATTCCGGGGGCCTTAGGAGATAGAAGTTTCCTGCAGATGGAGAGGCCCTTCCTTCTGCCCACACCCCACACAGGAAACACCACAGCATAAAGGAACCCATCCACAGCAGGGAATGTAATGGCTGTCTATGTTAGACTTGCCCATTCCACCAATATTCACCAAACAATCAGGAAATGACCAGCTTGTGAGAGAGACTAGGGTAATGGAAGATGACCCTTACCCAGAACAAACAGGGCTTTAATACACACACAGCCACTTTTAGAGAAAAAGATCTTCAGATGCCTTACCCCTGTTCCTCCCATCCCCACTGCTCTTGTGCCATGTGACCCAGCCACTGTTCCCCAAAATTAGGCAACTTGCATACCACCTTCACAAGTTTTTGTCTTAACACCATAGAATACTATTTACTTATTCTTTTCCTTTAACTAAATCAACTCATTCTTTACTTGATTTTAAAATAAAACACTGTTATCCTAAATGAAAATCCATTATCACTAGTCATTCACACCATGGAAACAAATACAAATTTCTTACATTTTAGCTCCAAGCTGTTGCCTGGCAAAGACTCTGAGCCTGAATCACCTTCATTAAACGAGAAAAGTAGGTGTTAGGTGTTGGCCACACCCAAAAAAAAAAAAAAACCGCTGGCCCTTGAAGAAATCACAAGGTTTGAAAGAGAACCGAAGGGAACACTTTTCACATTAGTGATTCAAAGGTCTTCTAAGGCCTCCTCCATGGGTCACTTTGGGGTGGACTGAGCTGGGTGGACACATTCAGTCCACAGGGAGTGAGGTCTTCTCCCAGGCAGAGCTTATCCCCAGCAGTGTCCCGGATCACAGGACCTCAAAGGCCATGTCAGTCCTCCTCCCCCCCAGCCCACAGTCCCTGAGAACAAAGTGCCAGGCAGCTGTCAGCCTGGGTGTCTGCCCCAATCTGGGGAAACCCAAAGGCTTAGGGGGCCTGGGTGGGAGTGGAGGGGGGGGGATGGGGAAGTTAATCATGAACACAGGGCAGACAGCTGCACAGCCCGGTCCTAAGGGGCCAGTGGGGTGAGACAGGCAGACACGCATGCTTGGTCCTGAAGAAAAGGGCCTTCTGTGCCTGGGAACCGGCTCGGGGAGACACATCCGTGTGAAACTGGGCATCAGCCCCACTGCTGGAACCTAAGTCTCAGAGCGAGCCTGGGGCCTGCTCCCTTCCTGTTCCCCCCCCTCTCCATCACACCCCTTTCACCCCTACACACACACACACACACACACACACACACACACCAGTATCACCACCACCTGATGCCCAGAGCCTCTAAGTCCCTACAAAATGGACTGGGAATAGATGTGGGGCAAGAGGGGCTTTGGAACCAATGGATGGGAACTTTTAGGGAAACTGATCTTCAGATGCCTTACCCTCCCCTTCTGCAGGGACAACGCCTGCATCCACCTGTGAATCACACAAACTTTGGAGTAATTCAAGGGTTATAAACATATAACATTGGAACTTCTCGGGACAGGCAGGCATTCTGATTCTTATGCCTTTGGAGGCACACCCATTATACACACCAGCTGGGAGAAATCACTCAGAAGCTCCCCTCAGCTCTGACTTCTGCAGAGAACACACACCTGTGCTTCTAAGACGGCCGTTCATGCTTGGCTGGTACACAGCGCCCCCTACTGGGCCATATTACAGTTGCATTTCTGGAATCACCATAAGAGGAAAAGGAGAAAGGAAAGGGGGAGAGGAAGAGGGAGAGGGAGGGCAGGGAGGGACAGACCTAGCACGGGAGGGAGAGAGCCGGGAGGGGGGGAGTAAGGGAAACATTGAGAAGGTCATTTGAGGTAGGGAAGCAGTTTCTATTTTGAAAAGAGAGAGCGACAGGAGTCTTTGCCAACATGTTGGCTCTCCTCCCGGCTCCTAACCTCCTCTCTCAGAGGCCGACCACCCCCCACGGGTCTGTCCCACCAAAGCAGGGTCTTTCCGTGACAGCATCAGGCCAGGCCCAGGCTGGGCTGGAGGCCTAAAAGCCAAGCTCAGGAACCGCAGCCACACATATCAGACTGAACTGAAGTTCTGGCGAGAAACGGGCTCACATTTTTGGAAAGACATCTTGGTGTACTTGTGTGGCATTTCCGAGTCCTGCAGGAAAGGAAGCCATGCCCTGAGGAAACCCACAGTTCCCACTCGATGGCAGGCATCCAGCCTGTGGACTGCTCTTCATGTGGCACCCTGAGCCTGCCACACATGTCCACCGGAACTCTGCAGCTTCCCCTTCAGGGGTTACAAACTGGGGGCTGGACGGAGAAGAAAGGAGTTCTTCGTCTCTTCCTTGGGTTACTGAGGTATTTAAAATAGTTCCTTTTCGTTCATTTGTGGAATTTTGAATCCATGAATCTAAGTGGCATGGCTATAATTTTTACCACAGTAGAAATATTCAAAAGGATTTTTCTGGGTGTGAAATTTCTGATGAACATGAAGAAGTAAATTTTGCATGGAGGCTGCCCAGGGGGTCCCTGAAGGGAGTCAAGGGCCAAGGACCCAGGATCCAGCCAGCCCCCACACCACTGATTACCAGTCCTCCCCACTGATTACCAATCCTTCCCACTGATTACCAGTCCTCCCCAGCTGCTGCTACCACCACGTTACTTCCAGCCTGGGGTTTCTGGGGCCGAGTGGAAAAATGGGGAGGGAAGCTGTCTTTCCATAATATTAGCAACATTGCTTAGCAACATCTTTCAAAGCAAGAACCAGCAGGCTCTCCAAAAATCCATTCTGTTTGGCTCTACAAAAAAAAAAAAAAAAAACAGAGTGGTTTCTCATGCATGTATTATTTATATACTATTTTATATGCCCAGTTAATGCCTTCTGTGCCTGTGTGCCTGGCTCCTTGGGAGATGACGTATCACACCTAAGTGAGATTTCCAGACAGCAGAGCTTTAAGTAGCAAAACTTCTGCTTGTTTGCTTGCTCGCTTTTACTGTCACAACCTTGGTTACAGATTTCTCTGAAATGTCTTCCATACTTTTGTAACCTTTTCCTGGTGAATCACACCATTATTATCAATACCACCTGTTGTACTGAACGAAAACTGAGTTATGAACTAACAGGCCCCTGAGGTGAGGACCCACTTGTCCCTATACTTACTGGCCTCCAGCAGCAGTGGTACAGAGATACTAGCAAGAGAATAAAAATGAAAATACCTGAAGTCAGAATCCCATCTCCAGCTTTTACTTTCTGTGTGGCCTTGGGCTAGAAACTTAATCTCTCTGAGCCTCAGTTTTGTCATCTATAAAATGGGGGTAAGAACAGTGCCATCCTCCGAGAGCTCTTGCTAGGATGAAATGAGCATGCACGGGCACCAAAGACTTGTGTGGAAACGTTCATAGATTTATCCAAGAGGCAGCCCATCAACAAACTGTGATATACCCACACCATGGACTGCCACTCCGCAACAAAAAGGAACAAAATACTGACACATGCAGCAACAAGGCTGAATTTCAAAAACATTATGCTGAGTGAAAGAAGCGGATGCCAAATATACTTACTGTATGATTCCATTTATACAAAGTTCTAAGCCAGACCATCTGAGGCACAAAAAATGAGAGCAGTGGCTGTCTCTGGGAGTGGGGGTTTTCTGGAGAGATGGATGGAAATGTTCTATATCAGGATCAGGAGAGGGTGGTGGGGTCCATTTGTCCAAAGTGTATAATTAAGATTTGTGCATTTCAATGTATGTAAATCTTACCTCAAAAAAAAAAAAAAGAATGGAGCCCTCTCTTGGTTGGAGCATTGTCCCACCAAAGGGTTGCAGGTTCAATCCCTAGTCAGGGCATATTACATGGTTGGGGCATGTGGAAGAGGTGGCTGATTCATTCTCATATTCTCTCTCTCTCTCTCTCTCTCTCTCTCTCTCTCTCTCTCTCTCTCTCATCAGTAAGGCTCTGGCCTCTGTGCCTGGATCAACATGCATAAAAGAGTACCTGGCCCCATGCTTATTTGAGGAAAAGCTGCTCCTTTGTCACTGCTTTCTGGATAATCTAATATTGCCCCCTGGCAAGTCCTACATGGGTAAGGAACTTGGCTGCTTCCCCCTCTCTTTTTTGGCTAACCCTAACCCTAAGTCTCCACACATCGGTTCTCTCCGGCACTAGTGGAGCAGCAGCAGGATCTGACAGTGAAGCAATGGAAAGATGCACAGAGGGAATAAGAAGTCAGCCTCGACCAGCAGCTCCTGCCAGTCCCGTGTTCAGGGTGTCCCTGACATCAGCCTCCGGTCCAGGGGGCTGCAGTACTGACCTGCTGCTATGACAGAGCAAGGGTGGGCTCCTCCAGAAATGGGGTTCTCTGACCCAGTCATCGCCCTCAAGCTGAGCATCTGTCACTTTGGGGAACTTGGCACCCTTTTAGTCCTTACTAGTAATTTTGTGGTGCAAGATGATTGTCAGAAGTTTTGGGTGAGAGCTCTGGATGGCTTTTATTTGATATCCTATCAAATAAAGTCCACATTCTCCTAAAAAATGTTTTTAAAGGAGTTGTGAGCTATTGCTGTGTCTGGCTCGTTTACTGACACCCAGATGCCCACGGTGTGGCCAGTGAGATGTGCTCACATTCCCAACACAGAGTGTGTGTGTGTGTGTGTGTGTGTGTGTGTGTGTGTGTTGCCAAGAACAGCAGATCACTCACAAGCCTAGTCACGCAGAACATTCAAAAGTCGGAGCCCCATCTACCTGATTCCTGAGAAATTCACTTTTTTCTTTTTTCCTGTTGTCTGAACTAATTAATCTCTTGCTTCTACAGGTCCCTAAAAAACTATGGGGGGGGGCAGAATCAAAGCCTTTGTGCTTAGCTGCCAGGGCTTTCCTTCACTAGGCACTGGACTTGTTGATGGATTAATGCAGTGGTTCTCAACCTGTGGGTCGCGACCCCTTTGTGGGCCAAACGACCCTTTCACAGGGGTCGCCTAAGACTAACAGAAAACACCTATTTTCCATGGTCTTAGGAACCAACAGACCGCTCCTCGGTGTAGCAAAGTGTAGCAATGTAGTTTACTGTTGTCATATGAAGACTGTTACCCATGCTACACCATGATTCAAGACAAAAATTTCATTTATTTATAATTAGAAATAAATATTTCACAATATATAATTATATATTGTTTTTGTGATTAATCACTATGCTTTAATTATGTTCAATTTGTAACAACAAAAATACATCCTGCATATCAGATATTTACATTACAGTTCATAACAGTAGCAAGATTACAGTTATGAAGTAGCAATGAAAATAATTTTATGGTTGGGGGTCACCACAACGTGAGCAACTGTATTAAAGGGTCTCGGCATTAGAAAGGTTGAGAAACACTGTATTAATGGCTCTTTCTTACCCAGGCATTAGGTCCTTTTACCTCCAAGGCAAACTCAAAGCTTATCTATCACAGACTCCCCAGCTCTGCGCCTCCTGCTGAGCAGCTGTTGGTCTGCAATTTGTCAGTTTTTCACTAGGTCTGCTTTCAATCCGGAAAGATCCTCCAGCTGTCTAGCCTGCATCACTCCTGTTGTAATCTAAGCTCTTTGGGTGAGCAGTTCCCCTCCACCCTTAGGGAAAACACCAAGCCCCAAAGCAGCTTCAGAAACTGCACCCACTTTCCTTCCACCCCAACAAACTCTTTGCTTCCATCCATTTTCTCTCCTACCCCAACCCCAGTCATTCATAGTCACAAAGCAAATGATAGGTCACAAATGATGGGTCACAGCTAATAACTGAAGGACCAGAGTTTCCCAATTATTCCTTCTTCTTCATACATTCGAGCAGTGTCAAGGTCATGGGTGGTGAGGGGAGGGGGCTCAGCAGCCAGCTTTGTGTGAACACCATCCATCAACCCTGTCACTGCTGGGGACACGTGAAAAAGGTGTAAAGGCTATCTCCAGGCAAGGCTGGCGGTGACTTTCAAGTGGCCCTGTGTCAGTTATGAGAATGCCTTCTTCATGATGCTGGGCAAGCAAGGGGTCCTGCCTTTGGAGAACCTGGAGCAGAAACCGTCTCAACCCACCCGCCCCAAAGGGCAGCAGGATGCTTGGCGGAAGCCTACACAGGGGATTAATTGAGAGTATAACCCGGGATCCTTCAGTCTGCAGGCCGAGGCTCTATCCACTGAGCCAAAATCCCCCTGTAGGAATTTTTTTTAATATTTTTAGAAAAATGAAGGAGTGGGTGGGGATAGGTGGAGATGGGCAAAGGGGAGTGAGGGAATAGAGAGGGAAAGAGTCTCTGCTTGGGGCAATGGGCAAACGATGCAGCATGCAGATGATGTTTTATTGTGACATACACTTGAAACCTGTATGGTTTTGGGAACCAATGTGACCCCAATAAATTCAATTTTTAAAAAAAGAATTTACAAAAAAAAAATGGCCCAACTGGCATGGCTCAGTGGTTGAGCATCAATCTATGAATCAGGAAATCACAGTTCGATTCCCAGGCAGGGCACAAGCTCAGGTTGCAGGCTCAATCCCCAGTAGATCTCTCTCTCTCTCTCTCTCTCTCTCTCTCTCTCTCTCTCTCTCTCT